>CM067218.1:53805256-54348233 GCA_034190945.1 Octodonta nipae | reverse complement strand
AATATTAAAACGAGATTTGAGTTACTAAACTTGGACAGTCAACTTGTTGTTTATAACTTATGTAAATTAACTATAGAATAGTTATTTTCAACGTGTTGGTAATCCATTAACTGAATCGTTAAAGTAACGTATCATTAGATATACCACGATGTGGATACACCCTGTCAGTTCTATACCACAGATATTTAACGTATTTTCTACTGATGTTTTCAACAGCATGAGTATATGTTTCGTATCCAGGATTCCAGATAATGGAGGCATACTCGAGTTTAATACGTACAAAAGCATTGAACAGAGTAGTTACGGTGCTAGTTCTGTAACTTTTTTTATCGAACGAATCTTTAAACATAGACACATCGTTTTTTCGTTAGTTTAGTTTAGTGTCAAGTTTCAAAATGTTAAAAATAGCAGCAGCATAATTTAACTTTACACTTATTCATGCCGTAGAATAGATTTGAAAAAGGCCAAAAACATTATCAGTAAATCATGTAAAATGAACATGATTTTATCATTTTGAACGACCTAATATCAAGAAAATACATCCAACAATTTTTATACATAAGTAAGGTCGAAGAAAATATCATACAAAATTTTATATATTATATTAATTATTTTATTTATTTTATTATATTAATAAAGTAAATTTTTTCTATCCACAAAAAGTTTGCTCGCTGCTTCTCAATTTTTGAAACAACATTATAGACCAACAAAATTACAAAACTTCATGCAAAATGGGGACTAGATCTGTAAAATTTTTTTGAAAAATAGAAAATTTTCGAAACGAATTAAAATTTATGCAGATAAAAATGAGAAAGAAGATAACATCATTGTTTATTAATATTTACACATTTTTAAAATGAACTGAAAGTTTAAATCTACACGTTCGTGAATCAAATCTCAAAAATATTATAAAACGATTGTTGTTTGTGTACCTGTCTGAAGCCTCCATTATACAGCATAATATCATGTTACACAATCTATAACACACAACAAAAATTACAATTTTATCAACCGTTGAATATGTGTGAAACTAGATGGCAAGATAATTTGATGGACAAAAACTTTGCCATGATACCATCACCTTTTCATCTCTATAGTAACGACCAGCCACAACTCCCTAATACAATTCTGCAATTAACCTGACCTCCTGGCGCTAATTTTGCATGCCAAAGATTTCGAGACAGTACTGAGTTTTCACACAAATGAACTCCGACAGAATAGCTACTTGAAACCAAATAAATGAGGCACTTTCTATTGTATGAGACGAGAAAAAGCTGGATGTTTGCCATCACCCTAACTATTTGGAGGTTCCTGTCTAAATACTGAATAAAAGTATCAGGCAACAATAATATTATTAGAATCCTCGCAAGAAGCGGATATTGAGCACAACCGCGAGTACTCAGTACTTACAAATTTGAAAGACTACTGTTGCAGGAAATACAGAGAAAACCCCTAACAAGCAAAATAACTAAGTAAAGAAGGCCCAACTATCAATCAGACAAAATCCAATCACTAGCTATCGACATTTTATATTTTGCTGTTTCATCTGTTGTCAAAAATATATTTATCCTAGCGAAAACAATTTACTCAAAATCACTTCTGAATCAAAATATTTAGAATACATCCCTGACTAAAATATAAAGAACTTTATAGACAAAATTAAAAGTGCTCCAGACTTTTTTAAATAACGCTCTTATTGGAGCTTGTTAATTTACTTAGTTAATTATTTTAACCATAATTTCAAGTCACGCGGGAACCCTCGTCAGCCTGTTGATTTGCTTCACAACTGTCTCTGAACAATAATTTGTACGTCAAAATATTTACCTTTTAAATAATTTGTTAGGTACCATTATGTGTATTATTTTTATGTTTTTCTTGGAAACATTGGCATTTGCATTATGTTACTCTGCCGCAGAATATGTTTCCCTGTGAATGTTTGCAGCAACGAGAAATATATCGTAACATCAGGATGCCTGGGGGAACAAAATTAACAGCTTGGCAGGGGTTTTCTCACCAGATACAAGAAACTAAGCGCAAACAGAGGCACAAGAACGAATTAAACGGTGTCCACTCGCTGCATAGATACATACCTACATCCTCCAGACTGAAATCTAGTAAGAGCTTTAAAAAATTTACATTGATGATGGAGTATCCCCATCGCCAAAACGTATTGACAACCAGGAATGCAAATACAGCATCATGGATCCCACATTTAAAGACCCTAACCCAGTTGCAGCCCTACTATGGAAAATATGTACGTAACAAACTAATATGGGTTTGACAGAACAATAATTTAGCCAAATAGAATTATTTTAACGCGGAGTGAGTATTGACATCTAGGAGTTTCAGAGTGGACTGCCTCAGAGGGACCCCAAATCAGAAGTTGTCCTGTGTATAACAACGTTTTCCTGTGATTCCTAGGGTAGAAATCATACCAGTGAATTCGTAGCTTAATTTAAATGTATCAAAGCAATTATGAAACTATCTTTCGAGATTTATAATCGACTGAACGCTAGACAATATATTGTATCTCGTCGGGAGTTGCTCTTCTGAAGAATGATTGAAATCACTAATAATCATTAAGTTCAGACAATTTATCGCATTCAATAGATTATTAAATCTTGAAAATATAGTACCATAATTGCTTTGATAAGTTTTTGTTAACCAACGAATTGTTTGTGTCACTTCTATACTGAAAAACCTGGAATATGGCATTGTACAATTGTACATAATTTTCAACTCAGGTGCTTTTTGCTGCTAACCTACTGAGAACTATGTAAATTCTTAATATTCGCTCAATTTGTCACAAACTTTAAGGGAAAATTTCGGTTGTTTATTTTTCTGTCATTGGATACAGTTTCTCGTCCGTACAAAGGCCATATTTTAGACATCAAATATTATAATATAATTAGGGAGAACGGTAGCGTTAGTATTAATTGGTATTAAAGTAATCTTTTATGGTAGCCCGTTCAAGTGAGTTTTATTATCTAATCTGTCTTCAGCTGAGTCAACATTTCCGTACTCAAGCGCGGAAACTATCAAGAATTTAATATATACTTTTCTGTAGTTATCTCTTAGCATCAGACTTGGCCTAAAATATTCCTACTATATTGTTAAATTTTACTTTCTATTTTCAATAAATATTAGTAATTTAATTACAAGTACTACTTAAGGAACTGCTTTGTAATCCACTGTACTAATAAGTTACTCTGTCAATACAAACATATACTTCGTTTTTAACCGACTTCAAACAATGATGAAGTTCTTAATTCGGCTGTATTTTTTTAAGAGTTTCTTACCACGGTTCTAGAGCAACTATGAACCGATTTCGATCATTCTTTTATCATTTGATACACTTCCAGATAGGTTCCATATTTTTTCAATGACACGGAAAAAAACGGAAAAATTTTGCAACCGACTTCTTAATATATCAGGGGGGATGCAATGGTATTAAAACATTTTAATCATTCCTTAATTATACGAATTCTAGGATGATTATTAAGTTTTCGTGGGCACTAAATGTGTTAGGTGGTTTTCGGGAATTCATCTCCGTAGTTGAGATCCCTGCCGGTAAAATGGCGACGTTCCGACATAATCACATCTGGACTCTTCAGCCTTCTGTTTACGCTTCTAGTTACTCGAATACTAAGCTGTTCAGTAGCGTGCGCGCTGTTATACAGCCGCGGAAAGGCTATGTGTGATTGGCCCTTGGCACTCATTGGGCACGCCTCCCGCCTGCTGATTGGTTATTTCCGGTTGAGTTGTTATAGGTCGTGGCCGGGCAAGCACTGTGTTTAATAGAATTTTCCAATAATTCGATAAGTTCTGGATTTCATTACGTGCGTTTAGACTGTGAGGCTTCTTCGCGATTTCAATTGCCTCTCTTACGAATCTGGATTTTAGGTGTTCTATATTTGCCAATTCTCTGGTATTCTCAAGGTCTGTTCGGTGTGACGTCGTAGTGGCGTGTTCCGCAATGAATGTTAGTTTTTATTGCTTTCTTATGGCGTTCTGGTGTTCATCACGTCTAGCTTGAATTCTTCTGTTAGTTTGCCCCATATAAGTTTTATTAAAGTCTGCACATGGAATCTTGTACACTCTCTGTTGTTCTCAAGGGATCCTCGTCTTCGGAGTCCTCAACACCGAGCTTATTTTTCTGTCTGTATTGAAAATAGTATCCATATTGTGTCTCCGTAGAATTCGTCTGTTTGTCTCCGTTTTGATTTTGGGATCTGTATATATATATATATATATATATATATATATATATATATATATATATATTCGATTTGTAAAATTTGTTTTTAAACTGTCCATTTCCTGTTTCATGTTATCCTAGCCAGTTAGTCTTTGTGATCTGGTTGCTAAAGTCTTGACGATAGCTTGTAGTTAAGCTGGGTAGTGATGAGAATTAGCATGAAGGTATCTGTTGGTGTGAGTTGCTTTCCTATATACTGTAAGGACATAAGGGTTCCATCTTCCTTCTATTTATAAGAATATCTATTTTCTATTATGATATCCAAGGCTTCGTCGATAGGGATGTTGGTGAAACGTGACATAAAGCTTACAAGAAGACACTGTGGTTGTAAAAAGTTTTGCTAAGTATGTTGATGTAATGTGTCGGAAATAATCAATCAGCAAGTTGGAGGCGTGGCCACTGAGCGCCAAGGGCCAATCACACGCAGCCGTTCACAGTACCAACCGATAAGTGTCGAACGGCGACTATAAAACAGCGAGCACGCTACTGAACAGCAGAAAGCGAAAGCAGAAGGCTACGAGAATTATGTGAACCGACCTGAAGAGGGCAGATGTAACTCTGCCAAAACGTCGTTGTATTACGATCGATCCCGGCAGGAATCAGGAATATATACATATATATACATAATATATATATATATATATATATATATAATATATATATATATTTATGTTAGAATAGTATGGCAAATTTTCTTATTAATATTACTTACAAACTAAGAAGTTAGTTTCCATAAAAAATTGAATACCCTGAAACCTAAAATTAAATCATAACATGTCACCTACCATTTCTTTTGGAAATATCGGAACTGGTTATGAATTAAAATTAATTAACGGTTTCAAAGAAGAATGTTACCGATTTTTAGATGAGTAAAAACTTACGACTCGCATGTTAAATTGAGGCATGCATTAAGGTGAGTTCTTCAAGTTTTCATAGAATGATTTCCTTGGTCTAGAACCTTCAATAAAATCGTCATATGTCAGTTCATTCATGTTTGTATGAGATTCGTAAAAAATATGAATGTTGTCTAACAGTAAATTACATCTGTTTTGTCTGTAAAGAAAATTGTTATAAAACAAAGTTAGTAAAAATTGAATGCATCCATTTACGCCTTATTTTAACAGAAAAAAATAAAGAGCTTTCTTCTTTAGATTTACCGACTTCAATGCATAGTAACAATAATGACACTAAAAAGTAAAAAATAATAAAATTGGATATTAAAATGAAATAGAGGATATCTACTATAAAACTGTTTTGAAATTGGTGCCAAGCCTGAAAAATATGTGTGTAACATGGCGTATAAATAGTTTTATTAATTAATAACAGAAATTATTGAATTTATAATTATGTTTATATTCCTATGTTAAATATAAGCATTTCTTAGGATTGGCATCAACTTCAAACACAATTTAATAGAACATATCATATTCAATTATATTTCAAGTTTTAGTGCATTAATGTCACTATGCATTGAAGTCGGTTTTTTTTAAAGAAGCTATTTTTATACTTCTAAGTTGTGTGACATGGTCTACGATATTTCCTGACTCCTGTCTCAACAGACATCGAAGAAATTATTAAAATATATTCCTAACTAATTGTAGGTACTCGTATTTAGTGGTTAACTTTTACAAACATCTTGTGTACATGCTTTTAGCAATCAATATAAACTTTTAATAATTATTTACTAATATAAACTAATTATGAAGAAAAGTTCTGTGACACAGTGTTGAAGTTAATATATTATTGGTTTGTCCGGTATTCTCTAAGTTCCACATGAATGGAAAGTTTACCGTTCAAACGCCTACTTGGTGAGCATACAGAGAAAAATGTACTTGTAACTACTCGTCGAATATAGTACCTCATTTTTGAAGTAAAAAAATAGAGTTACGTCATGATGGTTTCGCAAATCGTAATCAAATCTGAAACTATTATTTGAATAGCGGAAATATCAGAGTATCCAGAGCTGAACACATTCTTGGCTGAGAAACACACCACATACACAAGACCTTTGACCAGGGTATTCGGAGCATTCTGGAATGGTTCCAGCCGATTGATTATAGCACCCTTCATAGTCCAGGTCTCAGCTCTATTAAACAGCACAGACTAAACATAACATTCAACGGTTCTTAGGCACAATTTTAGGAGAAGAATGATTTCATTCTCAGAAAAATCTGCACTTAATCTGTTTCTCTGAGTTAATTATTTGTATTATGACATCTAAAACATTTGAATTTTGTGATTCTCTAAATTTTCTGATGCTCTATCTGTAGGAAGGAATGTGCATGTATGGCTAATGAATATCCATACATTTTGACTTAGAGCCATACCCAATTGTTGATCTTCACTCCAAGTACTTGCAAAATTATATCCGTGTAGCCGTTGAACTGTTGCACAATGCATCCCTCTCCGATGCACCATATATTATAACATTTGTCGGTTAGACTTTGATTTATACAATAATACTCTGATCTGTACTGTCTACGATATTCAAAAGAATTGTAGTATATTACGAACGCTATGCTTTTCATAATCTATGAAACATATATTAATGTCTTTGCGTAGATCACGAAACTTTTGGAGAAATGTGTTTAGGCCCAAAAACAATAATTCGTTGAATAAATATTTATTCCGTAATGTAATTATTTGTGCTTTGTTAAGTGAAGTCGCAATTATTTATAAAATTCCTCATAATTGTTAAACGAAAACCCCTTGATTTCTTTAACTTCTTGAGTCTATTGTCGAATGGCTAGAGAAAAGGTCTCCATTAAATAGACTAAAAAACAATTCTACTTTTACATAAATTATTTTTATTGATGATTTCTTAAATTATCTGATGCACAATATATTTGTTTATAACAATTACGCTAATAACAGAGGACAAAGTAAAAAATAATAATAATCTTTAATCATAAGAAAAGGACATGACATAAATACTGGGGGGGAATTATATATTTATTTTAGTTTTTCATTTTTTAATGTTAAATGTTTTAAACTTTTCCAATGAAGATCTTTTCGAAAGCTATCTGAGAATACTTCTAAAAGTGAAAAATATCTGCTGTGTTACAATAATTTCCAACTTGAAATCAAAAACAAATTAACTGACTAGTCTCTTCTGTGAGCATCCCGTTTTAAAATTTGCATAAAAAGAAACTTCAAATTTACATAGTGTAGCTGTTATTTTTCTCAAAATAGCTAACCTGAATCATAGGCATACTAAATACCTGCTTTTCCATTCCGTTTTTTTTCATAATTTACAGCAAATTTGATATATATATATATATATATATATATATATATATATATATACATAGGGTAGCACTAAAAATTCTAAAGATCATGTGAACTAACAAAGCAAATTTAGAATTTCATGTGGCGTTCCTAGGTACGACTTTGTTATAAAATAGTGCATTCGCCAAAAATGACAACAAAGAAATTCTGATGTTCCAGAGATCTCATTAAAGTCATAAGCGAAAACCTAGGAAAAACCGTATAACTATCCCGATATACGGTTGTTCAAAAGGATATTACCATTAGTAATTTCATTCTTGATTATTGGAAAACAGGAACGGCTGAAGTCTATAGAAGTACTAGCTATGCAATCGGTTTTATTTAATAAAGTTAAAACAGCTTTCGGTTTGTGTTATGTTCCTCTTTGTGTAATATGGTTGAATTTTGAAATTGTATGTTATGTCCAAGGCATGTTCACAAATTTTTCAATTTTCGAATTGTCGTTTCTTTATATAATTTTTGTCTTCATTTATTTGAACATTTATAGGTCTAGAAGTTTCTCGAATATAAAATTGGTTACATTAACAAGGAATCCTATAAATGCAATTTTTTAAGGTGTGTGTCATGTTATTTGGTTTAGTTTTTGAGAACATTGATTTCAGTGTATTTCTTGTTTAGAAAGTTGTTTTAATATTAAATCTGTTTCACACTCTTTTCAGTATTTCTGAAAGACTCTGTATGTACGGTATGGTTGTTGTAGCAACGTGGTTATCAAGGGTAATAATATTTTTTGTAGGAGCTTGGTGTTGAATATTAGTGATTGATTAGTGTCCAATTTTGTCTAACTCTTTATTAATGAACTTCTTAGGATAATTGTTAGCAGATAATAAATTTTTTATCAATATTTTTTCTTTATTAAATTTATCCATATCAGAACAGTTTTTGCTGAATCATAAAGATTTTACGGTATTTTGGGTGATTAGAGTTAAAATTGAGATATCAGTTAGTGTGAGTAGACTTGTGTATCAAATGACGATTGTGTTTTTGTTATTAACATGGCTAAGAAAGGTAGTGTTGCTCAATTTCTAATTCTTCGTTATTGATGTCGTTAAATAATTCATGTAAGTCTTCAAGAGAGTGTTCCCAAATAGTGAATATACTGTCCACATAACGCCACTAATCTAAAGGTTTATTCTCTATTGTAAAATTTATTTGTTCTTCAAATTTTTCCATGAAAATGTTGCTGAAGGCAGAGGACAGGCAAGAACCCATGGCCATGCCAAAATCTTGTTGGTAGAAGTCATCGTTGAGTTGAAAATAGTTGTTTAGTTACAAGGTTGTTCAGTTGTTCTAACCCGCATAATCGTCATCCCATGGACCTCACTCCCGAGAGAAAGAAGGTCCGACAACTACTTGTGTTTACGCATCAGGTCAACTCACCCATCATCTTAATCCCAATCGAAAGGAATTCCAATGAACTACTTGAGTGAAGTTTTGAGAAGTCCTACTTACTAAACGCGCGTCACTTTGTCACCAGAAACCCGGAATCCATTGCTGTGAATAACGCTAGTCTTAAGGGTAACCACCGGGAAGTGGTATTTACTACACGGTCCTTATTCTCAGTTTCTCGCTTCGAATTCTGGCGTTTTAAACTCCGCCAAAAATTATTTCGTAATATTTCAAATTCTTCCTTAGCTTATATTGTGGCTTCGTTATTTAAGGCATATATATCTTGTCCGTATCTAGATCGTCACATAAATAAATCTTTCACTGATTTTCAAGGTCTGACAGGTTTCTGATATATATTTTTAATGATATATGATCACTCCTGATTTAGCTTCCCAGCATCTAAATAGGTATATATATGAGTATCTTTCATTTTCTCATTTCCATTTCCATTTCGCTACTTTTTTATTCCTGAAAGAACAGCAAATCTGCGTTTTAAACATTCTTTTATGATTTCTTCATGTTTACCTTGGATAGATACCTTGAATGTTCCATGTTCCCAAATTCATTATCCCTGTTCTTGGATAGGTTCATGTGATGAGGTTTGCATCAGTTATCTGATCTACACCTCGGGTAGTATCACGTTACCACCCAGTCTCTTAGCGTTAAGGTATTTTTAGAATTGTAAAATTGTTGGCCTTAAGGCTCAACCTCCATCCTATGCGCCACCCGTTGTCTTGAAGTTTCAGCTTAATCCGATAATAATCTAACTTTTACAAACCCAAAATGTTTCTATAAATGCCTATTTTCTTTTCTAATTCCTGCTGTAATATGTCCTTATTAAATGCTCATGTAAAACTGAGCTGTTATAGATCTATATTTGGAATTAACTCCATTCACTCCTCCATTCTCCCGTAGCCACATTTTATCTAAGATTTTCTACCTCCAACTTCTCCTTAATAAACCCCGGAATTACATCTACAGCTTTACACTGTGCGGCTGTGTTTTTAGCAGCATCCGGAAATCATTCATCAAATGTTCTCTCTGATCCTCTTGAATCTGGTAAGATGCCCTCACCACCCTAAGGCTTATTATGATTTAATCCTTCTTACACTTATTTTATGTACGAAGAATATAACCAGATATTGTAGACTGAAACTTGAATACTTAACAGGACATTTTTGCAAATTGTAATCTAAGTTTTTTTTTTCGATTCCAATATTCCAATAATCCGTCACCAGTTCAATATTTATATTGAAAATCGCAAAGATTACAATTGTACCGTATTAAATAATAATATTAATTGCATCAACTTTAAACATCAAGGTCTTGCATGATGCTAAACATGATATTCGCTACTTCATTAAATATTCTTTGTTTCAAAGGAAAGTACTTTGAATAATTCATTATGATCATAATATTCACGGTACAGTCAACAAGATGGGAACCGAGACGAGGTGAACCATTGTTTTCCACATGTAATGTCTGTTTTTTACGCAAAATCGCGTTATCAACAAACATTCTTGGAATTGTGTGATTAGAATTTTATTTTAAAATAGACAATAGTTTCATTTGCTATGGATAAGTGTATTTAACTAATTTTAACCACAGATGTCATGCACATGTGACTATGTATGAACAATATTCGAATTTAAGGTACCATAATTCTAGGTATATAAGGGCAGTTTGAAAGAAAAACGACTTTTCAGTTAAGCATTTTTTACGTTATTTTTGAACCAGTCCGATTTTTAAGGGGCTTAAAATTTAACACCAGTTCCATTATAGTATCACTAAGGTTCGTAATTCAGAGAGCAAATTCGTAGAGATAAATTATAAACAATAAAATCCCGCAAAATTTTCTTCTAGTTTTCGAAACAAGAACTTCTTAGCGGAAGCCCAAAAACACATTTTTAAAATAGCCGAGTATGGTAGTGAAATACAAAAAATCCGTTAGAACGAAATATTTATTAGAATAATCATCAGACAGTATAGATATTCATGTTCGATCAATGATATGACGCCTTGAGATATTTGAATGAAGAATTTGTATTAACAAAACCAACCAGTGATCCTATAGCGTCAATGAGAGTCTCAGCAAAGGCAACAGTGACGATTTCCGGTAGAAATGAACTGATTTTTCTCTGGGTCAGATAGAGAGAATTCTTGGAAGCCATTTTGAATGAAAATACTTGAAGATGTATAGAACACTTTACGCCATCAGAACATAAAAAATGCAAAGCAATTTATCACAGCTAACTGGTAAATTTTCTATAGCAATAATGAAGTTATCGGTTGAACGAATATCGGGAAACGTAGAACAAATATGGAAAATATCCAACCCATCCGGCTAACACCTAGAGAAACGGTTGAGGAAAATGTAGACAGCATGTTTAAGTAATTTTTGGGAAATAGTACCACAAGTCACGAAAAATTGCCGTATGTTCCAAACGTTTCGGGGTCTAGGTCAGACCCCTTTGTCAATGGTTAAGAACCTATTTAAAAAACGGCACATTTCTAAAATGTAAAATTAAAAAGTTTGACAATATCCATTATTTGATGTTATTTTCCAAGAAGTACTTAAACATTGAAAAATATGCCACAAATACCATTCAGAAAACGTATAGACAGCATGCTCCAAAATTGAATTATTGAAACATTATTTGTTGTCGACTAGGGGAAATTGAATGATATTTCCAAGAACGACGGTTGTCTGCTTCCCAGGATTGATGATATCCTAAGACTCTAGCAGGATCTGATTGGTTCTCAACACTGGACCTAGAAATAGATATTGGTAAATTAAGCTTCATAAAGGCGATAAAGAGAAAACTGCATTCTCGGTTTAACCTGAAAGACATGCTTCGTTTATGTAGTCGACAAGTTAGTTATGGGCCACAAATTTGAGGATCATCTCAAAAATCTAAGGAAAGTATTCGGCAGGATCTAAAATGCTATTCTCCGGCTCAATCCTAAGAAATGTTTCCTGTTCCAGAAGGAAGTATAGTTTTTCGGTCACATCGTATGTTATGCGTGACTGTCCCGTTTCCACTGATAATCAATAACTTTTAGCTTATTGGAAGTTTGCTCTTATTACACACGATTTGATGAAGGATTTGCTACCATCATAGCCATAAGATTTATACAAAGACCTGAAATTTATTATTATTCATCTACTATTCCTTTAATATAAATAAGGACTACAGCCACTAACAAAATTAACAAATTTTGTTGAAAAAATCAAAATTGCTATAAGTATTGATTTCTTAAGGTTCATTGCATATCTCTAAATATTTACCGTTGTGATAATTTTAAAAAGTAAGCGTGAATATGTATTGTCTATATGTACTTTTGTGGGCTCATATATGTTAAATTTCTAAACAAATATTTTTAAATCAGATTTATATTTATTCACTTCAGTGTTCTCTGAACAGCAAATATTGGTAACTCTTCTCCCATTGACCATTACTTGAGTATTTTGGATAACCTTTGCTAAGATTTGTAAAGATTATCATCACTATAAAATAGTCAAGAAAATTTCTTTCTATTGTAATTTTAGTAAATCGAATTTAATATTCCCCAACTAACATTTTAACTCAGTGTTGCATGTGTTTACTGGCATTTGTCAATGTATTCTCAAACTCCAGGAATAACTAAGTGACTAAAGTTAATTTTTATAATAATTTATGATCTATGAATATGTATTGTGACCCATAATCTAACAATGAACAAACATTAATGCGGTTAGTTGATTTAAAATAGCGTGGGTAATAGAAATTTCGCGAATAATTTTAATTATATACATATTATGCAAGGCTAATCTTTAAACACTATGGTCTATCTAAATACAATGATCTTTTATTATTATCTAACATTCTGTGTCCAAATGCAACTCCGTCAAACTCTCAACACCGTTGACAGATTGGCATCAATACATCTTGAAATTTCCCGCAAACTAAAACCAACCGCGAATACTTGGCATCTTTAAATTTGAAATCAATCAAAATTAATTCAAAACATCTGAAAAACCACTAATAAACTAAATTACAATGCTCAGAATTATCATTTTGTCTTTATTATTTTTAATCGACAAAAATAAACAATTTGTACAAAAATTAAGATCTGAATTAAAAAAAAATATATATAAAAGATTTGCGTTGTGGATGAAACGTGAAAATAAGTAGTTCATTTACAAATAACTATTTGTATACCTACATGGAGTTGATTTTTTTTGTTCTCTAGTATATTTATTTATAAAATATTTGACAAATTCACATTTGCGAATTTGGCAAACATTTTAGTATTAAATGTGTTTTTTCTTTTATACTCGTCTTCATTCTTAGCCTAAAGTAGCAGCCTTTTATCCATTTTCTTCGACTCATCCAGTTTTTTTGTTGCATCTTGATGTTTTCAGAACTGTTTGTCGTTACAGAATGTATGTGATCATATCCTTGGCATCACCAGTTGTATGCTTTTGCTACTGTCTTGTTAGCTTCTCTTATTTTATTATCTAGTTAGTGTGTTTTAATATGTCTTGTTATACATTAGATTTTTTATCCATATTGCTTCTTCTAAATTTCGTCCTTGGTTAACGCATCTGTTACTGCTGCTTCTTGTGATACTAATTTCTTAAATTTTTCTTGTCCCACTTTTTATATTCCTTAAACATAATTTTGCAAACTTCTAGGCAATATATTACTTTCCAGCATTCCTGGTAATGTTTGGTGATCTTTATTTATAACACGCTTCATTTGTCGTGTTATATTCTTGGTGTAGTTTGACCTATTTACTTCATTAGGTTTTCAGATTTTATTTTCATAGTTCTTTACTACTCAGGGTTAGTATCTTTAATTAGCTTATTGCACATATTATTTATTAACAATTTTCTCTTTGTTTAGTTATTGCTGCAAACTTACAAGGAAATAGGGTCGGGTATATTCTCGGAATATTCGTTTCTGCTGTAATATACATATTTATATATTTGATAATTTTATTACATTTTTAATCCGGTTTTTTGTTTATTGATCGATAAATAATTTTTGACTATATAAATATGAAGACAGGTTATTTTCGAATTGCTCTAAACGGATTAGATCAAATTAAGCGATTTTTTACATAATGCGGAATAAATCTGTTTTTGTAGGAATGAGTCCCAGACAATATCTACAATAAGGTATCTATATGCGCCATACCAAAAAGTTGTCGAAAACGATTTATAAACAATTATAGGTGTAAACATCGACATTTTTTTAGTTTTTCTGTTATAACTTCGTTGCTTTCAGTTGCAGAAAGAAAATACTTAACAAAAGTTGGTTAGGTTAAAATTTTCTAGAAAAAAAAAATTGTACATTAAATATTATATATATATATATATATATATATATATATATATATAATATTGTAAATATTATACCCATTTTATATTAATTCTGCAAAAAGACATTTTCTTTAAAAAAGTTCATCCTCCTAAGAATACGTTAATATTAGTTCACTCACTACTAATTGGCTGTAGGCTTTAAAAAAATCTGAAAATTGCAGCAACTGCCAAATCTGAAATAATAAATATAAACATTTGAATTTTTTGGTCATATAAAGTTAGGATACCATTATTGTGTACAGTTTTAGAGATGTTTTTGTTTAATATTAATGCACTGTTTTAGATCGTTTGTTTTTAGTTCATAACTAACATCTTTATAAACAAATTTAATTTTCTAGGTCCATTTTTAATATTTGTAATACTAAAAAAGATTGTCGAAAGCGCAAGGTGGAAAAGAATATGAGAAAGATATTCTTATCTATTTTACGTAATCACAATACATTAAAAACTTACCACTTAACTGAAGTTTGTTTACGGAGTTTCTAATCGTGAAATCAAAAAATCGACAAAATGAATAAAACTGTAGTTTTAACTTTCGTACTTGCTCAAATATTAAAAATAAAATTTTCACATATTTTCTAAATTTTTCCGTTATTTGTAAAAATCTTAACAATAATTAATTCCTAATTTGTATGTTATCCCTCCTTCAGACAATTTCATCCTAAATAACTTTTATTAAGAAACTTTTCGCAAGATATATGAACGAAGCTATAAAGAAAGAAACTAAAGAAAGTCAATTTCTGAGATGGCGCACATATATACAATTATTATATATATTGTCTAGAAGTCATTTCTGCCCAAACGAATTTTTTATGAGGTGTCATTATAAATGTTAAAGTATGGAGCCCTTGACGGCAACTTTATTCCCTAGTTAGGGTTGCCAACCCAAATTTAAAAAATCAAGATTTGATGTTGAAAAAAAAATTCAGTTTAAAAACAATTGCAATAGTTACATTAATGTTCATTAGAAACGTGTAGTGAAAACACTCGCGACCCGTGAAGCTGCCTGTAAAATACATGACCTTATCATGCCATTTTAAAAAAATCTAGGGCAGTACCAAACAGGACATGACCTGGGAATACGCAGCCGTCCCAGTAAAAAATTGCCAAGATTTGAAATGCCGACTTGGTCGTGTTTTTGAGGTATTAGATCCTGAAGAATATGCATGAAAATCTCTTTACATATGACGGACATTTTATACAGTTAAATTTTTAGTTTCCTTTTTTAGGGTTCCGTATATACAATTTCACATCACAGCAATTTTGTCCTAAACTGCAGAACGGAGAAGGTTGAAATTTGGTCATTGTGTATGATATGTGACCCGATCAGGAGTACATATCGTAATGAAGAAATTTAGAACATAAGAGTAACTATGGGGGAAAAACTAAAAAAAATCGGCCGTTGCCCCCTTATCTCCGAAACTACTGAGGCCAAAATTAAAAAAAAAATAGGGAATATAGAATGTTTTCCGAAGTTTACCGGAAAATAAGGAGAAATCATTAATTTTAATTTTAGGGGAAAATTATAGAATTAAATAAATTTTTTTTTTTCAAATGCATCATGTAATAATTACTCTTAGGAACACAAATATATTTTTTCATATTTTAAAATAATTAGTTTAATAGATAATATCCTCCTCTAATTTTCGAAACTGTAGGACGAAAATTTTGAAAAAATTATAGGGATATGGCGTCACCTGAGTTTTACCGGAAAAATTAGAAGAAATCTCTACTATTAATTTTGGAGGGTTAAATTACAGAATAAAATAGAAAATATAAAACTAAAATTGTTTCTAACGCATCATGGAATATATCAAGTGAAAGGGCTCATTAAGACGAAATCAAATATATTTTTTTCATATTTTAAAATAAATTGTTTAAAAAATTTTTACCTTATATAATATATAAACAATATATTTTGGAGGCAAATTACAGAATTAAATGAAATATATAAAATTAAAATTATTTCTAATGCTTCATGTTATATATCAAATCAAAGGGTTCATTAAGGCGAATAGAAACATTTCTTTTCATATTTTTAAAATAAATTATTTAAAATATATTAACAAAAATACAAAAAAACTATAAGACCTAAAATTAACAAAATAGACATATATAGCCTCACTTAAATTTTACAGTAAAAATACGGAAAAATCCCTAATATCAAATTTGTGGCTCAAATTATAGAATTAAAAGGAATATATATATATATATATATATATATATATATATATATATATATATATATATATTCTCAATGTGTAGTTACGGTGGACCGTAACTACGCATTGAGTATGCCAAGTGAGACCTTGGCGAAACGTCTGCAGGATTCAAAGATGAATCAATGTAACGAACGGATGTATTCCCGGATAAATATTTCTTCACATTGTTCCATCCGTGAAAGCGTACGACTAGACATATATATATATATATATATATATATATATATATATATACATATTAAAAGAATCATGTAATATATCAAATGAAAGGGCTTATTGTGAGAAACACAATCGTATTTTTCAGATTAAAAAAAAAATTCTCATTCCCCCTTTTATTTCTGAAATTAAAAACTAGACGTATATGGCCTCACTTGAATTTTACAAGAAAAATAAGGATATACCCCAAATATTAATTTTGGGAGGCAAATTATAGAATTAAAACATTTTTAAGCCACCTTTTTCTAAAAGAAAAGAATTATCAGAAGCCCTATGAGACAGAAATTTGAATACATTAACAAGGTACTTAGGTAGATTTTGTCGCAAAATGTGTTTTTATTCGAATTCTCAATACTGCTATGAGCTTCTAGTAGAACTGAAAACCTCGCATGCGGAAGAACTTTTAAAAGATAGATCTTGGCCCATTATGCCTACACAACAAATTAATAAAAGTGTTTTCTTTTAGTAATCTATAGTAAAATGAAACATTCCATCTACCAAGCATTACTAATATAAGAATTTGGGAACAGAGGAACTGGGAAGAACGGACAAGACTGAACAGAGGAGTATTTTAGACAAATATCAATTTTCGGAAATTAAAGAGCTATCCAGCAAATAAAGAAATTGAAAAATGTTGCTTAGAAAAACGTATGTTTCACTGGTCTTTCAACATAAATAGAATACTCACAGTATCAATCAGCCTTCTTATTAGGTGTTAACTGTATTTCTTTATTTTTAAGCCAATATCTGGAAGATGTCCGCAAACAGTTGTATTTTACCGAATTTTTAATGTTTGATTGCTTTTGTGACATTCCGAATATCCAAATAATTTCCTACAATAATTTATATTCTACAGCGACACAGACGTGACGTTACATTTAAATAGAATTCTGTAAAGAATCAAATCAATATTCATTAACCATGAATGTAATTTTCATAGTTACACGCTTTGATATATCTCTCAACGTATTGTGTGCTACTTGACCTGCAACTTAATACCTTCACTTTTAATCTGAAGACAATGCGAGGTAAAATTTAAGTAAAGTGAATGAACTTCATTGTTTAAATCATTAGAATTTATAGCTTGCAAAATTTTATTGCTTTTTTACTTCAGATTTCCCAACAGAAAAATGTTCATCTCATTAAGATTTAGTAACGATTATAATCTTTATTGTGTCAATGAGTTTTAATTAATGCTCAAACTGTTGCTTAAAATAGTAAACTTAAGTAATTGCATTATACTTTAATAACTAAGGAAATATATACTTGTCATGCTTAGGGAAAACTTCGCAAAATGATTCTAGGTCTGTAAATATTCAAAATCCAATGTACAATTAGCTTTGCCAGAAGTACGGATAAAGCCAGAAAGGGTCAGGCTTTAGGGATGTATATTCGGCCAAATTAGACGGTGATTTTATTTGATTGAAACTGATCTATTTTATTATTTGATTCTTATTTTCTTGATATATTTAATGAAATATTGATTTATTTCATTATTTGATTTATTTGATATATTTCTTTTATTGACATTTGATATATTGGATTTACATATTTTATTGAATTATTTATCCAGTTAAATAACTGATTTTTATTGCTTCACATTTTATACCTTACTGTTCTATCGTTGATGATCCACATTAAGAATAAACTCAAAGGGAAAGCGGCGCAGTTGATAAATCCAAGGAATCCCGGATCGCACATTAAAGTCAAACAACTCTTGACTTTGCATTTCGGACATTCTCGTGATCTCTCTCCCTTATTCACGACTTACAACGTCTGAAACAACTTTCTAACGAGTCTCCATTAACATTCTGCAATCGTCTCCAAGTCTTGAGTGTGAAAATGCACTCCTGCATCCACAAAACGGTTGGGCAGAACAAAAGACGCCCAGACCACTCTAGTGGATACAATGGTCATGAATACCCTTCTTACGGGATTAGAACCCCGTTTAGGTCAGGTTATACGTGCCAATGATCCCAAAGACCTTCTAGAGGCACATTCCCGGATTAGGAGAGAGCTTCAACTTTCTTATTCCGAGGATCAGAAAACGGACAAATCTGTTCCTCTCAAACCGAAACCTAAGTGTCTTCATTGTGGTCGATTAGGCCACATAGCCGCAAATTGCCGTTTGAAACCACAAAATAGTTCTCAGATACATAATCTAAACCATAGACCAAATCCTGTTGGGCCTAACAATCCCCCGGTTCAACAACAACAACAGTTTCGTCCACAAAACTTCCAGAGACCCCCTTTTAGGTCGATTAGAACCCCGGCTTGAACTTCCCAGAGCAACTATTTCTTTAAGCCCCCTTCTTACTGTAAACTCTAAAACCCTCTATTATATTCTTGACGCTTCTGGAAAATATAAACTTCTTATTGATACCGGAGCTAGTATCTCTACCTTTAAAGAAAATACCGTAAAGAGTTTCACCCAAAGAACTCCTGAAAGGGTATCTATTCAATGTATTACCCACGAAAAAATCCCCACCTCACAATTTACTTCAATCCCATTCGCTCCACGTAACCCACATGAAGTTTTTATATAGGATTTGGACATTGAGTTTGACGGCATACTAGGTTTAGATTTTCTTGAACACTATAAATGCACAGTTGACTTAAAATATAAACAGCTAATAATAAATTTTAAAACTATCCCTTTACACAAAGGCCCCGATAACGATCCACCCGTGACAAATGTACCCGACAACCCCAATGTTAAGCCAAATATTAATTCACAAACACCTACACAAAACAAAATAACCATTGAGGCACGCGCAGAAAAATCTTTAAACGTAAATTCGATATCTCTAACATCGACGCCATCTTACTAACTCAAGAAAATGACAGAGTACCACTTCCAAACTCACTCGTACACATTAACGCAAATAGTAATTCGGAAATCTAACCTGAAAATTCAACCTGATAAGTGAATTTCTTCGAAAAGAAGTGGCTTATCTTGGCTATCTTATCACACAAGAAGGCGTAAAACCAAACCCTTCAAAGGTTTAATGTATTCACAACTTTTCGCAACCCCAAACTCCGAAAGACATCAAATCTTTTCTTGGTCTCGCTGGGTATTATAGACATTTCATACCAAATTTTGCGTATACGTCTAAATCTCTGACTATACTACTCCAAATATTGCAAGTCTTCCTTCGATGAGCTGCAGCAAGCCCTTGTATCTGACCCTATCCTGATTTATCCAAACTTTAAAAAACCTTTCCTGCTCACTACTGATGCTAGTGTTTTTGCTATTGGAGCAATTCTGTCTCAAGAGCCTGTGGGAAAAGGTCTCCCTCTTGCATACTTTTCTCGTACCATCTGTGCTGCAGAGACACGATATTCCACCATCGAACGAGAATTGTTGGCCATAGTTTGGGCTGTTGAGCACTACAGGCCTTATCTTTCTGGGAGAAGGTTTACACTACTTGTGACCACAGTCCGCTTACTTGACTCTTTTCGATCAAAGATCCTGCCAGTCGTCTAGCCAGATGGCGCCTTAAGCTATAGGAATACAATTTTAAGATTGAGTACAAGCCCGCTAATGTGAACCAAAACGCCGATGCTCTTTCTCGCATCAAAATCAACTATTTTAAGCAATGTACCGACTCCGAAACTGACTCCGAACAACCTGAAAACTCTGACAATTAAGATGAACATGACGAAAGAATTACCGCTGAATTTAATCGATTTGTTCAAACCTATAAAACTGAATCCATAATCGATTACTCTAAAATTGAAATATCCAACTCTCAACATAAACGTATAGTTACGTTCTTGTGGCAAAACAAAACTAATGACTTACACGACAAAATTATTGAAGACTTTTTCGAAGAAGAACCTAATTTCAGTAACGACACTCTTAACATCTTAGCCAGTAAAACTATCAGACATAGAAAGTACTTAGTTGTACCTTTACCCTATGACCCTGAAACTGTCGTCTCACATCTCTTTATAATTATTTACAACAATCAAGACCAATTCAACGACGTTGACCATGCTGCATAGAAAATAACGTAGAACTTCCGATTCTTGAAATTTTATCCTTCATTCTCTCAGACAAAGACACCATATTCAAAATTTGTCAAAACTTTATTACAACCCCTACCGAAGACGACATTCCTATTATAATACAACAATACCACTGTGGTAAAAACAACCTCCATCGTGGCATTAACGAAACCATCAGACGTATTAGGGACCAAGACAATTGGACCGGCTTAATTAAAACTGTACAACAATTTATCAAATCCTGTGAAACTTGCCAAAAGGTAAAGTTCTGTAGGAAAAATTTAAGTGCACCTTTTGTTATTACGGAAACGGATTTGTATATTGGCTGGATATACTATAAATAGTTACTACAAACTGTAACCTAATATTAAGAAGAAATAAAAATTAATAATTTCTAGTACTTACTTTAAATTCTTCATGCTCTATTCGATGCAACTGTGCTTCCAATTTTTGCTTTATTAAGTTATAATCATTTACCATAACTGCATTATTATTTTTTTCCTTCTCTGATTGGCAGACTTCTCTTTTAAGCATTTCTTTCAATTGGCATCATTAGTTTTCGTTCTTCTTCAAGTCTTGCAATAGTGATTCGCAGTTGCTCAACTTCTCTAGCCTCCTTTTCCGCCTTATCGACAGCCTCTAAATCCAAATTGATAATTTCCCAGCTGTCTAGAGGAGTACACATAGCTTTTAAGCAAAATACAAGATACTTCACCATGTGGTATCTCCTCCATATCATTAGTGAAATATTATTAATATTACAGTGTTATTATAATCATGGTCAAGGGATTAATTTTTTTCATTGAAGTAAATACAAAGTGTTATGGAGATCGTCGACTTATGTCATGAGAAGCGCTGTGTTTTTACGGAACTGCCATTAGTAGTGTTTACATGGTATTTAGTAATTTTCCAATAAGTAAATCGTTGTAGTTTCTTAGCATTTTATAGAAATTTACTTTAATTATGTTAAGGGAAAATATAAAATTGTGTTAACGATTAAAGTCGAAAATGATTAAATTAAAGACATAATGATTAATAAAAATATATACTTTTTTAATTGAAAATAATTGATTTAAACCGAATTCATACAGAAATTAAGAGTAATAAACATTTTTTATTTTCCCTGATCATTAGGATTTTCTTTCCTCCTGTAACAGATAAGTTTTTGAAAATTGTAAATATAGAACAAAATGTAGTAAGGCAATTTTACAAAATTGCCTTACGCTTGAACTCCAACTCTGGAGTTGTTGTCAACCGCTTTGTATTGTAGTTCGAGGTTTATTCTAAATTTTTCGCTTTGATGTTGATTTTTTTGTTTGTGAAAGATTTTGAAAATTACAAACAAAATTTTTGCTAAACAAGAAAATCAACATCAAAGCGGAAAAATTGAGAATAAATCACGGACTACATTACAAAGCGATTGACAATGACTCCAGAGTTGGAGTTAAAACGTCTCCAAATACAAATAAGTATCACAAAATATACAAAACACTATTTATATACAGGAATACTGCCTTACTACATTTTGTAGTAACCAACTATACGACCTAAAACTGACATTCTCCAGCGTTCATCATCCCGAGTCAAACGGTACTATTGAAAGATTTCACGCGATATTAGCATAAATGATAAGATCAAATACAGCGAAACATCCAGACGAACATTCATTTAATGTACTCCCTTATGCCATCATCGGTTACAATAAAACGAAAAACAAAACCACCGGTTTCACGCCCTATGAACTCATATTTGGGCACACTTCTAGCAGGCCTCCAACAACCCTTTACAATCAAGAAAAACCTATTTCAAAATACGTGAGAAACCTTAATAACAGAATGGACTATTATTACCGACTCGCCCGTGCTAAAATTGAACGACAGAAAGAAAAATCTAAAGTGCGATTTGACCAACACGTTTCTACTAAACAACCCGATTACAAACAAAGTCTAAATAAAAGAGTCCCAAATCAAAAACAAAGCTGAAAACAAATTCAACGGCTCCTTTGAAATTACCGCAATACGAAAGAACTCTGCCACCATCATAAATTTGCAAACAAAACAAATAACTAAAGTTAACTTTGACAGACTAAAACCTTATTTTGGATAAATCCATTCTTTTTAGAATCTGTGGCTTGTTTTCAGTCGTAAACCTTCAAAAGTATTCCATTACATCGGTTAACAATACTATAGGAGTTTTCTTCCATGAAGAAGGAACCCTTAAAATTTCTAATGACAAATGGACACTCCTTGTTTACAAAGATCTAAACCCCTTTCGAGGCGCTATTTCTAACAACGACAATATACTGAACAGACTTTTAGATATTATTAACGACAACAAAACTAACATTGAAATCTAATCTTCAGATCAAAAATACAGACTCACGTAAGCCTCCTAAAATAAATATCTAAATCTGTTAACATCAAATATACAGAAATGTCCGGTAACTTAGATGCAACAGACGTATATTACTTTAGTGACTCTATAAACAAAATTAAACCAAGACCAACATCAAATTGAAAACTTAATGAAACGACAATTATCTGTAACAACTTCGGTCATTAAGAGCCTTAACACTACACAAAAATGTCAGTCCGAAGAGAAAATATTTTCGGAAAATGTTAGTCTGAATCTGGTAGACAATGTCCCTCGTTCCTCGAAGTTTCCTTGGACTTCCATCTTCTTGAAAAGGTCGACCTTTTCAAGACGATGGAAGTTCAAGGAAAATTCGAGGATTTTCGGAAAATATTGAAGCAATTAAGAAGTCAACTGCGTTCATTACAGATGATCTTGCTTTTTATGAACTTCAAGCCAATGTCTTGGATTTGTGTGAAAGCTTAATGGAAAGTTACATATACATTGAAGATACTCTCAACGATGTATTAACTGCAGTCTCTTTCACCCGTCTAAAAATTTTAGATAGTTCAATTATAAACCAATTAGATTTGGTCGATTCTCTTCAGAAAATATCAGTCACTTCATGAAAGTAACTTACCACTTCCGAGCTATAGTTCAAATGTTGCTCTATACATCGATCTGATAGAATTGGAAGCTTTTCAAGTCAATAGTAAAATTGTTTTTGTACTAAAAATTTCCTTAGTCAATGCTGAAACTTATAACTTACTCTAAGCCATTTTCTAAAGAACATAAGATCTGTTTCAAAGTTATTCCACACAACATAGACAAAGAAGCCCTTTGTGAAGTACAGCTTCTTAGAAAACCAGCAGCACTTCCACCAACTTGTGAACCTGTAATATTATGTGCCAAAGAATATAATATTCAAGAGATTGACCTGAACCTTTGGCTAATCTCGATTTCCGGACAGTTGTCCATCAACTTCAAGTGCAAGGGAGAAGATGTCGTTACCCAATCCCTATCGACAAATTCTCTATTGACCATCCAACCAAGTTGCAATGCCTTCATCGGTAACACCAGGGTCCCTGCCAGAAAGACCACCAACAACTTTGACAACATTACACGTAAAAGTCATCCAGTCAGCATCCCTTACAACTGTTGCGACAACCTGCCAACCATTAGTCAGCTTCCAAAGTTGAAACCCATGAAACTAGAGGAACTAGATGCCAGAGACCTGAATATTGACAACCATAAGATTAGCCAATACTCCAGGGAATTGGAAAAGCTACTCGTAATAGCCCAACCATTTATGGAGAAGCACACTTCCTGGTTAAGTACCATCACAGTCACGCCAATAGCAATTGTGGTTACTCTCCTTGCTACGAACATAATCAGGAAGAAATTCCGAAGGTCTACCACGATCAGCCCTGCTGGCAATCCAGTATCACCACCAGGTACATCAACCATCATCTCCAGTGTAAAGCTCCACAGCCTCCTGAGTCCTGTCGATGATATTGATTTGCAAAACCTCCCTTAAAAGTTAATGCTGTAGCATCAACTTTTTATTATGTATGGGAGTTGTTGTATAAGTTATTCCATCGACTTATATGAAAACACAAAGCAAAAAGTTCCCAGCTGAGTCACCATACACGTGTCGTCTCCAGTTACCTTTTTTTGAAGGTTGAAATCCATTATGGACAATTTGAGCTTAGAGTCTATCACTCAAATTAGTGTGGGACTCACACCCACTAAAACCACCTGGTTGTTTCTGCAGTTTCCGAAGGTGGTGGTACTGTTATTTCTAACTTGCGTCGCCACCTTCCTGCCTTTCTTTGCCTTCATCGCACCATTCTGTTTAAATCTTCTTTCTCCTTTTCCTCTATAATTTCCCTTATCCATTTATTTATAATTTCCTTGTTCTCTTTACTTTCTATCATTAGTTTTATCACGTTAGATGGTGCTATCCTTTCACCAATAGTTATTTCTGTTTTTGTTTTATTCCTTGCATATCTTTCGCAGTCAAAAACCACGTGCTCCATTGTCTCCTCAATTTGGCATATATTAGTTACCGTCCCTCAATTTCCCTATCCTTTTCAGATATACTTTGACACTACCATGCCCTGACAAAAATTGTGACATAAAGTAATCTGTACTTCTATATTTACTGCTCGCCTATTTTGTTAGGTCTGGTATTAGTTTCTTTGTCAATTCCGCTTTTCTCATTAGCACATCCCATTCTTTTTGTCATTCTTTTAGCATATTATTCCTGTTTTATCTGTATTTTTATTTTGGTAATTGTCTCTAAGTTCTTCTACCGTCAGATGGATCGGAGGGATACCGGCTATAACTGCCGTTGCCTCATACGAGATCTTTCTATATCCGCTTATTACCCGCAGCAGTGTCTGTCTTTGTATTTTTAACATCATGTTCTTATATCTTTTTATTTCCATACCTCGGTGCCATGTTGATGCCCGTACAAAAGTGTAAATAATGTTTTTCATAATTTTTCCAAGTTTTGCTAACTTATCACCCGCTCTGCTTACTGCATTTACAATATGTGTCCCGTATGTTCCTTGGTGATCGATAAATATACGGAGATACTTTGCACTCTTTTGTGGTGTTATATTTAGATCCTCTATTTCTATTTTTATTTTTTCTCTTACTTTCTGCATTTTTGTACCCATGAGTAGCACCGCCTTGCTCTTTTCCGGTGCCCATTTCAACTTTGCCTCTTTCATCCAGTCTCCTATTATTCTTATTGCCTCATTTGCTGTTTCAACCAGTCTGTCAGCGTTTGGCCCTTCCACATGTAGTGCCAGGTCATCTGCAAATGCTATCGTATTTGCACCAGTTGGCAGCTTCTGATTTGGAAGATCGTTCGTACAATATATTCCATAGCGTCGGTCCGAGTACTGATCCTTGTGTTACGCCTGTGTTCATTTTTAACGTTTTTTTCTTTCCCGAGTATAATACTTCTTTTGGAGAAATAACTTTCTATTATTCTTATTAGATATTCCCTAATCCTTTTCTTTTCTATTTCCTTAACAATACGTTTCCATGATGCCGAATTGAATGCATTTCTAACGTCAAAAGTGATGAGTATGACCCAGCCCGCTCTAGTGCTCCTTGCTTGGTCACGAATCCAGTTTGCTGCTTTTACTGTTGATTTCCCTTTCCCTCTTTCTGAAATTTTTTCAGCTCCTAATTCTTTGTTTTTTTCTGTTTCTTATTAGTGTTTCTAATACATTACCGATAACGTCCAACAGGCAAATTGGTCTATATGATGTTGGGTTTATCGCCCTTCCTCAGAAATATTACTTTAGCATTCTTCCAGATTGTAGGGAATTCCTGTTTCTTTATTAATTGGTTATACATATCCCTTATTGTGGCTTGGTTCTTTTCAAATGTTATTTTTATGACTTCTGGCGGTAGATTATCTGGTCCAGGTGCTTTTTTCATCTTGATATGCTTAATTGCTATTTCAAATTCTTCTTCCGTTATTTCGGTTACCAAATCCCTTGATATTTTTGTTCGCTCTTTCCACTCACCTCTTGTCTTTATAAAAAGGGTAGTTGCTATTTCTGTTTTCTTCTCTGTACTAAGTGTCAACAATGGTGTCGGTTGTATCTTTTGGATAGCTATCCCATATGCCCTTCCCCATACGTCTATTTCCAGCATAATTCTTCCCAGCATTTCCTCTTGCTTACGTTTATGAGTTTCTTTAATTCTTTCCTTTTCCTATTCATTTCCTCCATCATATCAGGAAGTTCTGTTCTCTTTTTCTTTGCTTCATTTGTGATTTTCCGCCATATCTCTACGCACTTCCTTTTAACTTCCGAGATTTCAGCTATCCACCAGTATGGGATTTCTCTATTTTTGTTTCTGTTTATAACTATAAAACTTTTATATGTCTCGTTTTCCTCAATATCCATCTCTATATTCATAATTTCGACAGCTATGCTTTCCAGCTTGTCTACGATCCATTTTCTGTTTTTTCTAATTATTCTTATGTTTGGCTCACTAGCTACTATTACAACTATTCTATTATTGAGGGCTATTTCGTTAGCCTCATCATGGGCTTTCGCCGATCTTTCTAAATTACCTTGCAATATCCGAATCTGCATCTTTTCTTTCTTCTGTATTTCTGTTTAGTTGCTGTTTTTCCCTGTTTATACATTTTCCATCATTATATCTATATCCTTTCGATTCGCACGTGTCCACTTTCCCAGCATTTAAAGCATGTCTGTATTTCTGTTTTACTTTTAATTAGGCCTGTTGTCAGCCCTATCCTAATCTCTTTCATTTCCAACAGTTTTTCAATTGTCTCTTCGTCCGCTATGATTGTTGCCATCTGCATACCGCCATTTTGCGGTCAAAGAGCTTTGACTTCTAAATCCTTACATTCCAGTTCCATCTTAAGTTCCAATTCAATGCCTTCTCTATCCGTTGTGAAGTCCAGATTGACAATGTTGACCGCCTTCTTCTTGTTTTTGTTCTCGGCCAGGTTCCTTACCTGCATCTTTCCAGGCGCTCCTTTTAGCACTTCTGCTATAGGGACCGCATTTCCAGTTCCTTTTTGTGTCTCTATTAGTATGTTACCGTTTCTAGTCTGCCTAATGTTTCTAATTTTATCTCTTGCCCCTTTATTGATTAATGTGTTTTTGACTTGCTTCACCAGATTTGCATATGTATGTTCCCCTGCATCAATTATAAGAGCTTCGTACTCCGGATTCCTCTCTTTAGTTTTTTGTTCTATTTTTTCATGGAGCACTACTTTCCCTTCATAGTCATTGAAGGTGCAGTGTACCAGCTTTCTATTTCTTCCTGTTCTTTCTTCCGTTTCAATAATGGCTATATGTATCTACTTAATTTCTTTTTTGATACACATCTTTTTGAGGTTCACTAACGTTCTAAATTTGTTTCCATTTCTACTATATCTGTCCTCTTCGTCTGCATAGTTCCCGTAAAAAGTATATTGCTCTTCTGTTTCCTCTTGCTCCTCAAACCCTATTGTCCCAAATGTCTTTATGAATATTATTTCCGATTCCTTTAGTTTATTTTGTCTTATATAGTTTCTCACTTCACTCGATTCCCCTATCATCTGCTATGCTGCGTTAGCCCCGTCCCCCTCACTTTTCTTTATTTTTTCCTTCACTGTTTGCACTTTAAACATATCTTCTGGCCATCTCATTTGTAGTACTTCTTCTAGGTCTTGTTTGTTCATATTGTCGTCTATATAACTCTCGATTTCCATTTGTCGTTGTTCTTCTACTGTCTCCGAAGTTTGGGTACTCATATCTTTTTTCGATACATCTTCCTTTCTGTACCTCGATCCAAATAAATCTTCTACTTTTCCCATTAGTGCTGTCATATTGGCCGTCATAAGCGCGCTGCTGATATTTCTTAACCTTCTTGCGTTTTCTTTAATCTCAACCTTGATGTTGGTGTTAGCCATAATTAACGCCCCTAGTGCCCTGGTTTCTGTCTCAATCGCATTTATGTATCCTCTTAGTTTATTGAACATAAATTTGTCAGAAACGAGTTTCGCCAATTTTAATCCCGCCATGTCTTCGTCTGCTTCGTCTACGCCTTATCTGTGTGGACTTTGCCTCTTCATCGTCCCACAACAGATCCATCACCGTTCTGATTGTCATACCGCCTGCGTTACTCGAGCTCGTATTACCTCCTGTTATATCCTTTTTCGTGTACGCCGTTAGACTATCTAGTGAGTTCCTTCTCTGGGAACTCATTATCTTATCTATTTGTCTATTCGTAACCTTGTTTGCGTCTGTCATTTGCTTTTTGCTCTTGTTGTCATCAGATTTTTTATTATATTTTTGTGTATCCATACTATTCCCACGAGTTGGGTCGTTTTGCTTGTCCGGTGGGGCAGAGCGCCCTTACCCCACTAAGGCTACGTTACTCTTTGAGGTCGCCTATTATCTCAGAGGCTCCGTTCTAGACCAACTACGCATGGCCATCCATCCCTCGGCACGAGTCGCTCGACCCCTGGGATTTCCGATTTTTGGACAGGGTTTCTCCTGTGAGTCACTTCTTAGTAGTCGTACACCCTTCCCTCCGACCTTACCGGCATGGGAGACCCTACCAGGAACCGAAGTTCCCACCGGAATTGCTCTCGGGATCGTTAGGTGTATGACTTAAGCCCCCTCACCAACGACAAGGTCTTGTGACTCCTAGAGTTGCAGTCTCCACCTTAGATTTCAACCACCTGTATATGCAACTTTTTCTAATATTGTTTTAATCACACTGGATAACTATAATTTTACTTCGATCCACGTTTCAGATATTGCATATATGCAACAGCTCATGTTCTATCCTACAAAAAAAAAATCCAACCAGTTTAACTATAAATCTACACCACTCGGTATTTTAAACAGTATTTGCAACTACTTATCGGCCACCCACTATAACATTTTTTGTACCATCCTGTATAAGTATAAATCCATCTATGTACAATATATTTCACCGAAACCGCAACTTCTTATTGGGCACCGAATATAACAATTTTGATCAACATGTTTTTGAATCACCTTGTATGTATTACAACTACCCTATATACGCTACTGCTTATTGGTCAACAAATATAACATTTTTAAAATAATTATCATAACACTTCTTCATCCTATACTTCAACTATCCTATCTTTGCAACTTTTTATGAAGTACGCTATTTCACAATTTTTACTCATTTTTTCAAGACATATTAAAGTATAATTTTAAACCACCCATTTACAACTTTTTCTAACCTTGTTTGAATGACACTGTACAACTATACTTTATTGCGCACCATATTTCAGGTACTCCATAAATGCAACTGCTCTATAACTAAATTTTTATAGTATTTTTTACCCACCTTGTATAATTATAACTGTACACCAACCTATCTCTCAACAACCTTTTGTATGCAACTACTCATTTGCCACTAAATATAATATTTTTGTACCAACCTGTATCCTTAGAATCCCACCCGACCCTATATTTCAACCGTCCGGTAAATGGAGCAGCTTGTAGATCATAACATTACTTTATAATATTTTTTAAACCTACCTGTAATTATACTCCACTACATATTTCAACCATCCAATATATGCAACTACTTGTGGATATAAAACAAGTTTTTAACCACTACATAAATAATTTCACTCTATCTTATATTTCAAACACCCTGTATAAACAACTGCTTCTAACGTCTCTTCAACCCATTTCATAACTATAATAATCTTATGAACATAATTCCAAGTTCCTAACGGCTTACCTAACACATTTTTTATTCAAACTGTATAGATATTCTACCCTTTTTCAATAACTTGATATATGGAACTGTTTATGACCCACTCAATATAACCCACCCCGTATAACTAATTCCAATCCCCCTTATTTCCACCAAATTCTATATATGCAGCTGCTTATAGGATACCAAATATAACTTTTTCTTTAGTTTTTTTAAGTCCATCTACTTATACTCCGCTCTAAGTTTCCTATATACAGAACACCCTGTAAAATTACGCTTGTTAAATCAGTTGATTTTTCTCAAATCGAAACATGTTACATTTGCACATTCTGAATTTAGAATAAAAGCTAAGCTGATGCCAGTATCTAATATTTAGTCCATGTGGTGGAACCAATTGAGTAATTGTATTACCCAATATGGTAGAAGTTTTTTCGCTATATCTACCGTTTCTGTCAATTTAGAGAGATACATTGTCTACCAGATTAAGTCAAACTATAGGCTTTGCAACAAAAAAGATTCAGCAAAATCACTTCAGTAGTTCTTACGTGATGCCCACACAAACAAACAAACAAACAAACAAACTTACAATTTTATAATATTATATATATATATATATATATATATATATATATATATATATATATATATATATATATGTATGTATGTATGTATGTTTTTTTTTTTTATCCGAAGAGGGGGGAAATACATTCCGTACTTAGCTAGCACGTGCTGGCCGTCGTGCGGGACTCCCGATGCAATGACTTCAAAGCAAGAGTAAATCGTTGCATTGAAACCAGTATACCGTATACCCGCTAAAACCCTAACCTCTTTCTCCTACAACCATGGTCCCCTGCGGCACTCTTAGTCAATATTACTTCGCAAGGGTGGTTCACTGCAGATGTTTACTGCTCTTACATTGAAAGCCTCTAAAGCCTACTCCTCGAACGTATTGCGGAGTTCTTTGAGGATAGTCTCCGCGTAATCTGATACCAAGTTCCAGGCTTGGGGGCCCTTCAGCATGGCTTCTACTAATTGTTCTGGAACGATATTAGTCTCCAGAATCCTCTCCACTTCAGCACGTTGATCCTGAAACCGGGGGCAGGAGAAGAACACGTGTTCCGCGTCCTCTATCACGTCCGTACAGTGTGGGCAGTTTGGGGAGTTTGCCCTCCTGAACCTGTGCAGGTATGCTCGAAAGCATCCATGTCCAGTCAGGAGTTGAGTGATGTAGAACCCAACCTCCCCATGCTGGCGGTTGACCCAACGACTGATGTTAGGTATCAATCGATATGTCCACCTTCCTTTAGTAGAGCTGTCCCACCTCTCCTGCCATTGCCCTAGACTCATGGCTCTTTCATCGCTGTTTCCTGTCGGTTGGTCTTTCTCTAACTTTCTGCGATAAAGCCGTCCCCTTTCTGCAGCCAGGATGTCGATTGGTAGGGTAGAGGCAATCACACTCACCGCCTCGTAAGACACAGTGCGGTAGGATGATGCCACTCGAATCGCTGAGAGCCGCTGGACTGATTTCATTTTCCGGCGGTACGATGGTAGCTCGAGCGATTTCTCCCATACCGGTGCCCCGTACAACAAAACAGAAGTAGTTACTGTTGCCAGTAGCTGTCTTCTTATCTGTCTAGGGCCTCCGACATTCGGCATTATTCTAGATAATGCCCCCTGTACCCCAGCTGCTTTCTTGCTGGCCGCGATTATGTGCTCTTTGAAGTTGAGCCGTGTGTCCAGGAGCACCCCCAAATAGCTGATGAAGGGCTGCGACTGTATGTAGGAGTCGCCTATTTTGAGGGTGATGGTTTCCCTTGCCTTTCGACTGCTAACAAGAAGTGTTTCGGTCTTTTGTTCTGCTAAACTCAAGTCCGCTGCGAGCATCCAATGCTGAATTGTGGCTATAGCGAATGAGAAGGTTGTTTGTATCTCCTCTATGTGCTTGCGCACTATGATCAATGCCACATCATCGGCGAATGCAACTAGCCTGACGCCCTCAGGCAGACCGAGCAGGAGCAGGTCGTTGTACATTACGTTCCATAAGAGTGGGCCAAGAACAGAGCCCTGAGGTACACCTCCTGTGATCTTATAGTCTACTTGCCCATTTTCAGTTTGGTACAACAAGATGCGGTCCTTGAAATACGCTGAAACCATTCTGCGCAAGTACTGCGGAACTTCCATCCTGGCAAGAGCCTCCAAAATGCGGTCCCAGCGGGCCGAGTTAAAGGCGTTCTTGATATCCAGGGTGGCTATTAGACAGTACTTTTTTCCACCTCTTCACCATCTCTTTCCCGAGATAGCCTCTCTGGCGATGTTGGTAACCAGTTTCACGGCATCGATGGTTGATCTCCCCTTTCTGAACCCGAATTGGTTGGTGGAAAGTTTCGGCTCAACGTAGGGCTCCAGCCTATCTGCTATTATCCTTTCAAGGAGTTTTCCCGCAGAGTCCAACATACAGAGGGGACGATATGATGACGGTTCGTCGGGAGGTTTCTTTCCCCCTTTAGGGAGGAGCACAAGCCTCTGCTTTTTCCACTTAGTCGGGAAAACCCCCTGCTTTAGGCAGGTCTCATACATGTGTAGAAACATGTCAGGCCTATTGGCTATGGCGCATTTTAGCGCGATGTTAGGTATGCCATCTGGACCGGGAGCCTTACCGTTTTGGAGCCGGTTGCACGCGCCCATCAGCTCACTCATAGTCACTGATGGTATATCTTCGTCCCTCACCTGCCACGAAGGATTAGCGGGTAGCTCAGGCTTCGCAGGAAACAAGTGAGTGACAATGCGGTGCAATGATTCGGGGCAGTTCGTTGATGTCATGGGAGGGGCCTTAATTTTATGCATCACGATTTTATACGGTTTTCCCCATGGATCTTGATTAACTTCGTCACACAACTCCTTCCAGTAGGATCTCTTGCTTGAGAGAATGGCTCTTCGTAGTTGTTGTCTTTTGATCTCATAGTCGAGCCTTAGTTCTTCGTTTTGACCCTGTCGCGTCTCCGTGCTCGTTGATACAGCCTTCGTGCTTTGAGACACTCTCGTCGGTGTTGTGAGATCGTGTCGTTCCACCAGTAAACTGGTGGGCGGCTGTTGTTCTGCCGTCTCCTTGGCATGGAAGCATCGCAGGACTTGACAACGCTTGTCATTACCACTTTGGCAGTGGCTTCTGCGCTTGTTGCTATTGACAATGGTTCCTGCTCCATAACCAAGGCGAATGAATCAGCATCGAAAGCATTTTTGTTCCAACCGACTGGCTGTGACCTCGCACGACTGACACACAATCTTCGTTTGGGAGTGGTGTTGATTTCCCATATAATAGCTTGGTGGTCGCTATTAGTAAACTCCTCATCGACCCGCCACTCACAGCCCCCTTTAATTAGGTTGCTGCTAACGAATGTCACATCGATAATGGAGCTGGCTGTGCCTTTGCGATATGTGCTTACGGCTCCTGTGTTGAGGAGTACCAGGTTGAGCGAAGACATGGTCTCAAGGAGAGCTCGTCCTCTCGCGCTCGTTTCCCGGCATCCCCAGTCAATTGCCCAGGCGTTGAAATCTCCTGCGATGGCGACCGATTCACGCTTCCGTACATCCTCCGCCAAGGTGTCCAAGAATAACTCGAACTCCTCGAGCTGTGCACTAGGAGGTGCATAGCAGCTATAGAAGTGAACCCCTCCCACTTTGGCTCTCACAAGCCATGGTTCGGGGGTATTTGGGAGTTGTTGGAACGGAAGTTGTGTCATTTACCCAGGACAGGGTGTCGAAGTTTTTGTACTGCTCGCAGATTATGGCTACGTCGCAATCCAATTCCCGCACCCGCTGTACCAGTAGGTCTTGGGCTGCTTCGCAATGGTTGAGGTTGAGTTGCAGTACTTTCATTTACGGGCTTGTGCTGCTCTCATCGCCTGTTGGTAGATCGGACATTTCCAACTACCCGCAACGTGCCGGCAGTCTGACCTACTATCTTTCTCTTTGCAGAGTAGGCACTTGGCAGGTTGTTGACAATCCGAGGCATTGTGACCAGCGCCTCCGCATCTGTGACAACAACTGCTTCGGTCAGTCTTGCCTCTGCACGCCTGGGCGTTGTGCCCAAAGTGCCAGCATTTGAAGCACCGTCGAAGGCTGATCCTCTCGCGAACACGTACTGTGCCCCACGCAAGTTTCAGCTTTCCAAGTGCGATGGATTTCTTGGCCTGGACCTCTGGGAGACAAACAACTGCCGTTTGTGTTGATCTATATGCCCGTCGAAGTGATTTCACTGCCTCCTCAGTGATCTCTGCCAGGCCGTCGATATTATCTTTGAGCAGCTTTACCACGTCTTCCTTTGTACTGATCTCATCCAGGTCTTTAATTTCAATCTCGATTTGCGGTATTCGAGATTGTACAGTGGCCCCGCTTGGGAGCTTATTCTTGATGGCGTTACAGTAGCGCTCCATCTCCTAAGCGTCTGCCTTCGCGAATAAAAACAGGAGATCTCCCTTAGCTGTTCGTCGGATCTTATTGACTTTTTTGCCTATATCCTGCAAGGTGGGATCATTTTTGATATCTCGCAAGATATCTGCATGGGAGCTATTCTCGCCTTTCTTTATAAGCAGCGTACAATGTGGCGCTGGTTTTTGCTTATTGGTCCTCGGGGCCTTTTTCCTCTTTACCAGTTGCCAGTCAGTCAACTGGTTTGAAGGTTTGTTTCTGGTCTGCGGTTTAAACTTGGATTTTAATTCATTGTTTCTCTTCGCTTCTGAATTGACCACCCTACTTGTTGTTGCCTGGGTGGTTTGCCCGATGTTCTGGCAACCTTCTTTACCGGGCTTTAGCTTGCTAGCTAGCACCGGTTTAAGAGTTTTTGGTAGTGGTGCCTTACTTGATGAGGCTACTGAAGGCGAGGCCTTCGGTGGCGAGGTCCTTGCTACCGAGTCTCCCGGCAGTGAGGCTACTTTTATTGAAGCCGCCTGGTTTGGGGCCGCCGGTGTTGATGCAGCCGGTTTTGAGTTAGCTGCTTTTGAGGCAGCCGCTTTTGGGACCTCCTTTTGCTTTTCACCTTGTGTCTGAGTGTTTGACACCTTTACTGGCGATGTCTGTGTTGTAGCAGGTTTCGCTACAGGAGATGGCCGCGTAGTTGACGTCAGATATTTGTCATATTCTGACTTAATGGCGTGTGCCAGTTTCTTGATCTCATGATGTACATTGTGCCTAGGCCCAATGAACGTCAAGAGCTCATCGATCTTTGCTCCTAATTTGTTTGGAGCGCCACTTTCATCTGCTGCCCCTTGGGGGACGTCAACTCCACTATTCGCCTTTTGGAGGACTTGGCTGAATAGTGTATTGCTGCCAGCTCTAGTTTTAATGGTCGATATTGTACCATTAACGGTGTTCTTCTTCTTCTTGTCACTATGTGACGGAACCAGTGATAATTCGCTCCCCCCAGAATCCGTGGAGCGTGCACCGGCCACCGAGGCTTTCACTCGATCGGAACCGGTGGTGGGATTATCCTCTGCAGAGGTACCCACCTGGGGTATTAAGTTCACCTTATCACCCATATCCATAAATGGTTTATTTTCGGGGTTCCTTCCCTTATCTGATTTTGGTCCGCCCTGAGAAAATCCTCAGTACTCCCCATTGCTGGAGAGCGTTCCCCTATCCGCCACCTGGGGAGGCGCCCGGTAGTGGACCAACAACCACCCCGGGTGTTTTTTTTTTTTTTTTTTTTTTTTTTTTTTTTTTTTTTTTTTTTTATCCGAAGAGGGGGAAATACATTCCGTACTTAGCTAGCATGTGCTGGCCGTCGTGCGGGACTCCCGATGTAATGACTTCAAAGCAAGAGTAAATCGTTGCATTGAAACCAGTACACCGTATACCCGCTAAAACCCTAACCTCTTTCTCCTACAACCATGGTCCCCTGCGGCACTCTTAGTCAATACTACTTCGCAAGGGTGGTTCATTGCAGATGTTTACTGCTCTTACATTGAAAGCCTCTAAAGCCTACTCCTCGAACGTATTGCGGAGTTCTTTGAGGATAGTCTCCGCGTAATCTGATACCAAGTTCCAGGCTTGGGGGCCCTTCAGCATGGCTTCTACTAATTGTTCTGGAACGATATTAGTCTCCAGAATCCTCTCCACTTCAGCACGTTGATCCTGAAACCGGGGGCAGGAGAAGAACACGTGTTCCGCGTCCTCTATCACGTCCGTACAGTGTGGGCAGTTTGGGGAGTTTGCCCTCCTGAACCTGTGCAGGTATGCTCGAAAGCATCCATGTCCAGTCAGGAGTTGAGTGATGTAGAACCCAACCTCCCCATGCTGGCGGTTGACCCAACGACTGATGTTAGGTATCAATCGATATGTCCACCTTCCTTTAGTAGAGCTGTCCCACCTCTCCTGCCATTGCCTTAGACTCATGGCTCTTTCATCGCTGTTTCCTGTCGGTTGGTCTTTCTCTAACTTTCCGCGATAAAGCCGTCCCCTTTCTGCAGCCAGGATGTCGATTGGTAGGGTAGAGGCAATCACACTCGCCGCCTCGTAAGACACAGTGCGGTAGGATGATGCCACTCGAATCGCTGAGAGCCGCTGGACTGATTTCATTTTCCGGCGGTACGATGGTAGCTCGAGCGATTTCTCCCATACCAGTGCCCCGTACAACAAAACAGAAGTAGTTACTGTTGCCAGTAGCTGTCTTCTTATCTGTCTAGGGCCTCCGACATTCGGCATTATTCTAGATAATGCCCCCTGTACCCCAGCTGCTTTCTTGCTGGCCGCGATTATGTGCTCTTTGAAGTTGAGCCGTGTGTCCAGGAGCACCCCCAAATAGCTGATGAAGGGCTGCGACTGTATATAGGTGTCGCCTATTTTGAGGGTGATGGTTTCCCTTGCCTTCCGACTGCTAACAAGAAGTGTTTCGGTCTTTTGCTCTGCTAAACTCAAGTCCGCTGCGAGCATCCAATGCTGAATTGTGGCTATAGCGAATGAGAAGGTTGTTTGTATCTCCTCTATGTGCTTGCGAACTATGATCAATGCCACATCATCGGCGAATGCCACTAGCCTGACGCCCTCAGGCAGACCGAGCAGGAGCAGGTCGTTGTACATTACGTTCCATAAGAGGGGGCCAAGAACAGAGCCCTGAGGTACACCTCCTGTGATCTTATAGTCTACTTGCCCATTTTCAGTTTGGTACAACAAGATGCGGTCCTTGAAATAGGCTGAAACCATTCTGCGCAAGTACTGCGGAACTTCCATCCTGACAAGAGCCTCCAAAATGCGGTCCCAGCGGGCCGAGTTAAAGGCGTTCTTGATATCCAGGGTGGCTATTAGACAGTACTTTTTTCCACCTCTTCTCCATCTCTTTCCCGAGATAGCCTCTCTGGCGATGTTGGTAACGAGTGTCACGGCATCGATGGTTGATCTCCCCTTTCTGAACCCGAATTGGTTGGTGGAAAGTTTCGGCTCAACGTAGGGCTCCAGCCTATCTGCTATTATCCTTTCAAGGAGTTTTCCCGCAGAGTCCAACATACAGAGGGGACGATATGATGACGGTTCGTCGGGAGGTTTCTTTCCCCCTTTAGGGAGGAGCACAAGCCTCTGCTTTTTCCACTTACTCGGGAAAACCCCCTGCTTTAGGCAGGTCTCATACATGTGTAGAAACATGTCAGGCCTATTGGCTATGGCGCATTTTAGCGCGATGTTAGGTATGCCATCTGGACCGGGAGCCTTACCGTTTTGGAGCCGGTTGCACGCGCCCATCAGCTCACTCATAGTCACTGATGGTATATCTTCGTCCCTCACCTGCCACGAAGGATTAGCGGGTAGCTCAGGCTTTGCAGGAAACAAGTGAGTGACAATGCGGTGCAATGATTCGGGGCAGTTCGTTGATGTCATGGGAGGGGCCTTAATTTTATGCATCACGATTTTATACGGTTTTCCCCATGGATCTTGATTAACTTCGTCACACAACTCCTTCCAGTAGGATCTCTTGCTTGAGAGAATGGCTCTTCGTAGTTGTTGTCTTTTGATCTCATAGTCGAGCCTTAGTTCTTCTGTTGTGACCCTGTCGCGTCTCCGTGCTCGTTGATGCAGCCTTCGTGCTTTGAGACACTCTCGTCGGTGTTGTGAGATCGTGTCGTTCCACCAGTAAACTGGTGGGCGGCTGTTGTTCTGCCGTCTCCTTGGCATGGAAGCATCGCAGGACTTGACAACGCTTGTCATTACCTCTTTGGCAGTGGCTTCTGCGCTTGTTGCTATTGACAATGGTTCCTGCTCCATAACCAAGGCGAATGAATCAGCATCGAAAGCATTTTTGTTCCAGCCGACTGGCTGTGACCTCGCACGACTGACACACAATCTTCGTTTGGGAGTGGTGTTGATTTCCCAAATAATAGCTTGGTGGTCGCTATTAGTAAACTCCTCATCGACCCGCCACTCACAGCCCCCTTTAATTAGGTTGCTGCTAACGAATGTTACGTCGATAATGGAGCTGGCTGTGCCTTTGCGATATGTGCTTACGGCTCCTGTGTTGAGGAGTACCAGGTTGAGCGAAGACATGGTCTCAAGGAGAGCTCGTCCTCTCGCGCTCGTTTCCCGGACATCCCCAGTCAATTGCCCAGGCGTTGAAATCTCCTGCGATGGCGACCGATTCACGCTTCCGTACATCCTCCGCCAAGGTGTCCAAGAATAACTCGAACTCCTCGAGCTGTGCACTAGGAGGTGCATAGCAGCTATAGAAGTGGACCCCTCCCACTTTGGCTCTCACAAGCCATGGTTCGGGGGTATTTGGGAGTTGTTGGAACGGAAGTTTACCGCAAGCCCATATCGCTGCTCTGTCCGTTGTGTCATTTACCCAGGACAGGGTGTCGAAGTTTTTGTACTGCTCGCAGATTATGGCTACGTCGCAATCCAATTCCCGCACCCGCTGTACCAGTAGGTCTTGGGCTGCTTCGCAATGGTTGAGGTTGAGTTGCAGTACTTTCATTTACGGGCTTGTGCTGCTCTCATCGCCTGTTGGTAGATCGGACATTTCCAACTACCCGCAACGTGCCGCCAGTCTGACCTACTATCTTTCTCTTTGCAGAGTAAGCACTTGGCAGGTTGTTGACAAGCCGAGGCATTGTGACCAGCGCCTCCGCATCTGTGACAACAACTGCTTCGGTCAGTCTTGCCTCTGCACGCCTGGGCGTTGTGCCCAAAGTGCCAGCATTTGAAGCACCGTCGAAGGCTGATCCTCTCGCGAACACGTACTGTGCCCCACGCAAGTTTCAGCTTTCCAAGTGCGATGGCTTTCTTGGCCTGGACCTCTGGGAGACAAACAACTGCCGTTTGTGTTGATCTATATGCCCGTCGAAGTGATTTCACTGCCTCCTCAGTGATCTCTGCCAGGCCGTCGATATTATCTTTGAGTAGGTTTACTACCTCTTCCTTGGTACTGATCTCGTCCAGGTCTTTAATTTCAATCTCGATTTGGGGTATTCGAGATTGTACAGTGGCCCCGCTTGGCGGAGCGCTTATTCTTAAAAACAGGAGATGGCGCCTATATCCTTACAATAGCGCTCCATCTCCTGAGCGTCTGCCTTGGCGACCAGTTAGTCAGTCAACTGTTTGAAGGTTTGTTTCTGGTCTGCGGTAAACTTGGATTGTTTCTCTCCTTCTGAATTGACCACCCTAGCCCGATGTTCTGGTACCGGGCTTTAGGCTAGCTAGCACCGGTTTAAGAGTTTTTGGTAGTGGTGCCTTACTTGATTTGAAGGCGAGGCCTTCGGTGGCGAGGTCCTTGCTACCGATATCCAGTGCTTTTATTGAAGCCGCCTGGTGGGGCCGCCGGGTTGATGCAGCCGGTTTTGAGTTAGCTCTTTTGAGCCGCTTTTGGGACCTCTTTTGCTTTTCACCTTGTGTCTGAGACACCTTTATGGCGATGTCTGTGTTGTAGCAGGTTTGCAGGAGATGGCCGCGTAGTTGAGCAGATATTTGTCATATTTGACTTAATGGCGTGTGCCAGTTTCTTGATCTCATATGTACATTGTGCCTAGCCCAATGAACGTCAAGAGCTCATCGACAATGTTGGAGCGGCTGCTGGGGACGTCAACTCCACTATTCGCCTTTTGCTGGCTATAGTGTATTGTGCCAGCTCGGGGCCTCTTTTCCTCTTTACCACTTGCCACTCGTCGGAACCGGTGGTGGGATTATCCTCTCAGAGGACTGGTTTAAGAAGGTTGTTTTTTTGGTCTGCGGTTTAAACCCCGGGTGTATGTATGTATGTATGTGTGTGTGTGTGTGTGTGTGTCTAGGCGTAGAGTTTCACTGATGGAAAAATGTGCAGAAGTGTTCATCCGGGAGTACATCCGTTCATCAATTTGATACATGTTTGAATCTTGCAGACGTTTCGCCAAGATCTCACTTGGAATTATCAATGCGTTGTCATGTAATGCCTTTGTCAAAGGTTGTAGCGACGCTGACTGATTGTAGTTGGCTTCTCCCCCCTTTGCTGTCGTATGGGTCACGTGACCACTCGTCAGTTCCTCAGCGTTTGTTGCCGGATCGTTTTGTACACGATACACTTATAACGGTATGCCGATGCGCATCCAGCAGTCTGGTATGACGTCACGTTGGAATCAAAATTTAAAATTCTTAAAGCTAAACACATTAGGGAGTAGCGTTTTCGTATCAATAATTAGTTTCAAAGACCTATTTTGTAATACAACTGAACTGGATATATTATCGATCATGTGTAAAAGTTAATGATTGAATGTAAATGTTAGTTTCCACTCAATTACCAAGAATTTAAAACTTGACTTGATTATTTTTAAAACATTAATATTATTGTTAATAACTAAAGTATTCAAGTGGATCTATATTCTGTTAAAATGTGAAGGATGATTTGAGACTTTTGTTGAATTAATATTTCAACAACTACAGGGAGAATTAATCACATATAGAATAAATAAAACCCCAACGTCAAATGCGAATTATTTTTTATTTGTTAATTTATATAGTTTTTTTTTCAATTTTCCTTTGCAGTTGCATATTAGCATTAATAACTTGCAGCAGTAGATTTTTAATCTGTTTTTCAAGTATTTTCATTTTCTCTTCTCTTTTAATTCAGTGACTTCACGAAAATAATGATAAATAATAATTTGTTAATACAAATTAAAATTAAATAAATTTAATTTACCTACATTCAACATTAATTGCACATTTACTAGGTGCTGTCTCAATCATTAAGAGTTCACTAATAAACTGAGGTTTGATATTTCCAATAAGAATTGTCAACATTGACCCATTCAGATCAGATTTTCTAACAATTATTTGACAGTGTCTCGTTGGTTCCTATTATCAATTCTCTTTGAGTGGTATAAATCAATTTTTTCCGACAGGTATCAGGAAGTTGTAATAATGAGACTGCATCTGATTTTAAATTTTGAATATTTTTTGCAAGATATTGCAATAGTCTTTGCCGCATAGAAACTTCAAAACAATTCTCCTCAAAATGTAAAGAACATATACGAGTTAAAGTTTAAAAGACAGTGACAATAAAAAACTATAAGGTTAGCATTAGTAGAATAGCTAACGTGGTCCTAGGACACTTTTCATGTTTTAGTTGAAGATGGCATGAGGGGGTTACCATGAGATCACATAACTAGATGTGTCAAGTCTGCTGAAGAATCAGCAATAACCAGTAGGTGACAATTATATTTGTGACACTTTGATTTTTATTAGGTTGCAATATATGTGACACTTTTGATTTTTATTAGGTAGGTGACATTAATATGTATGACACTTTTTATTTTTCAAGTGACAGGCACTTTTGATTTTTATTAGGTAGGTGACATTAATATTTGTGACATTTTTTATTTTTCAAGTGACACTTTTAATTTTATTAGGTAACATTTGTAAAACTTTTGATTTGTCAAGACAAGTGTCACCAAAATTTGTTTTATTGAGACATGTACACGCAGATCACACGTGATGTACATGATATTTAAACACTCGGTTCACTCATGATGTGAACGATTTTGATTTTTGGTTATTAGGTTTTACACAAGGGAAAATAAAAATGTATGTATATTTAATTTAGGTTTTTATTATCTTATATTATATTATATTATATACATATTATATACATTCGTCTCTACCACTTTTGTCCATCCTCCTCACCCCAATCATTCGCAGAGGGCATTGAGGGTAGGTAAATGTACTCCATTGGTGGTGGTGGCGGAGGAGGGATGTTGTATGTTGCTGTCGGTGGTGGAGGAGGGGTGTTGTATGCTGCTACCGGTGGTTGAGGAGTGGTGTTGCATGTTGCTACCGCTGCTGCTGCCGTAGCATCCCCCCGTTTCTTTTTTCGCTCAGGCTCTTCTGTTGACGCCGTTACTACGATTTGGTTTTGTAAAACCTCCACCTTTCTTTTTCTAGGCTGAGGGTGGTTCGCTGGTAGTGGTGGGAGTGATATTTGCTCCTCCTCCTCTTCTTGGGAGAAATTTATCCCACGTTTTTCCAGTCCACTACATAATAGTTTCAGCTCCTCTTCGCTATCAGCGAAGACCCTCATATAAGTGACGGGGAGTTGGCGCAGTTTTTTATCAATAGTCTCCTTCTTGGGGCAGTAGGATAGCGATAAGTAAATTTTGTCACCACTAACATTGATGCTAGTTCGCCCAAATCTAAAAGTATAACAATTTAAATTTAAAAATTATTATAACTTAATATTCATAAAAATTAAAATATAGTAATATGAATACTTACATGAATAAATTTTTTAAAAATACAACCAGTAAATTGGTTGACAACATCTCCTTGTTGGTGGACTCAATTATGAAAGTTGTAGGCACGTTCATTGTTCTAGATTTTCAAAAACGAATGAATAAATATTAAGTAAATATTGCTTTTATAGCTATATTGAAATTTAACAAATTTAAATAATAATGACGCAAATCACATAATTTCAAACCAAAGTTCAATAAAAATTCACACAAGTAATATTTATCTAATGAGATTAATTGAGTTGTTTACTTAAACTATTTTAATATGAATAATAAGCTTAGACTAATTAAAGTAATGGGAATATTACATTACATTGATAAATGGTAAGTGACGCAAGTTTATAATAAAAATGCATACATACAATCTTACATGAATAACAAAGATGTTTTAATGAGTTATAAGCTTGAGATAATTAAAGTAACGGAAATATTACATTACATTGATAAATAACATGTTTGTAAGTTTATAATAAAAATGCACACATGTAATCTAACATGAATAACAAGGATGTTTTCAATTAGTTAATTAGACTATTGGAAATTTATGGTTTGCGTCATATGATAAAAGAATGTATACATGTAATTTGGCATGAATAACAAGAATGTTTTTAATTGAAGATTGGAAATTTATGATTTGCGTTAATGATACAGAACGATAAATGTTTTAATCAATTTTAATGCATTTAACGTTTATACTTCATAGTAATCAGTTGCATTCCGCTATTAAAATATGAGTACCTCTAGTGAAATAAATACATTAGTTGAAGGTGTTGTGTCTAAAATTCAACAAGTGGGTAAGTTAATTAAAACCAAAGATGATTATTATAAATGGGTGAAATATTTAAATTCCACTATTTTGATTTTAAAAAAATATTTTAAACGTAATATATCTGTATTAGATAGAAAACACTTTTTAAAATTAGAATCAAACTTGTCACTATTAAAATATTTCAAACAAAAATTTTCATATCAAAAAAGAAAGAATTTTAAAAACAGTAAGAAACAAAATTTAATTTGGCAAGATTTAGAATCATGGTTTAATAATCGTGTGAGAACTGGGGCAATCATTAATTTGGGTATAAGAGATCCCTTAGAATTTTTCAATAAAGCTCGTAGATCTTTTATAGGTAAAGTAAAAACTGAACTTCAAAATTCGCTATTGAAAGTAAATGTTACACTATTAGCTAATTTTGTTAAACCTCAATCTGGTGAAACAGATATTAATCATTTTCAAACAAAAAATAGGGTAATTGATTTTAATACCAATTTGAATTTATTTTATGATGATCACATTAAAAATTCAATTTTAACAAAATTAGAAGAATTTCAAGAAAGAGACTCAGGATGGAGTCTTTATGAAATTCTCCACTTAAAAGTAAATTTAAATAATTATACTCCAATAAATGTGGGTGTTTCAACTTATATTGATATACCTAAATTTTTACAAAATACTAAGGCAATTCTTAATATTCAAAATAATGATGAATACTGTTTTCTATGGTCTATTACAGCAGCTCTTCATCCTCATCTAAATTCAAAACATCCCTGTAGAACATCATCCTACCCCCATTTTAGTAGCATTCTTAAATATGATGATATTAAGTTTCCAATTTCACTAAAAGACATTTCCAAATTTGAGAAAATGAATAATTTATCTATAAATGTATTTACTCTAGAAAAAAAAGATGTCCTCCCTGTTTGTTTAAGTAAAATTGAATCTTTGAGAACCATAAATTTATTAATGCTTCCATTAAATTATAATGATGGGGGTGACGATGATGATGATGATATAGAAATGAATTTGAGTGAAAGGATAAATTCTCATCAAAATTATTATCATTTTGCATTAATAAAAGATTTATCCGAATTGCTTAATAGACAAAGCGGTGATTTAAACCATAAAAAATATTATTGCCATAGATGTTTGAATCATTTTTATTCTCAGGAAAGTTTATATAAACATATGATAACTTGTAGACATATGAATAAGAATAAAATTGTAATTCCAACTGAACAGGAAAAATTTGTTTCATTTTCCGATTTTAAAAATAAAGAGAAAGTTCCCTTTGTAATATATGCAGATTTAGAATGTATACTAGAGAAGGTTAATGAGCCCAATTGTAGTAGTAGTAGTAGTATTGCCTATTACTTAGTTTGTAGTTTTGATAATTCTCTCTCCAAATTTGAATTATATACAGGAAAAGACTGTATTAATTGGTTTGTTAAACGTCTACAACAAATTGCAATGAATTTAAATCCTATATTCCAAAATATAGTTCCAATGATTCCATTAACGAGTTCACAATTAAATGATTTCTCATTAGCTCAAATTTGCCATATTTGTGGAAAAAATTTTACTGAAACTGATATAAAGGTTAAAGATCACTGTCATTTTTCAGGAAACTATAGAGGGGCTGCTCATTCTTCCTGTAATTTAAATTATAAAGATGATTTTATGATACCTGTAGTTTTTCATAATTTATCCGGTTATGATAGTCATTTTATTATTAGAGCATTAGCAAAAGATATACCTGGTGCCATAGATTTACTACCAGTTAATAAGGAGAAATACATATCATTTACTAAATATATTTCCAAAACAAATTTAAAGTTTAGATTTTTAGATTCCTTCCGTTTTATGGCTAGTAGTTTAGATAAATTAGGATCCTATTTAGAAGATTCTGAAAAAGTAATTATTAGAAGTTTTTGTAAAACTGATGAGGAATTTAAATTTTTGTCTAAGAAAGGTATCTTTCCTTATGATTATTTAGACAACTGGGATAAATTAACAGATTCTAAATTACCATCAATTAAAGATTTTTTTAGTTCTCTTAAAAATTGTAATGTTGGAAAAAGTGATTATGAGCATGCACGTAAAGTTTGGAGTACTTTTAAAATACAAAATTTACGTGAATACATGGAGTTATATTTGAAAACTGATGTTTTATTGCTTGCTGATGTTTTTGAAAATTTTAGAAAAGTTTGTTTAAAAACTTATAATTTAGAATGTTTGAAATATTATACAGCTCCAGGTTTAGCTTATGCTAGTTGTTTAAAGATTTCCAATGTTACATTAGAATTACTTACAGATATCGATAAAATTATGTTTATAGAGAGGGGAATTAGAGGTGGCGTTTCACAATGTAGTAATAGGTATGGAAGAGCAAATAATAAATATATGGGGAATGAATATGATTCAAATCAACCTACCTCATTTTTAATGTATTTTGATGTTAATAATTTATATGGGACTGCAATGTGTGAATGTCTACCTGTTGGAGATTTTAAATGGATCGAAAATGTCGACTTTTATAAGGAAGATATACTTAATAACCCAGATAATTCCGATATAGGATATATTCTTGAGGTTGATTTAGAATACCCTTCAGAGCTACACCATCTTCATAAAGATTTTCCTCTATGCCCCGAAAGTATGAAACCACCAATGTCATCATCAAAACACCCCAAATTATTAACGACACTTTTTGATAAAAAAAATTACGTTATTCATTATAGAAATTTAAAACAAGCGTTAAGTTTAGGTTTAAAACTTACAAAGGTTCATAAAATTTTAAAATTTAAGCAATCTGCTTGGTTGAAATCATATATTGAGTTAAATACAAATTTAAGGAAACAAAGTAAAAATGATTTTGAAAAAATTTTTATAAACTAATGAATAACGCAGTTTTTGGTAAGACTATGGAAAACGTCCGGAAATACAAGGATGTTAAATTAGTTACAAAATGGGATGGTAGATATGGTGTAAAAAATTATATATCAAAACCAAATTTCCATAGTTTAACCATTTTTGATGATGATATGGTAATAATTGAGATGAAAAGAATGAATGTTAAGTTTAATAAACCCATTTATGTTGGATTCAGTATTTTAGAAATTTCAAAAACAATTTTATATGATTTTCATTATAATTATATAAAAGTTAAATTTGGAGATAGAGCAAAATTATTATATACAGATACAGATTCATTAATTTATCACATTTTTGTAGATGATATTTATGAGCATATTAAGGAAGATAACCATAAATTTGATACTTCAGATTATTCTATAAATAATGAATATAACATACCTCAATTAAATAAAAAAGTTTTAGGGCTTATGAAAGATGAAAATAATGGTAGAATTATGATTGAATTTATTGGGTTAAAATCAAAAATGTATACCATAAAACTTTTTTATACAAGGGAAGAAAGGGAAGCTGAAAAAATGAAATTGAAAAATCTTTATGAGGGTGATGTAGAGGCTAACTTAAATAATTTAGGTATTATTAAAAAAGATAAAGGAATAACAGAGGCATCTTTGAAAAGAATAACATTTGAAGATTACTTTCAATGCTTGTTTAATAAAACTAATTTCAATGTAAATGAGAAACTTATTAGAAGTAAAAAACATGAGGTGTATTCTATTAATCAAAGAAAAGTTGCTTTAACTCCGTTCGATGATAAAAGAATTGTAAATTATATCTCTACAGATACATTACCTTGGGGTTTTAAAAATGTTTAAATAAGGGGGTTTTAAAATAATAATCATCTCAAGTTTTTCTTAATATTCACTATAATGAAGGGCATAACACCAAAACGTTGAAATACGTTAAACTGGACCCAAAAGCTTTCACCCCAACAAGAGCGTCCAATAAATCGGCTGGCTTCGATTTAAAAAGCTTGGAAGAATGCAATATACCACCCCAAAGTAGAGCCCTTATCAAAACTGGTATAAAAATAGAGCTACCTGAGGGGTGCTATGGAAGAATAGCCCCAAGATCGGGATTAGCCCTCCATAATTTTATTGATGTCGGGGGTAAGTTTTACTAAAATAAATTAATTAAACAATACTTATTCGCTTTTTCAACAGCTGGGGTTGTGGACGAAGATTATCGAGGGGAGGTGAAAGTCCTTTTGTTCAATCATGGGTGCCAGAACTTCATAGTAAAACCAGGCGATCGGATAGCACAGCTAATTTGTGAGAAAATTTACTATCCTGAGTTGGAGGAAGTTGAGGTATGTATACACAGATATGTATATACATTTTTATTTCAATATACATTTTTATTTCAGCATTTATCATCTAATACTCAACGGGGGGAAGGAGGTTTCGGATCGTCTGGAAGGTGAAGTTTAAAACAACATTTTTAAATAAAATATTCATATATTCATATATTAATATATACATTAAAATTATCCATATGTTTTATTTCTATTACAATAGACACACCAATAAGCTAAATAATGTGCATTTTCTAATGCACAACTAAGTTCATTATTAAATAAATGTTTCTTACAATGATTAGATTTCATGAAAAATTTTAAGCTCTCAATTGTTGGGCAGTCTTCCTCAGATAAATCTACAATTTTGTTTGAAATTAATTTCTGCAGCCACAGTTTTTTTAGAGATCCTTTCACAATCACCACCACATCTAATGGTATAGAATTCTTCAAAAATTCGGATATCTGCTCATACTCCAAATCATCATAATTCTTCCATTCTAATCCATGTAAATTTCTTGTTAGCCACTTAAAATGCTGCTGTACTGTTTCACTGAAATGTTTCTGTGGATTCGATATTTTTATGAAACGTTGAGTGTGCCATAAATTATCTGTATTAACAATCGCCATTTCTTTACAGATGAAATTATTTTCACCATACTGAAAACCTTGCACATCAACTATAAACATTTTGTAGTATGTCTTTTCACTTTAACGTGTGTTTAATAACTGACACTATTAAAGGATATCAGTTTTATTTATCCAACTGTTATGTTTGTTTTCAAAACCTAACCATTTGACAAACACTTTATCCCCCCTTCTTTTTAATATTTTTTCCACCAAAAATGTATTTGGATATTTAACCTTCTGTAGTTGTTGTTCATAAAAACCACCAAGAATGTTATGATTATTTTCATCTTGTAATAAATAGGTTGTAGGGTTCGTAAGCTGAACTTTTTTTATTGAAAATATTTCTGTTGAATAGTTAGGAAGATATTTTTTATCAAAAACTCCTCTCTTTTTCGATATACGTACGTAATCACCTACTTTAAATTTTCTCTTTAGATGGGAAATTTTTATGTTATTATATACAGTGTTTAATAGATCTTTTTCAACTTTCTTTGTAACCTGTATTGGAGCCATTGCAATAGTTCGGTGTTTTTTGTTATTATACTTGGTAACAATTTTTGGTAAAACATGTAACCACTTATAATGTCCTTGGAAACTAAATTCTTTCCACATCATATTTTTTAGAGTTCTGTTTACTCTTTCAACTATTGCAGCTTTCTTTTCACTATATACATTGTAATGATTTATTTTATATTTCAACATGAGCTTCTTGAAATAATTATTAAAAAATTCGGCACCAGCATCAGTTTGTAAATTTTTAGGTATTTGTTGTTTGAAGACTTGTTCCATGACTTTGCTTACTTCTAAACCTGTCTTAGATTTTAGTGGGAAAGCCCAAACAAATTTTGAGAAACAATTTATTACTACTACGATATATTTATAACCTTTGTTTTCTTTTGCATATGGAATCATTTCTACTAAATCAGCTTGAAAGAGATCATTTAGAGATTTAATGATCACCCTACGTCTTTTAAAATTAATTCTTGCTGGTTTATGTATTTCTTCTACAATTTGCCGTTTAACATCACTCATTTTTTCTTAAACAATAATTTGAGCTTCTCTCAGTTCCTCTATTATTGATGTTATTTCGTTTGTATGACCTGTATGCCCCGCAGTTTGAGAAGCGAGAAGTAATCGCAATCTATCAACGAGTTCGTTTGGATCATCCCAGTGAATGTAATCGATTTTATTATTATTCACCAACATAGAAATTCCTTTCCCTGCCACCATAGGAGCAATAATTTTTTTATATTTTTTCATTTTACTACCATCTATTTGCTTATTTGGTTTATAGTAACGTCTATGAGCATTAGTTTTTGCAACAATTTGTTTATAATTATCTTCATCTTCTTTAGAGTAGTGTTTCGGTTGTTTTTTAAACAATAGTTCATATAACCCTATACTACCTCGATATCGTTTCTTCTTAACAATAATATCAGATCCATCAATATCTAATCTTGAGTCACCAATCATTAGTTTCTCAGTATTAGTATCTAATCTGACACCATACTTATGATCAAATTCCTTATTGTCATCATCATAATACATATCATTTATATATTTTCTTGGTAGAGGATCATACTGGTCTAAATAGTCAACATAGGATTTTTCAGCAATATCAGTGAACCGTCCAGGTGTTGCAGGAGAATGTAATGATCCTATCTCATCATCAGATGTGATTTCTTGAAGAATTGTCATTTTATTTTCACTCGGATCTTCATTTTCATCTTGCAATAATCGTAACTGACCTGTAGGTGTGGATAAACTCGTTGACAGTTTGCGAGGAATCTTTGGTGTTTCCTGATATAATGATTCAGCTTGATGTGAAAATGTTGATGGATACAGATCATCGTTAAAGATATAATCTTTTTCCTCATCAATATGACTAGGATCCTCAGTTTTAAAAAAAGTTTTCTCTTCTTCCATCTTACTAGCTCCATCCATTTTATGTTCCTTGTGACTTAGTTTACTTTCAATGTCCTTTAGATGTTTTGTTATGGGGGAAAATAACTTTTCCTTAACAATTTCTCCATGTTTGAGAAGCTGTAATTTTTCTTTTACAATTCTACGTTTCTGTACAAGACGTTTTTTTAACTCCTTCTCTGATAGATTCATTTGATCCGCTTTCTATCTGTTTTCAATCCGCTTTCTATCTGTTTTCAATCCGCTTTTGATCCGCTTTTATCTGCTATTATCCACTATTGATTTAATTCTATCAGTTTCTGATATCTCTTACACTTATGATGTTAATTATTATACTGAAATTCATTGTCTTATTCAAAACATATATAGTGATCAAAACCTCTTCTGTAACGTCCATCATTGATGTTATTGTCTTTAGAGATGCATAAAAATCCATATGGTCTATACCAACACATGGCACATAAGCTTTTCAACTGTTCAAACGACATGTCACTACCAATATGATCATTATAAACATGTTTCAAATTTAAATCATCTTGTTTGAAAAGAACTAAAAAATTTGCATTATCTCGAATGAGATGTTTTGGAACCTTCGCATACGTCTGAGACAGATAAAACGAGTCCACTAGACTGTGTCTTCCCATAGAGAAATATTGACGTATAACATCTTGATTGTTACAAGCCACATCATCAAATATAAAGATTGAATTTTTTTTTGCTTCTGAGGGATGTAGAATATTTTCGCTAGCATTGAATGGGTAATAACCGATACCTTGTATTGGTTTTAGTAACTTCTCCAAATAAATATATTTAGGTTGATATAAGGACTTTGAATAAACATAAACATTCTCAAATCTCAGTCCATTCAAGTGTTCAATTAGATTAACCATAACATTGGTTTTACCGCAATTGCTTGGTCCCACCAGAATACACCTCACAGTTGACGGAAACAATGGACCATGCTTTTTATTATTATCAGAAATACTATTAAAATTATCATTTTCAATAGCTAAAGAAGTTTTTTGTTTTATCACCCTCATTCTTTGAGACATTACTATAAAATGAGATAAATATTCATAAATAAATAATATATGTTAGTTTTAAGTTGATAGTTAATGAAATAACATCATGAAGTTATATTCAGGTCAAGGTTTATTAAATTCAGCTATAAATAATTTACCATTTGAACTGCATATACCAGGTTATAATTATTGTGGACCTGGAACAAAACTTAAACAACGTCTGTTGCAAGGAAGTCTACCAACAAATCTGCTAGATGCTAGCTGTTTAAAACATGATAAATTCTATGAAAAAGAAAGTGATACAAAATTACGTCATAAGGCAGATAAAATATTAGCCGAAGAAGCTCTTCAGAGATTTCATTCAAAAGACTCATCTATAGGTGAACGTATAGCAGCACTTGGGGTTGCAGGAGCAATGAAAGCAAAAGTAAAATTAGGTATGGGTTTGAAAAGACCTAATAACAAACAAACAATTCGAAAATGTCTTAAGCTTATGGGGAAAACTAAAACTATGAGTGAAGGTATACTCAAGAATATACAGGATAGCATAAACTTAATGAATGGTAGTAATATGGAAGTTACCAAACCTAAACCTTCATCTGGAATAAAAAATGATAAGACTAGAAAGCCCTCACGACTACCACGATCTCAAAAGATGAGAAATAAACAGAATGAACTATTGAAACCACCACTAAATGGTAATGACGACATTGATATGGAAGTTGAATATAATATGAATCGTAAAAGAGAAATAAATGATGATGATCTTTATGAAAAACACATAGCACCTCCGAGGAAAAGGGGTAAATTTCGAGTAGCTAAACGAAAACTAAAACCACAACAAAAAGATGAAGATGAAGGAAGTGGAAGTGCTTCTAAAAAATTAAAACTTAATTTAGATGAACCTCTTGAGTTTATTGAACATGATCGAGGTAGTAATATGGAAGTTATCAAACCTAAACCTACATCTAGAATAAAAAAGGATAAGACTAAAAAGTCCTCACCACGACTACCACGATCTCAAATGATGAGAAATAAACTGAATGAACTATTGAAACCACCACTAAATGGTAATGATGACATTGATATGGAAGTTGAATATAATATGAAACGTAAAAGAGAAATAAATGAACATTTAACACCTCCGAGGAAAAGGGGCAAATTTCGAGCAGCTAAACGAAAACTAAAACCACAACAAATAGATGAAGTTGAAGAAAGTGCTTCTAAAAAATTAAAACTTAATTTAGATGAACCTCTTGATTTTGTTGAACATGATCGAAAACGTAAACTTGATAAAAACAGTGATTCAGACAATGATAATTCACCAAATCAAAAAGCAGCAAGATTTCATTGATATAAAAATTGTTAATCTTAAAATTGTATTAGTATTTGCAAAACACTCAGATAGACACATACTGTCAGCACTAGAGGAGAAGTATGGTTAAAACAAAATCAAAGTGTAAAACAAAATCAAAGTGTAAAACAAGAAGGCCAAGAAAAAAAAGAGTTACAAAGTCAAAGTCATCGAGAAAAAATTTTGGGTTTATAAAATCTGTAGGACATATAAAAAAACAGGTGTTGAAACAGAAACCCACCACCTTAGGTAATGCTATAAAAATTGCCTTGAATTCTGCTAAGTCCTATACCTATACCTATACCAAAGACAGGAGGTTTGCTACCTCTTATTCCTATTTTCGCTGGACTCTCAGCCTTGGGAAGTATCGCTGGGGGATCGGCGGCCATAGCCAAGACGATAACAGACGCTAGAAATGCAAAACAAAAATTAGAGGAGGCGAAACGTCATAATAGAAAAATGGAGTCTATTGCAATAGGTGGAAAGGGGCTTTATTTGCAACCTTATAAAAAAGTTTATGGTCTTTTTTTACACCCTCCAGGAAGCTACCACAACGTCCGCTAACAAATATTGATATAGATAAATATGCAAAAATTTGGCAAATTCCAAATTTTCGAGGTGTATTCATGAGAGATAAATTACCCAAGAAAATTTATAAAACTGAAAGAGGTATTATCAATTTAGATTCTAATACAGGTCCAGGAACTCATTGGACAGCTTACAAGAAAAATGATAGACAAATATCCTATTTTGATAGTTTTGGTAATCTTAAACCTCCATTAGAAGTTTTAAAATATTTTAATTCAACTGGACAGTGTAAAATAGTATATAATTATAATACATTTCAAAACTATAACAGTTTTAATTGTGGACACTTATGTTTATATTTTTTATCTCAATAAAAGGAACTTAGTTATTCTACTCTTAGTCATATTAATTCAATTATAAATAGTAAAAAATATTTAAGTGAATATATTTAATAAAACCATATCAATAGTTTTAGTTATTTAATAACCATTGACAGATTAAGATGTCTTCATATACATTTACGTTCTCTGAACGTGCTTCTATACTCAGTAGCAAGATTTACCCACCAATTATTCTAGAAGATGATGCTACTTATGTGATGGGGCTAATTGATTTTATGACCTTTAATACCATCTCAAATATTGATGAAACCAACAACAAGTTTTATATTAACGATATGAAATTAGAATTACCGGTGGGCACCTATGAAATACAAGATATCGAAAAAACGCTTCACACTTTGCTAGCTGATCGTGAAGAACAACAAAAGGAGACAGCTGTACCACCTACATTACCATCACAAGCTATACAGAAAAATGTGAAACCTGTGGAAAAAGATGACAATAAGAAAAATAAAAAAATAGAAAAACCTGTTTTAATATTGAGAGCTAATCATAACACATTTAAATGTGAAATAAAATGTAACAAAGAAATAGATTTTGAGAAATCTAACACCATTGGTCCTTTATTAGGATTTAAAAATAGAAAATTAAAACCTAAAAAATGGCACTATTCAGATTATCCAATCAGTATTTCAAAAGTAAATGCTATTTGCATTGAATGCAATTTAATTCAGAATTCTTTCAACAATGATATACCCGTCCATATTATCCATATGTTTTACCCCGATGTTCCACCTGGTTACAAAATTGTTGAAAACCCCACCAACGTTATTTATCTACCAATCAATACAAGATATATAAATGAGATTATTATTAAAATAACAGATCAAAATGGAAATTTAGTTAATTTTAAAAGTGAAGTTGTTACGATAAGATTACATTTAAAACGACTTAATTAATATGGTTTTCATATATGATAATCCATCTAATTATTTAACACAACAGGAGGAACAACCTATAAAATATTCACACTCAAACTATAAAAACGTTAGTATCAAGAAACAAGTGAAACAGTTAACACCTATCAATAAACAGTTTTTAATATCATTAGGTTTTAAGGTACACACTTAACAACGGCTAAACATAAAGTAGAAAAAAATAAGAAGAAAAAGAAGAAAACTATAGAGAGAGGACAATTCAAAGCATTCATTTGCAGAATAAAATTAAGTATAAGTGTAAGACTCAAAAAACTTTTCTGTTTGTTTCGGTGTGTGTTTAAACAAAAAAATGACGCTTAACATACTACGAGTGGCTGATAATGTGCTTGTGGATAATGCTATAACCAATTTTGAATATCATTCCTACACACCTTATGCAAATACTACATTTTTCAATAATGATGAGATAAGAATCCCTATACAAACTCAAGACGTGTACACTCTACCTTCTCAAAGTTTTCTGTACCTGGAAGGAAAACTTTTAAACTCAGACAATAAGTATAGTCCAACATTACGATTCATTAATAATGGTTTTGCATTCCTCTTTGAAGAAATTCGTTATGAACTTGGTGGAACAGTAGTCGATCGAACAAGAAATCCCGGAATCACATCAACGATTAAAACCTATCTATCATATTCAAAAAATGAAATAATTCGATGGTATAATGCAGGATGGAATCTTGAAGGCACTCCAAATATGTGTGATGCTAATGGAAATTTTGCAGTATGCATTCCTCTAAAATTACTACTTGGCTTTTGTGAGGATTTTCGCCGTCTAGTGATTTCAGCAAGTCAAAATTTAATTTTGGTACGTGCCAATACAGACACCAACGCTGCAGTTAGTTCTGTAGCTACAGAAAAACCAAAAGTTCACCTAAATAAAGTTGTTTGGAAAGTACCTCATGTGTCATTATCTGATGCACACAAAATTCAATTTTTACAATATATAGAACGTGGAAAAGACTTGCCTATCGGCTTTCGTTCCTGGGAGTTATTAGAGTATCCACTTTTACAGCAAAGTCAAAAACATACATGGGCAGTGAAAACGACAAGCCAACTGGAAAAACCTCGTTTTGTTATTGTAGCATTCCATACTGATCGAAAAAATAATATTCACAAGACTATGTCAGAATTTGATCACTGTAACATCACAAATATAAAATTGTATTTAAATTCTGAAGTTTACCCATATGATAATTTAAATCTCAATTTTGATCAAAAGAATTTTGCAACACTTTATGAAATGTTTGCCAACTTCCAAGCGGTTTATTATAACAGAGAATTCATACAAGTTTCTATAACACCAGAAGACTTTTCCAAACAAATCACATTATTTGTAATTGACTGTAGCCGACAAATAGATACCATTAAAGGTGGAGCTGTTGATGTCAGATTAGAATTTGAAACAAGCAAGAATATACCGGAAAAAACTACTGCATATTGTCTCATTCTTCATGATCGTCTTGTAAAATATAATCCTTTGACTAATGTTGTAAGAACAATGTAAAATATGTAATAATAAAATAAAAATATTTAGAACAATAACAATAACTGTTTGTTTTAACCCATTACAATTTTTGCAACAGCGCAACTCTATTTCTAAGAGTAAAAGAGGGGAGGGGAATCTTAAATAAATATCAAATACAGTCTATTAAATTAACAGTATGAACGTATCCATTTCTTATACTTGTACAAATTGTTTTAGAAACACTGAAAGTGTGCTCTTTACTATTGTAACTTTACAGTGTGCAAGAAATACGACAGGAAGCTTCACCCAAAATAAACCAAGAAGATCAAAATATAAATATTGTAGTACTTGTCAACAGTGCACGTTGTGGTTATTAAACGAAGAATAAATAATAATAAAAATGTTTATAAACATTATTCTTAATTTATGTTTATGTTCACTGGGTATTGTTATTGGAAATGAAGTGTTTTTCTCTGAATACTCACCACATAATGGAAGCTTATATATAACACATGAGTTGGCAAACCAAACTTCTTTACAAATCAGTTTCAGTAAACTGTTATCAAAGTATCCTGAATTTAAGCTATATTCTACAAGACAAGGAAACATAACAGAATTAAGAAATAAGACTGATAATTTTGTAACTGCAGTATCTAAATCATTAATTGAAAACGAGAACATGACCCTTAGTATGATGAAAACTGAAACACAGTATCAAGCAACCATAAAACAGTTGGAGGAAACACATATGGCTACTTTAAATGAATTAATTGCTCTAAAAAATTCTCTAAATGAATCTAAAACAAATCTACTTGAAGTTCGATCAGATTTAGCCGCATGTCTTTCACTCAGTGCAGGATTTAAGGCAGACAGTGATATATGGGCTTCCAAGTATGCAGAACTAAGATTTCGAGTTCCACCCTGTACAACAACCTCATCTAATGATTTTAGTAAAAATATATCGCATCATTATGTTGCTTTATTACAGTGGAACTATACAAGTTGTATACAAGAATTAAATAGATGTAATAAAAAAATCTTATTGAATTAGAAATATTTTAATAATAAATAGTATTTACTTACATGTTGTTTTGCTATTTTTGCACCTTTTTACACTGAAACTCACTTGTTTTTCTCTGCAAGTTCTATACCTTTTATAGGCAGTAAATTATTATTTCCTAGAGATTTTTTCAATTGTATCAACATCTTAGGTTTGCAAAATTTTATCTAAGCACTAATTATAAATGAAAAAATCACATAATTTCAAAATGGAATTTCACATTGCAACATTTTATTAATGCAGCGACACATATATATAAACTAAAAAATCAGATGTTTGTAAATAAAATTTGGTCTTGTTTCACGATAATGAATTAATGATTAAAATTTCCAAAATGTTATGAATGCAGCGATGCACGTCACACTTGTAAACAAAAATAATTAGATGTTTGTAAATTAAATTTCATATGTTTAGTCTTCTTTCACGATAATGAATTAATGACGCAAATTATCAAACATTCTCAACCTTGTTATTGGAAATAATAAAGCAGCTGTTTTTAATTGTTATATTATTTTTCAAATAAGGTATTTTTTAGTAAAATTTGTCAATATAAAAAGTTAGATGTAATAAAAGAAATGAATTAATTTAGAGACTTTCAGTTGCAGTTCAATCGTTACAATGTACACACTCAAAGTAAATTGTCAAACGTGTAAAGAAGAATTCAAATTTATTTGGTGTTTCAATAATGATGTCAATTTAGAATCTACACAATGTAAAAAATGTTCAAACATTTTTAAACTATTTACACCTACAATGAAGACTGAAAATATTATTACACATAAGGATTTTTTACCAATTCATATTCATCATCGCCATTACTATGATGGTTTCTATTATTATGAACCTGATAATCAATTTAAATTCTATCAGATATATGATGAGGACAAACTCGTATTACCTATATTACATATGGAAAAGGTAGTTGACTATCGCCTTAGGGATGGAAGACGATTCGATAAAATTGAAGAGGGTCTTGTAAAGTTGACAGAAATTGAAAATTTTATTAACATATGTGAACAAGCAATTATAATTAATTCTTAACAATAAAAATAAGTTAAATGATAAAGATAAAAACATTTTTATTTTCTTACTAATAAGTAAAAAACTTAAAACTCTACTCCAGAATCATCAACATTCATATCCTGAAATTCCCAATCAGATCCAATCTCTGTTGCGTCACTATCTGTAACATACCCACTATCACTATCTTCCATCATACCATTGTTCATTAAATCATTCTCCATTATATCATTGTCATTGTCACTATCATTATCAATCATTTCATTATCGCTATCATCACTATCACTCAACATATTCACTTGCTGCTCTCTTTCCCCATTCAACCACGGTAATTCTTCTTCATCTTCTTCCTCATCTTCTTCAGGCTCACTAGATGTATACCCATTTTCAATTTCCACATTATTCGCTCTAGCACGTTCTAATAATTCCCATCTAACATACATATATTTTGGAGGCATTTTATAATATTTATTGCAGTTCTGTCGACTATTTGCTTCGCTTTCATACTAAATGTATTAGCAAAATTAATTTACATTATCCTCAGTCTACACATAAGATAAACAATAATATTAAAGTCATACACATCATGCGTGATCTACGTGTTTGGACGTTGCTCACATCAAGAGTTACATTTAGCTAGCCTCCAAATGTTAATTAAAGTATCATGCACATCACGCGTGATCAGCGTGTACATGTCTCAATAAAACAAATTTTGGTGACACTTGTCTTGACAAATCAAAAGTTTTACAAATGTTACCTAATAAAATTAAAAGTGTCACTTGAAAAATAAAAAATGTCACAAATATTAATGTCACCTACCTAATAAAAATCAAAAGTGCCTGTCACTTGAAAAATAAAAAGTGTCATACATATTAATGTCACCTACTTAATAAAAATCAAAAGTGTCACATATATTGCAACCTAATAAAAATCAAAGTGTCACAAATATAATTGTCACCTACTGGTTATTGCTGATTCTTCAGCAGACTTGACACATCTAGTTATGTGATCTCATGGTAACCCCCTCATGCCATCTTCAACTAAAACATGAAAAGTGTCCTAGGACCACGTTAGCTATTCTACTAGCATTTGTATTAAAACAGTAATAGTGAACTCTTTACTTACCATTTTTTAAATTAATTTTATCTTTTCGACAACAAGCATTTATCCAGTGTTTTGGCTAAATCCTCATTTTTTGGAAATCCAATATATTTAATGTTCGTACCTTTAGTATTTCGGTTTACATTTTTCTTAGTAATATTAATAAAACTAATAATAATAATAATATAAGGGTATCGTGTAATGAATGTTTTGACTCCAACGTGACGTAATGCGCACAACCGTTCCAATTTGAGTTGACAAATCAGCATACCGTTATTACTGTATCGTGGTTTTGCAATATTTGATTACTGTTTTCCAAGTATTGGAGAGTTGCAGGGCGTCATCTCGTGCGTTGAGTTGTCTGGCTTTTTCGATTTCAATTGGCTGTCGTACAATACTTGTTTTATAATTTTTTGTATTGGCTATTTGCAGCTGTCAAAATTTATTTTGTGGCCCATCTATAGTTGGTGTTGAAATAGAAAGAAATCCAAAGAAGGAAACAAACTTTTAAAATGATGAATGGAATGGGATATAAATGTAAATAAATGGAAAATTGAAAATTAAATTATTAAGATACTGGAAAAAAAAGGAGAAAAGTCATGGAACAAATTGGAATAGTGTTATAGAAAAAGAGAGACAATAAACCAATATAAGATAAGGTAAATAATTTTGTAATTGATTTGGTAACTTTTAAATTGTATGTGATAATGTTAAAGAGATAATGAATATTTTTCTTATAAATTTAGTTAAGAATGATAGCTTAGATAAATAAGAAAGAGAATTCTCGAAAGTAATAGTTAGAGTAGCAAGATTGGAGAATTTATTTGAATTTAAATTGAATATTGTTTAATAAAGTATGTTGAAATTGTTCTGTTGACAAGTGAATTTTTTTTAAAAAGAGTTAAATTAATAAAGTAGCATATTTAAAGGAAATATCATGAGATTAAATACAGTTAGAAGAAATCAATTAAAGTTAATTAGTGAATAAAAAAAGTGAAATTAGTAATTGAATAAGAAAAGGTTATAAACAATTTCAAATAGGAAAGAGCTAATGAGAAGGGTAAGATTATTAGAGTGTCTTCGAGGAAGGAGCTGCCGGAACTGAGATGTACAACAGTAAGAACAAAGATTTTATATTAGAAGTTAATTGATTTGATGTTTTTAAATTCTTGTATTTAAAGTTTAGAATAAGATGTTGAATTTTAATTTAAATCATTATAATATTGTCTAATGTTGCAAAAGCCTGTCTGTTTCCAACAAATAGCCGGATGAACAGTTAAATAATCATAAAGCCCTATGAACCTACACACACAAACAACAAATTATTAAAAATTAAATTAATTCAGGAACCCCCACACAAACAAAATTTTTTTTATTATTTCTCACGTACAATATAATAAATAATTAAAATAAAATAAATATACTAATTAAAAATAAAACCACCCGGGGGGATCCACTGGAATATAGTAAAAATATTTGTAACAACCATCAGTCAAAGTACTCAGCACGGAATATGTCAAATTATTCTATAAACTATATCTATCATATTCATATAATATAATATAATGATATTTCAAAAATAAATTGTCTGGAGGACCAATATTTCAGATATAGTTCTTAAAGAAATAAACAATAATAAAACTTATATTTTCTCTGTGGACGTTGTATTTGACTGTCAAGCGAAAACAACCAAATCAGTTTTTCAACCGATTTTGAATCGACAGTTTTTGAGTTAGTTCTAGATTGAAAACCATTTGTTTTTTGAAATATAGTTGTGGCATCTGTAGTTTGTATTTTTCTGATAACCCCACAATTTCTGGAGAGTCTGTACATTTCAATTATTCCAAATGTTTCAGGGTCTAAATTAAACCCCGTTTTCTATGGCAATGAAATCAACACAATTGATAAAGAAATAAAACATTAAAATTATATATATATATATATATATATATATATATATATATATATATAAACGACTTCTACCTATAACCAAAAAGCTAAAAAAATTATAACAAAATATAACTCTAGCAAATAAATAACACATTGTTAGGTACCTACCCAGGAAGTAAAAAGTGTAAACATTAAAAGGTGCTCATTCTGTACAAATTATTTACCTACCAATCTAGTATATTTTGAAGTCGGTGCCAAGCAAATCTAAAATCCTTCATTGCTTACTTATCTACTAATACATCAAATTTGATTGTTGCTTGGCACCGACTTCAAAAATATACTAGATTGGTAGGGAATTAATTTGTAGAGAATGAGCACCTTTTAATGTTTACATTTTTTACTTCCTGGGTAGGTACCTAACATCATTGAATGTGTTATTTATTTGCTAGACTTGTATTTTGTTATAATTATTTTTAGCTTTTTAGTTAAAGGTAGAAGTCGGCTATATATTTTTTTAATGTTTCATTTTCAACTTTTTAGTTTTTTGAACTCAGGAGTAGAATCCATCCCATATTTACGGGGTCAAATCCGTCCTATATTTCAACCATAGTATATAACTCCTTGTGGGCTACCCCATAAATTATTTCATTTTTAACATTTTATATTATCGCCCTGTGTAACATTAATTCCTCTCCACACTTTATGCAACTTCTTATGGGCTATAAAAGAAATAATTTTTAATCACACTGTATAAATATAATTCAACTCCAGCATATATTTCAACCATCCTGTATATAATTTGCTTATGTCCACATCATATAACAGTTTTTTAATCACCCTATATAATTTTAATTTCACATTTTTTCCAAAATTGTTATACCACCAAACCTCCAGTCCACCCTATATTCCAACCATCCTGTATATACAGCTGCCTACGGACCACTATCATTCTAGTCCGTCCTATATTTCAATCTTCATATAAATGCAACTCCTTCTATCACTTTACTTTGTAATTTTGTTTGCTATAACTAAACACCCTGTCTATAAACGCACCAAATAGCAGTTTAAAGTTTGAAATGTGTTGTCACTGAATTTTCTATTAGACCAGGAGAATGTGACAACCAAAAGCACCGTCTCCGCAAAATGGAAAAATTTGCATTTAAATAGGTATTTGCCTGGTATACAAACAAAATTAACTACCTATATGCTTGAGATGTACATAGAAAATTATTAAATTCGCAATTAAAGCTTCCAGTGCCTAAAATTAACGCACTATTTCGTTGGGATTAAAATATTTATGAGGAAATGTCCGTTATGTCATTTCGATGAAATTTTTTATAAGAATTTTGGAATTTTCGGCGATTTTCTGCAAAACTGCAAGTTGCACGTCACAGAAAAGTATATGAGATCATTTAAGGATCTTCCTTAATAGATTAAACGTTAAAAAACAGTAGAGGACAAATCTACTTCAGAGGATCCAACCTGCCAACGCGAGTTCCGACTAACTTCCAGTCATGATTATCCCTAATCCTGCCATATACCCATGTAGGAAGATAAAAGGATATTGAATTCATTACATTTTTAAAGAGAATCTGAAAAACAATTCAGTTTTCCGTTTAGATCACTGAGGAAAACATTTTTGAACGAGTTCAAGATATCGCCAGCATTTTATAAAATAATGAAAGAATATATTTTCTGAGATTGTTTATTTTTCAAAATACTAAATAGTTTACATGTGCCTTAACAGGTATATTAAACATAGCATGCTAATAATTAAAATTGTTTTGGGTTCACAAAACTTACAATTTACTTTTCCTCAGGTCGTGATTAATGAATTTTAGTGAGTGCATTTATAGTACTACATTGAGTCATTTCATGATAAGTAGAAGCCTATGATAATATACATACAACTTTTTTTCAAAAGTTATCTTTACACAATCTTATTCGTTTATCACATAACTGACCCTCTACGAAGACTTGAGTTGGCAATAAAAATAGAATATATCTGCCATTGACTGGACCGTTAGGACTTATAATTATATGGATTACGAAAGTTTAGTGTTAGTAAGTCTAAATATCACAGTGGATTGAAAGCAAAAAAAAACTATGGATAATAAACTGAGAACGAATTTTAATCAGGTATTGCGTTAAGTTACGTTTCACCAGATCAACATTTAGAAACTATCTGTTGTTTTCTGTTTCTCCTTGTTGTCGTAAGTTGACATTTACGGCAAAAATTGTAAAATACTAACAGTAGTAATGGCAGCTTATAAGGAAATATTTTAGTGTAAAGAAAAAACTTTACGAACGGTAAATGTATGATATATTTAGCTACTCATCTATTCTAAAAAATGATTTACTTGATGAAAGAATATAGCACAAAATTATTACTTATATCGAGTGTCTTTTGTGACAAGCTATTTTTCCAGTTGAACGAGTCATTGTAAACAGACGACTTTTAACAGTCTTTTATGAATCGGTTTCGAGTTTTTTAATTCCAACTATAATTAAGATACTGCCAAAAGTATATAAAGCGACTATTAAAATACTTTAAGATAAAGTTTCAAATAAAATTATTTATAACTTCTCCAAATGTACTTTGATAAAACAATTACAATTCCTATCTACTCTATAGTTAAATGAATCCACTTAGTTATAAGTTGCGTTCAAAGCATTCAAGGATATATTCCATAATAATATAATTAAATTCATTCAAGCAGTAGATGATTTATAATCTATGTGCCTTAAATTCAATAAACACCTACAAACTCTATACCTGTCAGTTAAGCTGATAACAAAGTAAGTCGTAAGTAAGTAGTTATTATAATTATAAGAATAATATTTTCTGTTCTATTTCACCTAACGAAATGCTATGAAAGTACACAAAATATCCTCTCATGTTGACTAACCGATTTGTGTCCTAATTTTGCCGATTTTTTTTTGAAATTTACTACTCAGATTTGAGATCGGCCACAAATAGACACAGTTGACTTTTTCTACGGAAACCTAATCTTTGAGAAACATTGTGAAATATTTTCTGGAACACGCAACTGGCAACCCATAAGTTCCTCTGCTGAAAACGTAACCGTAGAAGCTAATTATGCACACCAAGTGGAACTTGATCAGTGCATATAAAAGATTGCGTATTTACTAATACATATATTATTAAATTATGATGTTTGATATACACCACAACCAAGAGCGCAAAAGGTGTTTTTGCGTCAATTTTTTTTTCTTCAAGATTTTTAGCAATTATAATTTTATTTTAATAGATACTGTCAAGCTATTAAAATAAAATTATAATTGCTAATTGACAGTATTATTGTCTATCCCAAGCCAGGGCAAAAGATGAGGGTTAGAGCAAACGGTTTGCAACCCATTCTTGGTAAATAAACTTCATCCTATAACAAAAGGCCTCGAAAACAGGATGGGACAAACAAACTACGGAAAAGCAAACGTTAAAGGTCAATGAATATGGAAACCTGGAACTTAACGACAAAAGTAAATACAGGTATCTACTGTATAGTATGAATCAACTCCACATGGATGTCGTTGTACTTGAGATTAAATAAAAAAGGGTATTTTAGTACTTAATAATTAAGATGTATCTTATTTTTATTGTAGTGTAGAAAAAGCCAAATGACAAAAGGAGTATTCTCTCTACTAATTAACAATGAACTAACTATAATATTGTTATAAAATTTATCTACGCCGTCCCTGACTAAAGAAACGTAAAGCATTATTCATTATGAATAAATATCAATCGCTGGGATAATACGAAAAAAAAACTGGAATCTTCGAATGGGGCAAAAACTATTGATCTCGACGCTGGACGATCAAATTAAATACCCTTCCAGGACGATGGGAAAACTCGATGTACGGTATATAAGGCAATATAGAATTCATGACTTGGTTGATATAGCTTAAATAGTGTGATGATTTCAATGTAAATTGTCTTCAGAAAGTGAAGTTAATAACAATTTTTAAAATTAATTAAATTTGAACCCACAGAGTTTATTGCAATATAATAAATTAGAACGCGATTAAGGAACAAATAACATCTGTCCAGTTTAAAATAAAGGGGTATGAGGTACTAGTATTATGGGTGATCCTACAGAGGCCATCAACAATAACGAACGATGATTTTGAAAATAGGTTAGTTCAAGTAAATAGGCACATATATTGCTGTATTAGGTGATATGAATGCAAAGTCAGAACGGAGTCCAAATCATCCTATAGTAAGGCGCTATGGAGTAGAAGTGACTAACGACAATGTCAGGACATTAAGTCATTTATGCCAGCAGTATGACCTAAAAATAATGAATGGTTTTTACAAGCAAAAAGTTATGCACATTGGGATCAAAATAATTAAAATCGATTATAAGCGATTGATAATTATCAAAGGTGTTATAGCGGAAAAAAACACGAAATTAAAAATAGAAAATGATCAGGGCTACAAGTAGAAGGGCTTTTTTAGTATTATCAAGGAATGGTGAAGTGAAAATAGACACACTAATAACAGCAAAGAAGAAGTCATACAACAAATGGATTTTGACTCAAAGAAGATAGCAAGTTTTATATTTATCGACGAAAAGCAATAAAGAAAATATTATGTGGGCTAAAAGACAAGTTGAAGGAGAGCACAAAAACTGAAGCTGGCGGAGATTAAACAAATTAGGAAAAAAGGAATGTCATGGTACTAATCAATCTCATAAATATGGGTACCTGGAGGCACTACTATAATAACATACTTACTGAATATAGAATCATAAAAATACCAATCAGAAGATATTGTTTCAAATTAGTTTTACCGAAATCGACGGTATTTCACTAAATAATATTACGAAATCACTAACAAGGATTAAAAATTATTAGCCTATCTGTGCAACTGCTTTTTATGTAAGCAAGATCTACTGATAGAATGGAAAACTGAACATCGCGACAATTATATGGCGGTAGGGACATGTGCGACTTATGGCTCCTGAAAGATCGCCGTGGAAAGTGAGTGACTGGAAACCGAATCAAAGAAGAAACACTTCATGAAGCCTTGGGCAGAAGAAATTTGAGAGAAAGTTACTAAACAAATCGTACGATACGTTAGTACAGAGAACATGATAACTTAAAATTGTAGATTGCTTGTTCTTGTTTAGTATTATTTCTTATTTCCTATCTTACAATAGATTCTTCTTTAAGTAAAGACCTACTGCAGTCATCTTACTGATAAGTAGGTATTTAATATTGATGGTGTGACTTGATAGACAGTTTTATATTTATCAATTTCCTTCACAATTGTGCTAATTTGCAGCTAAGTTTTGTTTTCAATTATATGTCAAGGAAATGATGCATTCCGAAAATCTACTGAGACTTGTGAACAGCTTGAATATACGTCTAAGAAAATAGTAAAAGGTTTTCAATATGTAGTATTCCACTAGAAAGCTTCTTACTATTTTTTATATCACCTCAATAATCATGTTCCTTATGGTATTAATTCTATTACAATGCTAAACTACTATGTGGTTCAATGGCTAGATTGTAAGTGAGTTGTTTCTCATTCATTTATGTTTTCTTATGAAAACCTGGCTAAGATAGAAACATTATAGGGCGATAGTTGTATACTTTTAGTTTATCCTCTTTAAATCTACTAATACGACGTGAACGATGTATTGGCATTATAGTAAAACCGCCCCTATCCACAAGTGAACTTTTCTCCCTTGTCCCTTAAAGCTGGCGTATGTACTAACTAAAAAGAACCACCTTATTAAATATCTTTAATTATAATACTTTATTTACTGTCTAAATTTGTCAATTAAATACTAAAGGAACCAAGCCTTTACAATTTGAAATTGTTGCCAACATTTAAAATCAATGGGTCTTTTACAGCAAGAAAAAAGTAGTATATAAATGTAAGAAAACATACAAATAACAAAAACAAGAGAAAAATAACTGTGACATAAATTATCTCGTATTCTTAAATTGCTAACTACCTTACCAGGAAAGAATATAGAAGCAAAATCTATACATGAAAATACAAAAATTTTTCATGTTAGGTGAAGTATGTTGTTGTGAACTTGTAAACCATTTTTAATAGTTTTTATCCAAGACAATACATATTGCCAATAAATGCCAAATCACAATGCATAGTTTTTCAGAATTTTCATAAGAATAGTATTGACATAGGCGTTAACCAAATCCCCAGAAATCATATGGATTTCGAAGACTATGTGCTTCCTTCAGTAGTTGACTAGATTTTGGATAAGCATTTACGAAAATGATGTGATAATATACTATCCCGCTGTTTGGGTAAATAATATTTTAATTATGTAGTTTACCTGCAATGATCTCCCGAATGTCGGCACCATGAGTGACAGTACGGACCAAGGTTACGAACCCCTGATAACAAAATAGCAACATGTTTATTTTTCTCCAGAGAAAATTATTGTTTTGAATACTTTGATTTTCTAGACACTCCTGACTACATTTCAAAGAGCCATTACTAACAGCTTTACTTATCATGAAACAATTTTTTATTTAATTAATTATAATTATATGTGGCTTTAAAAGTTGTTATAAAAGCATTTTTTCTTCAATTCCAAATTTCGACGTATTTGTTTCTCAACATATGGCAACCTATTCTTCATATATGCAATCGCAAAGCTTTCATCAAGTTGCTTATTTTTTTTCTGAGTTCTCTTAAATTTTGCGTAGCGAACTGAATCAGTCAAAAGCCTAACACAAAAATAGTAGAAGATTTCAAAAATGCTCAAAAAACTGCAACCGAGAAAGAATCCAACTGCTCCTCCGATTTTCACTAGAAAAAATCATATTTTATTACTAACTACCTAAGTGGTAAAATTATATTTATTTCACTCTTTATAAAGAATATATATATAAAGTGACGCCATTAACAAAATATGGGAAACTCTTTTTTAATAAATCAAATTGTCTCATAGGTCTAATTAGACAATTTGTCTTATCCACCAGTGTATGCTTACAATTTAAAAAAAATGGATAGCCCCAGCTGTCGGCAAGCTACTGTGTTTCTGTTAAAATTACCTTTTTTTAAATGTCAGCAAGCTACTGTTCTTGTCTGTTAAAATTTGCATTTTTCAAAACTGGCAAAAATGGTATTTTTGGAGGAATTTCCAAAACTTTTAGATACAAGTGCAACATTTGGGCTATCTAGAATAAATTTGTTTTGTTCATATTTTTTGCCGTCATGAATAATTTCACCGTTGTTCGAATAACTGTGAATAGTCATTTTTAAGATTATAATAACTGTTTAACTTTACATTAGTAAATAAAATGAAGGTGTTGTGGTTTTATGAGATCATATTACTGTCAATAAATCGATGCTGTGCTCTACGAGTACATATAATCGTTTTTAGTTTCTTAGCAAAATCAAAAATATTACCTATCAAATCCAATTTAGTTACTGCCGGATATCTGATAAATCGTACACTAGAGGGTTCTATTAAAATACTGAACCGTACTATAGACTCTGGATGATTCCACCTAGAACATATTCTCATTACTACACATTAATTCATGTAGCATAATTACATTTTATTAGCAAAGTACTCACGTAGCTTTTATTTCAATATATTCAAAAATCTTATATAACTCTCGGCATAGCCAATATCTTATAATCTTTTAACGGATTGGTATATTATAGAGCATAAAACATATTATGTGTTTACAAAAAATACTTCATTTGCTTTAAAAATATGAAATTTAGAAGTAACAATTAAATCTCTAGAGTTTGTTTTGTAAATTCTGCTAGGTGTAGTTTAGAATTAATCCATTCCAATCTTATATCTAATAAAATTTATGACAATTGGTAACTAACATAACTTATCAAGAGTCAATATACCAACCTCAGACCATAATCTCAATTTGCTCTACCAAATATAGACCTTAGTCTAGAAAGTGTCGAGGGACGATGAAAACACTTACTACATATAGATGTGGTGTGAATGTCAACTGACTATTCGAGTAAGAGACCTCTGATCCTTTTTTCGAAGCATAAGCTCTATCTTTTAGATTTTACAACAATTAAACTTCACTGTATATACTCATTTGTATATGTATATTGTATTCCTTTAATACTATATGTGTATCAAATAAAACCAGTCTTTACATTTATCGCTATGTACACTACATTACTAGGTCTTGCCCTTAAGAAACTATATATTTCTTATTTTTCCAAACGGCTCTGTGTTTTTTATAATATTAGCATGTCCATAGATTCTAAGTCCAAGAGCATCTAATTTTGCTGAGCACACCTAACAAATATTATTTAAATATGATTTCACGACTTGGTCTCTCTACACAAAATCCAGGAAAAAAATTTTTAACTTTTTGCCTATTCCCATGGAATACTATTTTAGAGTTGTTCTTTAAATTTGCATTTCGATACCACAAAGAAAAGCAAATTTTTGGAACATAATTCTGTCTATTTTTTTATTGTTAGTAACTAACAGTTCCCTGTTCTCTTCAGAGGGAAATGAATGCTATTTGGGAATAGTTCTACTTTTGTCTAAAAAAGTCAGCTTCCTCCAGCAAATTTTAGAACAGTAGAGAGTCGTGTCAGTCATTCGCAAAGCCAGTGCTGTAATACTTGCATTTACTGCGTTGGAGGTTGTACAGCCAGACCTTACCTCTCTCTTGAAGCCTAACTTAATTTGGCTTCTAGTTCTGGGCTAGTTCGTGTGTAGCCAGCATGCCTTATCTGAGTTGGTCGAGATAATCGTTAACTTCACTGTACATACATATTTTTTTGTTAAAAGAGAAAAGGAATTTTTTCATTGTTTATTGCTAGAAGTCATGTTTCAATCCAAATCTCTTTGGGTATTCTTAATAAGGTTTTCGTAAAAAACATTTAAAAAATATATCTTAATCGGCTTCGAGGTGGAACTAGAAAATAATACATACATACATACAACAAACAATAAAATGTGCTCAATCTGTACCTACCTTTATAGTATATTTTGGTGTCGGTGCAAAGCAAATCTAAAATGCATTGCTTACATATTTACCAATGTATCAAACTTGATTGTTGCTTGGCACCGGCTTCAAAAATATAATACATGGGGAGGTAATTAATTATTTCAGAATGAGCACACTTTATTTTTAACGTTTTTGTTTTTTTGTTTTTGTTTTTTTTTTTGTTAATTATATTTAGCTTTTTACCTTTTACACAAAAGCCACCCATAAAGTTGAAGACAAATGAAAAACCTACAAAATGAGCTACTATTCAACTTTGTTAATTGGTTTCTTAGATAATGGAACCTTTACCGGAAATTCCAAAAAAATAAATAATCGTTTATTTTTTTTATTTTATCGCTAAAACAATCTTATTAACTGAAGCAATAGATCGTATCATACTTAATTTATGTTCTAAAAATAAATCTTATAGCACCCGTAGTTTGGCAAAATTTCAACTTATCCTATGGAAGACGTATTTTTAGGGTTCCGTATATACAATATATGGATAACCTTATAATATCACCCCGGATTTCTACCTCTGTCACATCACAGCAATTTTCTCCTAAGCTAATGGACGGAAGAGGTTGAAATTTAGTATCAATGTATAGTTTGGTGACCCGATCAGGAGTACATAAAAAAATTGATATTAGGGATACTTCTGGGGGGAAAAACTAAAAAAATCAACCATTCCCCCCCTTGATCTCCGAAACTACTGAGCCTAAAATTTTGAAAAAAATAGAAAATATAGAACGTTGCCCGAACTTTACAGGAAAAATAAGGAGAAACCATTAATATTAATTTTGGGGGGCAAATTATAGAATTAAATAAAAATTTAAGAATAAAAAAAAATCAAATGCATCATGTAATATATCAAATGAAAGGTCTCATTCTGAGGAACACAAATATATTTTTTTACATTTTTAAACAAATATATATTTAAAAAGATATTAACGAAAATACACCAAAATTTGCCCTCCCCCCCCCTTATCTCCGAAACTATAAAACGTAAAGTTTTGAAAAAAATTAGAAGTATAGGTTCTGACCTGAAGTTTACTGGAAAAATAAGGAGAAACCTCTACTTTTAATTTTGGGGGGCAAATTACAAAATTAAATGGAAATAATAAAATTAAAATTGTTTCTAACCCATCATGCTATATATCAAATGAAAGGGCTCATTACGACGAAAACAAATATATTTTTTTCATATTTTTAAAATAAATTAATTAAAATATATTAACAAAAATATAAAAAAAAATTTACACATCCCCCCCTTACCTCCGAAACCATAAGCTGGAAAATTTGAAAATAAATGGAGGTATAGCCCCTCACCTGAAATTTACTGGAATAACAAGGAGAAAATTGAAAATATAAAATTAAAATTGTTTCTAACCCATCATGTTATATATCAAATGAAAGGGCTCATGATGAAAAAAACAAATATATTTTCTTCATATATTTAAAATAAATTAATTAAAAGATATTAACAAAAATATAAAAAATGTTACCCATCCCCCCTATCTCCGAAACCATAAGCTGAAAAATTTTGAAAAAAATGAAAGTATAGCCCCTCACCTGAACTTTACTGGAAAAATAAGGAGAAACCCCTGATATTCATTTTGGGGGGCAAATTATAGAATTAAATGGAAAATAAAAAATTATAATTATTTCTAACGGGTCATGTAATATATCAAATCACAGGGCTCATTATGACGAATATAAATATGTTTTTTTTTAATTTTTTAAAATGAATATTTCAAAATATGTTAAAAAAATTACCCATTCCCCCCGTTATTCCCCAAACTATTAGGCCTAAATTTTTTTGTTGATAGGAAAAATATGAAAAAATCCCTAATTCTATTATTTCGGGGCCAACGGAAAATAAATTATTAGAAAACCCCCATAGTAATTTTAAGGACAAATTATACAATTAAATGGAAAATAAAGATTCAATTTTCAAACACATCATGTAATATATCAGATAAAAGGCTCATTATGTGAATTACAAATATATCATATTTTTAAATCATTTGTTTAAAAGGTATTAACAGAAATATTAAACACCGACTTAATTCCCACTTTAGAAACTACAATATTTAAATTTAAAAAAATATATTTTATTTGTATTTTTTAATAATTTGAATAACAGATTTAATAATTTATAATTTAAAACTTGACCTATTTTGCCCTTTATCTTCCAATCTACAAAGCCTCAAAACTCAGACAGTAGATTATAAAAGACTTCTCTGAAAGTTTATTACTAAAATAAAACTCTAATGTAATTTTTGGGGGGCAAATTAAAAAATTAAATACATATGTATTCTGATAAAAATCAAGCGAATCCTGAAGCAGATAAAATAAAAAGTCTATATGTGGAAAATCAAAGTGTATATTTTTTATAAATTTAAAACGTTTCCTTTAAAAGATATAAGGGTAAATATAAGAAAATTCACTCATTCCTTGCTTGTCTGAAACTGGAATATTAGAATCTTGAAGGTGGTACGGAACCCTAAGTATGCGAGTCCAACTCGCACTTGACCAAATTATTTGAATGGTCATATTACCTCACAGGTCATTGTGATTCAACCAACGTTGGAAAGTAGAAGAGTTGATCTAGAAACACCTCATCTCATTTTTCCAAATTTAAAGTACAAATACATATAAGTATTCCATTTTGCTAATTGTATTACATAAATCTGTGTCGGCTCAAAATTAAAAATTGCATAAGATTAATTATTATAAGGATGTGGTTTCATTCAAATTTTTCGAATGGACTCGTCCAAATAAATTGATACTGAATGCCAAATATTTTCATTACTTATATGTATTTGTACTTTAAATTTAAAAAAATTGAGATGAAGAGTCTCTAGATCAACTCTTCTACTTTTCAGCGGTGGTTTATTCATAATGATAGGGTCATCTCGTAAGATTATGTGGCTTCAATAGGATTAACCGAAATTTTGCAAAAACTACTGGGGCTACAGTATTTATTTTTAGAACATAAATTGGATATGAGAAGATCTACCCTTTCAGTTAATAAAATGTGTGTTAAGCTAGCATAGCCATTTCATAACGCCCAAGTGGGACCTACTCCAAATTTTATTGCTAATTTATTACGCAAAAAATATATTTATTGCTCCCACCCCTCCGGAGAAACAGTGGTTATGCCAACTTTAAACTAAAGCTAGCATAGCCCATCTATATCTCCGGAACGAACAGCCCTACCGGGGTGATCTTAGGTGTGTATTTTATTGCTAATTAATTGCTATCCTATGGCACTAGAGCAAGTAACCAAAAAGTACCCTTACATCCCCTACTGACTTTCTCACCCCATAATAATTAACAAAAATATTTATTTCAATGATTTTTGTTGTTAAAATCTGTAGACTTTTAATTGCTAATTAATTCCTGATGTTCTACCCTCGTTACGATTTTATTCATCTAACCCCTTCCGAGAATCTGCGACTATTCCAACATCGCAAAAAGTACCCCTTCATCTCCTACTAAATTTCTCACCCCCTGACAATTATCAAACTTACATTTCAATATTTTGTGTTGTTAAAAGTAGTAAACTTTTGATTAAAAATGAATTGCAATTGCTGAAGTTCTAATTGCTGTTCTCCCTAAAGTCCTAGGATAGAATGTCACGATAAAATTTTCAGGTTTCTTAACCTGCCAGAGATATTGACACAATTGGTCGAATTTCGACCACTGGGCGACAGCTAGTTTAAGGAATTTGCGAATTAAAACGCAAGTCCTGGATATTTTTCTGATCTCTGATGTGATTGACGAATAATAATTAAAATAAATAATTCGCTTATAATTTTAAAGACTTTTTAATATTAAGAGAAGGAAAATGAATTTGACAATAGATTTTAAATAATTTTATTATAACAGATGTTCGAAATAGTCTACAACCACTGCAAGGCAGTGATATAATCGTGCCTTAAATTCATTGCGCACATTGAAAAAACATCTGGACTAAGTCAGCCATGTCTCAGATCATCCACTGACCCTGGAGGAATAGCAGACAGCAGAGACCCGGGTCTTTAAACGACCCCAAAGAAAGAATCCAGTAGTTGTTTGGGTATTTGCTGTAGTATAATTGGATAGTAATTAATTAGCAATAAAATACGCCCTCAAGATCCCCCCGATAGCGGTATTCGTTCCGGAGATATAGATATGGCTATGCTACCCTTAGTCTAAATTTGGAATATCCATAGTTTCTCGGAATTGATAATGATAAAATTTTAACAATAAAAATCATTGAAATGAATATATTTGTTAATTATCAAGTGGTGAGAAACTCAGTAGGTGATGAAGGGTTACTTTTTCGTTATATATATATATGCTCTAGTACCATTCGATAGCAAATAATTATTAATAAAATACGCCCCCCGGATAGCGCTGTTCCTTTCTGAGATATAGATAGATATGGCTATGCTCACTTTAGGCTAAAGTTAGCATAGGTATGGCTGTGCTAACTTTAGTCGAAAGTCGGCATAGCCACAATTTCTCGGATGGGGTTGGACTAATAAAATCGTAACGAGGATAGAACTATTGATTTTAACAACACAAAACATTGAAATAAATATAGTTTTTTAATTTTCAGGGGTGAAAAATTCAGTAGGGTACTTATTGGTTATTTGCTCTAGTGCCATTCGATATCAATTAATTAGCTATAAAATACTCCCCAAGATCACCCGTGTAGCGTGTTCGTTCCGGAGATTTAGATTTTTCTCGGGAGGGGTGGGAGCAATAAATTTAATTATTGCTTAATAAATTAGCAATATATTCTGGAGTAGGTCCCACTTGGGCGTTATGAAATGGTTATGCTAGCTTAACACACATGTTAGTAAGAATGTTTTAGCTATGAAATAAAAATATATTATTTTTTTGGAATTAACAAATGTGAGCGTATATTATCTGATTTTGTAGGTTTTTCATTTCTCTTCAACATTTCCCACAGTAGCAAACACGGTGTCATGGGTGGATTTTGTGTAAAAGGTAAAAAACTAAATTGTTACCAATTTTTAGCGGTGTTTTTGTTAAAAAACAAAAACGCATCGATAAAAAAATATTGAATTTTAAGTCAATTAGTCATGTTTTATAATTAGAACACAATTATGTTGGTTTTGTTCTACTATTAATTTTTCTTACTAAATGACCTAAGCTAATGTAAATCCACAATTAACAAGTATACAAAAAAATTGTATTCTTTGAAATAAGAAGTCGAAAATATGTTATTAATTGTACTATACTAAAATACCTATGCAGTATGGAACAGCCAAACGGAATAAATTAGATAACGAATAAAGATGGGCTTGTAGGGAAAAAACTATTGGACACCTCGATTTGCATTTTAAATACGCATATTTTCAACAATAAAAAATTATATAGGATGTGTCATGTGACGGCCAATACCAAGTTTCTTATTTTAAATGCAAGCCCCTGTATATTATTTATTTTTTGGATTCTGCAGAAAATTTTAAACATATTTTATGTACAACGCCCTACACATATCTTCAACTGTTTCGGGAATATTAAGTCTATTTATTACAAAAAATAATGTTAAAAAAAGAAAATTATTTTATTTCACCAATTCGCTACATTATACTAAAAACCTAGTAAGTAATACTGGTTATATCTTTGTAATAAAAAAAAACAAAAAACATTATTGACAATGTAGGAATTGTTCAAAATGCTCGCCCCGAACGTCTTGGCAACATGAAAATCTGGTATTTAAATGTCTTCTAACATTACTCAACATCTCAGGCGTGACTGATCTAATCGCAAACGTGATTCGTATTTTTAGGTCATCTAAGTTGAGGGGTTTAGTCTTGTATACAGTACTTTTGACATATTCCCACAAAAAATAGTAAAATGGCGTCAAATCAGGAGATCGTGCTGGCCACTTTACCTATCCGCGCTTCCTAATCCACCGATTTGGAAAAATTTAATTCAGGTACTGCCGGACATTGATTTCGAAATGAGGCGAAGCTCCATCTCGCTGAAACCTTATTGTATTGGCAGGAACTTGTAGGTTTATTGAATCAGCATATAAGTTTGTCAAAGTTGGCACCACATTATTTTGGATCAGTTCTAAATATTTATCTCCATTCAAGTTGTAATCAATGAAAAAGGAACCTACGATATGATTTCCAACAATTCCTGCCCATACAATAGCTTTTTCGGCATATTGCGTATGTCTCTCTGTCATCCAGTGCAATTAGACCAATTGCGGCAATTTTGACTATTAACATGACCGTGAAGCGTATATGTGCTCTCATCAGAAAACAAAATTTCTTCTAATTGGACCACATTGTTATCTAACCTTACCATTATTTGTTCGTTTTCCTATCGAAATCGTATTCCATGAGCTCCTGAGTCAGCATCATTTTATAGGGATGCATTTTACTTTCCTTTAATACTCGAAAAATTAATGTGTGGCTAACGTTGAACAGTGGGGTAGCTTTTCGACCAGAATTATGTGGGTTTTCTTGAAACTCAAGCATAATATCCAATTTCGTATTATCACTTAGAGCATTGGCAGCTACTTCTTGTATCTGTCTTACAAGCTTGCGAAACAGCTTTTCTATTTTGCTAATTGTTTCTTGGGATACAGGCGGCAAATTTGGAAAATTTTCATGAAATAAGCGAGAAATTTGTGTCCGTGTGTTATCTCCATAACCAATCATTTGTAGATTGGTTATTTTGTGCATTTCTGTTAAATGAACCATGTTTCTGATATTATTACGTACAGTAAACAAAATTCAAACTACAATACCACTGTTAAGCAGGCAGACAACAAAATGCTAAGGCTATGAGTTTTGCCGAAAATAATAAAAACCTTTTTTAAATCAGTAAATAGGAACGCAAGAATGGTTTTTGCTTACCATCTCAATATCAAGAGTTAAATGGGAAATAAGTATTAAGTGTAATGTAGCGAATATGTGAATTAAAAAAATTTTCTTTGTTTAAGTTAATTTTTGAAATAAATCTGAAAACACTAAATATTTCGGAAACAGTTGAAGATAGGTGTAGGATATTCTACATGAATTATATCTAGAATTTTCTGGAGAATGCAAAAAATAAATAATATACAGGGGCATTTAAAATAAGAAAGTTGGTATTGGCCACTATCACATGACACTCCCTCTATATTTTTTTTGTTGAAAAAATGCGCATTTAAAAATACAAAGCGACGTGTCCAAGCTTTTTTCTCTACAAGCCCCCCTTTATTCGTTATCGAATTTATTCCATTTGACTGTTCCACGCTGTACTATGATTACGATGTATATACATAAAACATTTCGATTCCAGATATTAAAACTTTCAATGACTCCCCCATAATTACGTTGGAATTAAAATATTTATGAGGGAATGTCAGTTTCGATGAGATTTTTGCTTGGTATATTGGCTTTTTGCCGATATTCTGAAAAGCTACAAATCGTAAGAAATATATGGAACCACCTCGAGATCTTCGTTACTAGAATGCAATTTTAAAAACTATACAAATTGGTATATTGGCCGATTTCCAGGCATGTATGTGTCAATCCCAAAAAGTTGAAATTTCACCTACCCATTAAACAAAAAATAATTATTCAAATTTGTTCACAACAGTAGTAGAAATCAAGTAACATACATATAAAAACAAACTTTCTCTGATAAGAATGGCAATTGTTTCAAATAAATATAGTTGACCATGTCAGAGTTTCACTTTGGGTATTTGATTCTTCAGTTGTTCAAGATGCATATGCCTTAGCTCTTCAATTTATCTATCTTTCAATATTACGTTACACTCAGTCCAAATTACAAAAAGACATTTTATTAAACAGTTTCCAGCATTTTCGTTATCCAACAAACTAGAAAATTGCTTAGTTTAGACGTGATTACTAAATTGTCGCAGGCTTTGTTGGAGTCTTTGAAATGCTATTTTTCCAGAGGAATTAAAGGATTATGGTCCCGACCAGTTTTCTTAATGTCCTTTAAATCACATAGTTTTTCTTACTTTTTCTTTATTGATCTGCGCAGAATTCAAGGAATGAAGTAGTGCTGCTTAACGGTAATAATGACATTGAATAACATAGAGTAAGAAATCTTAATAACAGTGTCGTTTACTTGTACCGATAAGAAATAATATGTTAAATAGATGTGCCAGCTCTAACAAAACATTCCCCAAAAATTCATTACAATGGTGCCAGTAGTTCCAAATAATCGTCAAAAATATGTTTAAACTAATATTCTTGAACAGCCTGTATCTTGAAACGAATCAGTTCTGAGCACTTTTCGAGGGTTTATCCCTGACTCTTGAAACAGATTGTTTCATGAATGTTTATAAAATTGTTTAAAAATTTTATAATACATAAAAGTAAATTTCTTACGTGAATTTGGTAACATTAGGAGAAAAATATCCCACTTTAATGACTTCCATGTTTTTGCAGTCGGGCAGACATGAACATTCACGAGATATATATGCTGCAATATCCTGATTCGCATGACTACATATTAAACCGGTCAAATTACAAACTTCATAAGAGTCTGAAAAAAACATATATATGTTATTTTATATATTATATTTCTGAATCATAAATAGAAGGTTTTTTATTCTAGACTTTTTTCCAACATGTGAAGTTATATAGAGATGTACATTTTATAATAAGTTTCTTTAAACGGTCTTTATTGTTGGCGAGATCTTATTCCAAGATTGCTTTGATAATCCACTGTATCCATGTTGTAAGTGGCCTATTCCGTTTTCTTTTTAGGGAAAGGTACCTTCTAAGATTATTATATCAGTTGTTTTTACATATTTGTTACTAAAGATCTCGGAACATTAATTTGACTACTTATTTTTTCCATTCGTATATGTTTCTCCCTAGATCTCTCTGTTGCTTTTCTCCAAATATTCATTTCAGTCGCACATAAGCTGTTTTTCTTTAGATAAGTGAGATTTGCCAAACTTCACAACCATATATAAATACGGGTCTTAATATGATGTGTATTCTCTTTTTTGTTTCTTTACCAATGTTCTATTTATAAGACTAAGTTATGTGCTCCTATTATCATTTTGTATGTTCTCACTTCATCTCATTGATGCTAATATGGTTTCTAGATATAAACATCCCTTACTGCGTCTAATTTTTTCGCCTTGTTGATCTAAATCCACAGGTCAGTTTTCTCCTCCCATGCTAACATTGTGTCTATTTGGCGTTGGCATGTAACCCACACTTACAGTATTCCTCTGAAAGTAATCTGGACATACATTTTACGTAGCTGATTCTGCTTTTTTCAGATTTGGACCGCGTCATTTTTTCCAATTAATTTGTTTATATATTTGAACCTTTGAATCTCGGGGGCCAATTATTATTTCTTCGTTGGCTAGATCCAAAGTATTAGTGATTTACAAATTGTGCGCCAGTGTGACAAGTTTAACAACGTAAAGTTTCAAAGTGTGTTTGTGAGACAAATGATGAACTAATGTAGTTGCCGCAAGGTAAGTAACATTTGTTTTGTTTTTCTCATCCTTGAAAAAGCTGCTTATAAGTGTGAGCGAAACGTCGGTAAACTTTGTTTATATTAGGCTGGTTCAATTATATAAATAAATTAGTTCGACAAAATCATGCGGTTCAAATCGGGAAAAAGCAGAATCAGTTATGACTCTGACCGCGAAAACCTACATTCTCATGCATTTTACGTCTTCTTTTTCTCTTGGGCACTTAATACTTGGTCATCCGCATACGGTAAAATGTCTCAGCAGACCCGGTCCTTTACATATTTTTTTCCACTCTCTCGAGACTTTATCCACATATATATTAAATAAAATTGGTGATGGACTCATGTGTTTGACATTCATCTCTTTTAATCTCTTTTCTCAACCTTTGTACAACCTACAAACTATATAAGTTCCTTATTTGTGTGTGTCGATATCTATCCTTCCTACCATGTCTTTGGTACCGCTTCTCCTTTTTTGTGTATGTTGAAGATTTGTGTTAGGATATTCAATAACTGGTCTGTTCCGTTCTTTATTTACACTGCGGGAATCCCTTCTGGACCAGGGCCCCATTCATTCAATAGTTCTCCATAATTATGTATTTCATCTTACCAGAAACTAGTTTATTCTCGATCTAATGTTTTTTAAAAATCTCCTTGATTCTATCTCTTTCCTAATATTTACCATCCCTGCTTTGGTTCTTCATTTCTCTATATTCTTTATTATCGTTGTCCTCTTTAGTATTTAATCATCTAAGATAAAGTTGTTCATCTCTGTACTTTATTATTCCATCAACAATTTCTCATAAGCATTTTATGTTCTGGGACTTCTATTACTCTCATCTAAGATAAAGTTGTTCATCTCTTGTACTTTATTATTCCATCAACAATTCTCATAAGCATTTTATGTTCTGGGACTTCTATTACACTTTGTTCCGGTATCTTTTAGTATGGCGTCCTTTTCTATTTAATTTCGTTGATGTTTATTATTTCTGATTGTAGGCATAAATAGTTTAGCTTTAAACAAATAGTGTTCACTTCCACACTCTATAGATCAGCATACTCTGACATCGTGTATAATTATTCTGGTTTCTTGTCTCATAATTAGATGGTTGATTACTGATCTTAGGTATTTTTTAGGTTTTAAGTATGTTAAATCAATGAAGATACAAAGTGATTTCTAATTTTTACCTAATGCTTTTCCGTCTATAGTCAATGATCTCAAATTAAATTTATTTTCTCATACACGTTTGCTAAATTTGACAATATTGATATTATGTCCAGACTCACATAAAGGTTTTATTGACAATCCTAGGTGTCGAACATAACATCTCACGTCAGCATGTTGCCAGTTTACCTACCTTCTTATACGAGAAAAATTGAAAATGATTTCTTACCTATGTTTGGAAAGGTATGTGCAATACAGCCGCAAATTTTCTTTTGTGTTCTTATATAACATTCTGTTTCACAGTTTGATTGAGAATAGAAACTGAAATGTTCCAATTGTTCTTCGTCTTGGTAAAGACAATTTCTGCTGAGTGCAAATTGATTTTCATTTAATAGAACTGTCATCTAAAAATACCAATGCGTATAATAATAGTTATAAGGAATATTGCTTGCGATTTATCAGTTTTAAATCCTCTGGATTATACAAACATATATCAAAATAATCCAGAAATTTGGCAATTCGCTACTATATCGCATTTATATCTAAATATATCATTTAGAGTTTGAACAATATGCATATGGAACTGAAAATTAATTATAATTTAAATGATCTTTTCTTATAGAAAATTGCCAAATATTTATTATAAAGATATATAACTACAATATGTATACCGGTAGCAGTCTGTAAAATAATACTAGTAGTATTTTTTTAGCAGTAAAGTTTCTAATTATCTCTGTCTGTGTGAGTGTGTTATAACAAGTGAGAAGATAAACGGGCGCTTTTGTAACTTTTTCTACTACTTGAGCGCTTCTGTGCATTCTCGACAATCAATCCACATGTATTTTCATGGATTGTTCGTCAGTTGCATTAGTTTCAATATTCAATAGTTATAAAAGAGATATACTGCTGTACATTTTTTCATTATGAAATAGTAAGTAATCCTCTAAGATAATTATTTGCTTTAATTTTAATATTTTTACGAGTTTGTATATTTGTAATGATAATATAATTTTCAGTTAAAATTCTATCATATGTTACCTTGACTCCTCTGAGTATCTATTGCCCTTGGATGTTAATAACAGTAACAGGAGTGCATACAAATATATATTATAATTGAACACCTAAATTTCATATCTGAGTTGATAATTTTAAGATATGTTTCCGAATGTATAATTACTTGCTGTTACATAATTGGCGCCTAACGTGGGGCCTGCAGCATATTTCTAATGCTTATTTAGCGCACTGTGAAGATTTCGTCATTTTTCTGACCCCGCTAGAAGTATAGATGCATTACTTGAATGCCAGCAGTATAGATAACGTTATAATATTTTATTTTATGCAGCCGAGAAAGGAACCCTTCTGGAAATTAGTCAGCCTCAGTAAAAAACATTTCTGCGAATAAACAAACTATTGTAAAAACTAATTCTATGAAAGCACGAATAACGATAAACTACGGGAAAGATCGAGAGAAACTACGATGATTAGAAGATGGTAAAGTGTGACATCAATTTAATTCAAAGCAAAGTGCAATATCAACTTACCAATATCCAAAATCAAGTGGGAAGTACAACTAAAAGCACCCAACAAAACTTGCAAAGCCAAAAATATTAGAAGACCTTACGAACCAAAGATTCCATTATCAAACCTCCTACGTTTGATCGTAACACTAGCTACAATTAACAATAGGGATAACCAAGAGAAGTCTACCTTTCTTGTAATTTCGTTAATAGCTCCAGCATTAGAACTTCTTGTGTACATTCCAATGGATGAACAGCTAACTTACTAGATAAGAAATATGATAATCAATCCCTGCGTCAAGTACACCAATAACAACTGAGAACGTAAACACAATAATCTGGAGAGTTTACAAAAGTTAGATTTCGACATTAGCCGTTTAAGACTAGACCTACTAGAGGATGTTACAGACCAGTGGGCTACCGAAAATTTTATCAGTAGTATAAGAGTTGTCGAAGTTTAAGAAAACCGGAAACTTAGTGGGTTAAAGAAAAGGTACAAGCAGTTTCTGTCAGTCAGGAAGAATCAGAGCCGTCCTGCTGTCCCTTCAGGAAACACTGTCCAAAATTAACGATATAATTGAGATAAAATAGGAGAGAAGAACAAGGGGCATATGTTATCACTGTGGTTATCTACACACTCCCCAACACGTCTTGGCATTGACTCAATACGGTGGCCCATTTCTTCTTGAGGAATACTATCCCAGGTTACCTTTATTTCAGATCTTAGAACCTCCAACGTCCGTGGAGACTGGAGTAAATTAACGAGCCTTCTACCCATCATATCCCAAGCATGTTCTATGGGCGATAAATCGGGGGATTTGGGCGGCCATGGCAACAGATTCACCTGGGTCTCTTCAGGAAAGTTTAAACTATCACAAGCAACATGAGGGCAAGCATTATCTTGTTGAAATATGGATCCATGAGCTGATTAAAGTAAGGGAGTACATAAGATAACTTTGCGCTGTCATATTGCCTCGAACAAAAACTTATGGTGTCCGTGTGCAATAACACCCCATACCATAACGCCTACTGTTCGGTGTACATGTCGCTTAACATCAAATCGAGGTTGAAGGTCTTTTTTCTCAACGTCGTCTGCCCTTCTTCGGTCAACATGGCCACAAACAGAATCGAGATTCATCAGAGAAGACGACCTGATGGCACTTCACTTTCCAATAGAGTCGTTCTCTGCACACTGTAGTCAGTGCCGTCGATGCTCAGCGATCAGAGGTAGCACAAGATGGTGTGGATAATGCTGCAGTCCAAAACATCTTATACGGAGGTACCGTTCGGATACTTACAAGATAGATTTGTTCTTCTAAACGTGGATCAGGCAAATTTCGAGTTGTTGAAAATCGCTCACTAAAGGCCATACGTCTTAGACGTCGATCTTGAACTTCATTTGTGCCCCTTTGACGTCCGGTGGTTACTCCGATTTTGGATATCAAATTATCAAACCGCGCTTGACAACATCTCTTAACATAGTTGGATTTCTGTTCAGGCGGTTAGCGATTTCTCGAAATGAAAAACCCGCCTCCCCTAAACCAATAATTCGGCCTCTTTCAAATTCACTTAGCTGCCGATACATTCGCTGTACACCTACTCTAGGCGTTTTAACATTACTAAACATCGATTTTGAGGATTTAAATCTTTAGTTATTAGATGGCGCTGCGTAGCATGTGTACCATTCAAGGTCATTACCAGTCTGCTGGTACTTTTTTTCATATTCAGACATATTTGTAGCAAATACTGTATACAAAAAAATCCCTTTTTTTATTTTTCTTTGTAGCATTTGCGTTTTTCAAAAACAAGAACAATATATATATATATATATATATATATATATATATATATATATGGTCTACCTACAACAGTTTGCTATTGCCTTACACCAGTGGAGCAGAGGTAAGCCAAGCAATTTATCACAAACCACTGACAAATTTTTAACACTCAAAATGGAACCACCGGTACCAATATCATCCAACACCGAATAGATACCGGAAAAGCTCAAAAAGCTCAACTCATCAGAATACCACCTAGGCGACTACCATTCGGACTACAACAGTCAGTCGAGGAAAGCATCGAGTCCATGTTACAAAATGGAGTCATTGAGTCATCCATCAGCCCATGGTCTGCTCCCGTTGTGCTAGTTAAAAAAAAAGAATGGAACCAACCAATTTTGCGTCGATTACAGAAAGCTGAATGAAGTCATGAAGAAAGACAACTATCCACTACACCGAATTGATGACACTTTGACTACACTAGCAGGCTCCCGTTGGTTCTCCACATTAGACCTAAAGAGTGGATATTAGCAGGTTGGTCTACACGAAAACGATAGAGTGAAGACAGCGTTCTCCACCAGTAAAGGGCTGTTTCAGATCACGGTTATTGGGTTATATAATGCTCTCGCTACATTTGAGAGGCTAATGGAGTATGTATTGAGCGGGTTGACAGGGAGATGGAACGTGCTTAGTATACCTCGACTACATTCTGGTCATGGGTCAGACCTTTGACGACCATCTGAAGAACCTGGGCGAAGTATTCTCCACAATTAAGAACGCCAACCTGACACTCAACCCGAACAAATGTTCCATGTTCCAAAAAGATGTAGAGTTCTTGGGCCATGCCGTTTCCGAGTCAGAAATTCTTACCAACAGAGATAAGGGAGCAGCCATCCGTGATTGGCCGATTCCGATAGACATGAAGCATGAACTACGTAGCTTTTTGGGGCTCTGTTCCTACTACAGACGATTTGTTGAGGGATTTACCATCAACGCCACCCCTCTACGTCGGCAGACCACTCAGAAAGAGACCTTCCGTTGGAAGCAGGATTGCGAGACATCATTTAGGTGACAGAAGGCGGCACTGTGTTCCAGTCCAATCCTAGCATTTCCTACACAGTTCGGCAAGTTCATCATAGACACCGACGCCAACAACACAGATTTGGGGACCATCCTATCCCAGGTGCAAACTGGTGAAGAGAGGGTAATCGAGTACCTACTACAGCCGTGGATTCTCGAAACCGGAAAGAAATTATTGCGTCATCTGATAAGAACTCTTTGGAATGGCTCTATGGTCGTCATTTCCTAATCCGAACAGATCATGCCATCCTCAAATGGCAAAAGGACAACTGGCCAGGTGGATAAAGACATTACAGCAATACGATTTCAAGGTTGAACATTGTGCCGGTCGTTTGCATAATAATGCAGATGCCCTGTAGAGTAGAATGCGGACATTTTATGAAGATGGGTATCTCCATTAGAAAGTTCCGAGTGCAGGCCAATGAAGACTGTACAACGGAACAGTGCATCCAGGACCAAATGGCTAATCCAGACATCGAACCAATCCGGTGACTTAAAAGAGAGGGGCACCCAGGCCACGATGGGACTCTCTAAGAGTAGAGAATGAAATGCTCAAGCGAATTTGGAAAAGCACTGAAGGCCGAGAAACCAAATTCCAATTGGTAGTCACAAAGAAGATATCAGCCATCCTGACCGAAGTACATGATGGGATTACCGGGGGTCACCTGGACATGAATAAAACCTTAGATAAAATTCGCCAGCGGTACTACTGGTTAAATTACTTTATAGACATCAGAGCTTGGTGCCGGAAATGTGACACCTGTGCAGGCAGTAAGGACCGAAGACCGGGACCAAGGGCAGAATGCAGCACTAAAATGTGAGCGTCCCTTTTGAGAGAATTGCCATCGATGTCTCCGGTCCGTTTCCCGAGTCAGAGGGGGAACAAATACATTCTGGTCGCAATGGATTACTTCAGCAATGGCCTGAGGCATATGCGATACCCAATCAAGGGGCAACCACGGTAGCGACGGTGCTGGTAGAACAGCTATTCAGCAGGTTTGGCGTCTCGTTGGAACTGAATTCAGACCAGGGTCGTACCTTCGAATCGAATGTATTTCAGAAGATCTATACGATGTTTGGAATCAGGAAAACGGGAACAACACCACTGCATCCACAGTCCGACGGAATGGTGGAAAGATTCAATAAGAACTTGGAGAAACACCTATCCAAGGTCAGCAATAATCAGCGTGATTGGGATGAGCATATTCCCCTATTCCTCTTGGCCTATCGCTCAGCTGTACCTAACAGTATGGGCGTACTATTTGGAAAAGAGCTGATATTACCCTGAGATCTGGCATTTGGCTTCCCCGAAGAACCGTCTCAAGACACCAATGATTATGCCGACCAGCTTCCACATAACATTCTGGCAATACACGAACTAGCCCAAACGCAGATGTTGGCCACCAGTGACCGGATGAAGACACGATTTGACCTCAAGGTCAATTCAGTAGAGTTCCAAGAGAGGGACAAGGTCTGTCTGTACAACCCCCAGAGGGTCAAGGGTAAATCTCCAAAACTCACACCCGGCTGGGAAGGTGTATACGAGGTGGTCAAGAGGATCAATGACGTTGTCTACCGTATCCGTCGAAACCCCAGGGCTAAGTTGAAGGTGATTCATTTAGATCGACTCGCTCCCTACCATGCAGAGGATGTTTCTGATCGGGACGACTGACGAAGACGCGAAATGTAAAGACCGACATCTAGGATTTTCGGTGAAACTAGTACATCTAGGTTCCTAATCTGGAGCCGTTCCATGTAATTGCTGTTACCCGTAATTCCTAGGTTAGAATGTCGCGATGAAATTTTCAGGAATGATACCTCGAAGAGAGTAAGCAACAATTTATGAAAAAAATGCTATATAAAAACTATACATTCAAGAAAAATATTGTAATTTTTAACGCTACATAAGTTTTTTGTCACAAAAATTTGATTTGAATCTTTGGTGTTATAACTATATGAGTATGATTGGAAATACATACATATACAAACAATAAAGAAAAAAGAAAAATCGTAACAAATGCTATTTGTTGTTTTTTTGAACTTTATGTTTACAACTATAAATGACATGAAATGAAATAGCCTCTTACCCTCTCTATTGCCCTCTCTTTCAGGTATTGGCACGATATTTATGCACTGCAGACTACCTCTAGGAAGTAGATGCTCTAAGATTATAAAATGTATCAGATACAAGCTTTATAACCAATTTATAACACATTCAACTTTTAAATTATCACTCGGGAACTCACTATTTAACCAGAGGGATCAAACTTATTATCTCTACAATAAAACAGTTTTGTTTTTAAAATCAAGGAAAATAAAATGAAAAAACTCCTATGACACGGAACGGTAGTATTGAAGCAGTGTCAAATAATTTTCTTTTCCATATACCATGTATATAGGGGGTGTTCTCATAAAATATATGGAATTTCAAAATTATTTTACTTTTGGACATTATTGTACGCCTTGGATTGTAGATTCTACAAAGCACGGCATTATGGTACATGCATAATTATTTTTTTTTTCATTCTAGGTACTGTTTTATTTTGTAGTGTATTGTGTGTTACTGTTTTTTTGTGGGTTCTAAAACACTAAATTTACTCCACAAAATAATTGCCTTTATTTACTGAAGTAATGCACAATAAATTACACTACAAAATATTTACATTTTAAAAGGACGATATCAGTTTTTTACTACGTCGCTATCTACTGAACTTCTCTCTTGCTGTACGTCAGCCTTTTTATACCATAGTGGTTGCTCTTGATCTTTCCAATAGTGACTGCTTTGCTAACCTGTGTGATTTCTTATTGTAGAACAGTGTGGAATTTTTCGGTACTTATTTATCCATACACATGCGTTCAGAGGATTGATTTTTACTACACTCTGAAGGTGTGGCAGAATTAGCTTTTATTGAGTAAGATTAATTGGTAGTAGGGTTTTTATTGTGGCAGCGTAAAATTAAATGTTATAATTCTGATCGTCCTGATCGCAACCATCATCTCCATAATAATCGATCCAAATCATTGATACTCTTGACCACTTCGTATGGACCATCCCACGCTTATGAGGGATTTGGAGAGTTGCCTTTACTCCCTGGTGGAACCCGAGCTCATTTGCCTTCAAATCGTAACCTGTTTTTACTCAAACAATGGCTGTTAGTTGCTTTGTCGGTATAATCATTAACCTCCTGGGACGTATCTTCAGGTGAGTCAAAAGCCAAATCACATGGTAGTCTCAGCTCCTTTTGGATTAGTATTCTGACTGGAGTTAGTTGTGTGCTGTTGTGGACGGCTAAGCGATATATATATGGTCTGCCTTGATTATTTTTCATTGTTGTGTTGAAATCAAGTTACCTTTCTTGTTCTCTTTATCTTTTAACAACCCCTCGTCGTGGCGTGAGGGATTAGAGTTGTATTTTAAAAATTGTGCAAATTTAAAGCACTGTTTACACTTTAATAACATTTGTGTATTTAAGAATCTAACCCTGATTCAATTCTAAGATATTTTCCAATTTATTAAATCTCTTGAAGAACTAACTGGTACACGTCTTATGGTGGCGCCAACGATGGTTGTTAACTGAAATCCACGTTGTTCTCATCTTTCGATACGAGTAGGTCCACCTGCATATCTTACACCGTGGTCGTGAACAACAACCAGCGTGATTAGCATGAGCATATTCCTGTTGGCTTATCGCTTAGCCGTCCACAACAGCACACAACTAACTCCAGTCAGAATACTAATCCAAAAGGAGCTGAGACTACCATGTGATTTGGCTTTTGACTCACCTGAAGATACGTCCCAGGAGGTTAATGATTATACCGACAAAGCAACTAACAGCCATTGTTTGAGTAAAAACAGGTTACGATTTGAAGGCAAATGAGCTCGGGTTCCACCAGGGAGTAAAGGCAACTCTCCAAATCCCTCATAAGCGTGGGATGGTCCATACGAAGTGGTCAAGAGTATCAATGATTTGGATCGATTATTATGGAGATGATGGTTGCGATCAGGACGATCAGAATTATAACATTTAATTTTACGCTGCCACAATAAAAACCCTACTACCAATTAATCTTACTCAATAAAAGCTAATTCTGCCACACCTTCAGAGTGTAGTAAAAATCAATCCTCTGAACGCATGTGTATGGATAAATAAGTACCGAAAAATTCCACACTGTTCTACAATAAGAAATCACACAGGTTAGCAAAGCAGTCACTATTGGAAAGATCAAGAGCAACCACTATGGTATAAAAAGGCTGACGTACAGCAAGAGAGAAGTTCAGTAGATAGCGACGTAGTAAAAAACTGATATCGTCCTTTTAAAATGTAAATATTTTGTAGTGTAATTTATTGTGCATTACTTCAGTAAATAAAGGCAATTATTTTGTGGAGTAAATTTAGTGTTTTAGAACCCACAAAAAAACAGTAACACACAATACACTACAAAATAAAACAGTACCTAGAATGAAAAAAAAAAATAATTATGCATGTACCATAATGCCGTGCTTTGTAGAATCTACAATCCAAGGCGTACAATAATGTCCAAAAGTAAAATAATTTTGAAATTCCATATATTTTATGAGAACACCCCCTATATACATGGTATATGGAAAAGAAAATTATTTGACACTGCTTCAATACTACCGTTCCGTGTCATAGGAGTTTTTTCATTTTATTTTCCTTGATTTTAAAAACAAAACTGTTTTATTGTAGAGATAATAAGTTTGATCCCTCTGGTTAAATAGTGAGTTCCCGAGTGATAATTTAAAAGTTGAATGTGTTATAAATTGGTTATAAAGCTTGTATCTGATAAATTTTATAATCTTAGAGCATCTACTTCCTAGAGGTAGTCTGCAGTGCATAAATATCGTGCCAATACCTGAAAGAGAGGGCAATAGAGAGGGTAAGAGGCTATTTCATTTCATGTCATTTATAGTTGTAAACATAAAGTTCAAAAAAACAACAAATAGCATTTGTTACGATTTTTCTTTTTTCTTTATTGTTTGTATATGTATGTATTTCCAATCATACTCATATAGTTATAACACCAAAGATTCAAATCAAATTTTTGTGACAAAAAACTTATGTAGCGTTAAAAATTACAATATTTTTCTTGAATGTATAGTTTTTATATAGCATTTTTTTCATAAATTGTTGCTTACTCTCTTCGAGGTATCATTCCTGAAAATTTTATTGCGACATTCTAACCTAGGAATTACGGGTAACAGCAATTACATGGAACGGCTCCAGATTCGGAACCTAGATGTACTAGTTTCACCGAAAATCCTAGATGTCGGTCTTTACATTTCGCGTCTTCGTCAGTCGTCCCGATCAGAAACATCCTCTGCATGGTAGGGAGCGAGTCGATCTAAATGAATCACCTTCAACTTAGCCCTGGGGTTTCGACGGATACGGTAGACAACGTCATTGATCCTCTTGACCACCTCGTATACACCTTCCCAGCCGGGTGTGAGTTTTGGAGATTTACCCTTGACCCTCTGGGGGTTGTACAGACAAACCTTGTCCCTCTCTTGGAACTCTACTGAATTGACCTTGAGGTCAAATCGTGTCTTCATCCGGTCACTGGTGGCCAACATCTGCGTTTGGGCTAGTTCGTGTATTGCCAGAATGTTATGTGGAAGCTGGTCGGCATAATCATTGGTGTCTTGAGACGGTTCTTCGGGGAAGCCAAATGCCAGATCTCAGGGTAATATCAGCTCTTTTCCAAATAGTACGCCCATACTGTTAGGTACAGCTGAGCGATAGGCCAAGAGGAATAGGGGAATATGCTCATCCCAATCACGCTGATTATTGCTGACCTTGGATAGGTGTTTCTCCAAGTTCTTATTGAATCTTTCCACCATTCCGTCGGACTGTGGATGCAGTGGTGTTGTTCCCGTTTTCCTGATTCCAAACATCGTATAGATCTTCTGAAATACATTCGATTCGAAGGTACGACCCTGGTCTGAATTCAGTTCCAACGAGACGCCAAACCTGCTGAATAGCTGTTCTACCAGCACCGTCGCTACCGTGGTTGCCCCTTGATTGGGTATCGCATATGCCTCAGGCCATTGCTGAAGTAATCCATTGCGACCAGAATGTATTTGTTCCCCCTCTGACTCGGGAAACGGACCGGAGACATCGATGGCAATTCTCTCAAAAGGGACGCTCACATTTTAGTGCTGCATTCTGCCCTTGGTCCCGGTCTTCGGTCCTTACTGCCTGCACAGGTGTCACATTTCCGGCACCAAGCTCTGATGTCTATAAAGTAATTTAACCAGTAGTACCGCTGGCGAATTTTATCTAAGGTTTTATTCATGTCCAGGTGACCCCCGGTAATCCCATCATGTACTTCGGTCAGGATGGCTGATATCTTCTTTGTGACTACCAATTGGAATTTGGTTTCTCGGCCTTCAGTGCTTTTCCAAATTCGCTTGAGCATTTCATTCTCTACTCTTAGAGAGTCCCATCGTGGCCTGGGTGCCCCTCTCTTTTAAGTCACCGGATTGGTTCGATGTCTGGATTAGCCATTTGGTCCTGGATGCACTGTTCCGTTGTACAGTCTTCATTGGCCTGCACTCGGAACTTTCTAATGGAGATACCCATCTTCATAAAATGTCCGCATTCTACTCTACAGGGCATCTGCATTATTATGCAAACGACCGGCACAATGTTCAACCTTGAAATCGTATTGCTGTAATGTCTTTATCCACCTGGCCAGTTGTCCTTTTGCCATTTGAGGATGGCATGATCTGTTCGGATTAGGAAATGACGACCATAGAGCCATTCCAAAGAGTTCTTATCAGATGACGCAATAATTTCTTTCCGGTTTCGAGAATCCACGGCTGTAGTAGGTACTCGATTACCCTCTCTTCACCAGTTTGCACCTGGGATAGGATGGTCCCCAAATCTGTGTTGTTGGCGTCGGTGTCTATGATGAACTTGCCGAACTGTGTAGGAAATGCTAGGATTGGACTGGAACACAGTGCCGCCTTCTGTCACCTAAATGATGTCTCGCAATCCTGCTTCCAACGGAAGGTCTCTTTCTGAGTGGTCTGCCGATGTAGAGGGGTGGCGTTGATGGTAAATTCCTCAACAAATCGTCTGTAGTAGGAACAGAGCCCCAAAAAGCTACGTAGTTCATGCTTCATGTCTATCGGAATCGGCCAATCACGGATGGCTGCTCCCTTATCTCTGTTGGTAAGAATTTCTGACTCGGAAACGGCATGGCCCAAGAACTCTACATCTTTTTGGAACATGGAACATTTGTTCGGGTTGAGTCTCAGGTTGGCGTTCTTAATTGTGGAGAATACTTCGCCCAGGTTCTTCAGATGGTCGTCAAAGGTCTGACCCATGACCAGAATGTAGTCGAGGTATACTAAGCACGTTCCATCTCCCTGTCAACCCGCTCAATACATACTCCATTAGCCTCTCAAATGTAGCGAGAGCATTATATAACCCAATAACCGTGATCTGAAACAGCCCTTTACTGGTGGAGAACGCTGTCTTCACTCTATCGTTTTCGTGTAGACCAACCTGCCAATATCCACTCTTTAGGTCTAATGTGGAGAACCAACGGGAGCCTGCTAGTGTAGTCAAAGTGTCATCAATTCGGTGTAGTGGATAGTTGTCTTTCTTCATGACTTCATTCAGCTTTCTGTAATCGACGCAAAATTGGTTGGTTCCATTCTTTTTTTTTAACTAGCACAACGGGAGCAGACCATGGGCTGATGGATGACTCAATGACTCCATTTTGTAACATGGACTCGATGCTTTCCTCGACTGACTGTTGTAGTCCGAATGGTAGTCGCCTAGGTGGTATTCTGATGAGTTGAGCTTTTTGAGCTTTTCCGGTATCTATTCGGTGTTGGATGATATTGGTACCGGTGGTTCCATTTTGAGTGTTAAAAATTTGTCAGTGGTTTGTGATAAATTGCTTGGCTTACCTCTGCTCCACTGGTGTAAGGCAATAGCAAACTGTTGTAGGAACTCTTTACTGGGCCCGGTCTCCTTCTCCGATGTCTGGTTCACTTCTTCGCAATTGATGATGGTCTCTACTGGCTCGGAACAAGCTATTTCTTGACTATTTGCAATTCTGATGTCGTTGTTGGACAAAGTAGTCATGAGATAAGTCATAACAATAATTTTACGGCCGTAATACAATATTTTATTTCCATACATCTTCCTTAAAGTCACATATTAGAAGTTTCGTCATCTGTCTCAAATATTAGTTTCGAGCAATGTGACATCATATATTCTTTAGTGCTGATCAAATAGTTTGAGTATTGGATTGCATGAAATAGTGTACGATTTTTTTATAAAAACAGACATTAAATTATACCGGTATTAGAACTTTATAAACAGTTTATATATATGCTAATACGTACATAAATTTTTAACATTATCAACAGAATATAAAATTTATTAAAGCATGCTTTCAGATACTACAAAATGAACAGAGGGTTCTATTAATTAAAAACACAGTTAATTTAGGTTAGGCGACAGTTCGTCGTTATTTATAATTAATTGATTGTAGTCTCTGAAAAAATGCACACATACAAATATATGCGTGAATCAGAACCTGCCCTTTTTGAAATAGATTAAAAATAATCTTTGCAGAAGTAGAAGAAATCCGAGGTTACATTTTAAAATTTGTTAACCTAGTTATTAGCACTAGCAACTGTAGTAAACTTACTTCAGCTCTCATAAACAGATCGTGAGTTTGTCCATACGTTTTAGTGCTTAAGTCTATAATACTATTTTTAGTATTTAATACTGCGTTGGGCGCTGTAACACCAAGTCTAAGCAAATCAACTCTTGCTTCGATAATTATATGACCCTTCCTTCTATATGATATCCTCTGAGCTGGTCCAACAGCTCTGAAATGTATAAAATTCGCCGTATAGGATTATAAAAATTACATAGTTCACTTTTTAGAATAATACTGTTCGAAGAAAATAAACGTATTGGTCAACTTATAGGACTTTCCAAAAGAAAACTAGTGTCCGTTTAATACCAACTATAGTTCCCCAGTATACCACTGCAGTGTTCGACACCAAGTGGTCTACTTTCGCTATTAAATAAAGGTATAAATAATTGAGGTACATTTGCATATATATATGTTATATGCAAAATATATCAGCACTTAGTTCACACAGCCGAGAAGTCAACGGAATTTAAAGCGTACGTGACTTCCCAGGGATATCAAATTTCATCTTAAATTATATGCAAACAACTTCCCGGAAACCTACACGAGTCCGTTTACCCAGTAAAAACGCTGACTTGCATCAGCACTTTTGCCAATGTTATAAAAGCAACTGGAAACCTTCTCGTGCTGTCATTCAAATAATATCATTTATAGTATTAAGTTATTCAAGTACTCTAACTATTTTAATTGTTCAAATTTAATTTTGTATGTTGCTAAATAAATATATTTTTTTTAAAAGTGAATTGAATTAAAGTGAATATAACATATATATATATATATATATATATATATATATATATATATATATATATATATATGTTATATAAGTATTTAAACAGACTTTATATTAAATTAACTTCTAATTATAAGGTCAAATACTGTCATTATTCCCACATTGTAATATGATACTTGTTAGTAATTTTTATCACGTTCGACCTTTTTCATTTATACTTGGTAACCAAAACTGTACACTTCTTATTTTTACGTTCACATAAAAACTAATGACCATCCATTTTGAAACGACACGCTTAAATTGTCTTTGTTTAACACGCGTGTCGACTCATCATTTTGTAATGTTATAAATACTAGTGTAGGACCTTCAGTCGTTAGATGATTAGTTGACTTAAATTCTTATAGTTGAAAGTTGTTATTATTATTTTTGTATTTAATTAAATAAATTGTTTTTAAAAAGTGAATTTTGAAAATCGTAATATAAAAAGTGGCGCAGTCAGTAGGATTCCATTACGCTGCTAGAACCGGCGTTAGAAGAAAAGCTTAACTGGTAGCGGTGGATTCCAATCCTTTGAAGGAAGAAAAGAACCTCGAGACGTCCCAACTACAACACGTAGAACACGGCAACTTCGATGTTTCGATTAATGTAAGTACAAACAATTAAGTAATCATCTCGCAAATATTTGTTTTACCAATTTGAATTTATTTTATCGATATATAATTTTGATTTTATTTTATTTTTACTGTTCGGACGTTCAATATCCCGGAACATTTTAAACCGAATTGTACTATTTTCCATTTGGGTTTATTTTACTTTGTGCACAATTTTGTAATCTTCTACATTCTTAAAACAAAAACGTGGTAAACGTTTTGATAATTCTAGATATTTTCTTTAATTTTGAACATTTTTATTACCGTATATTTTTAATCAACCGAAATAATGGCATCTCCCCAAACTTCAGCAGATCCGGAGACTGAACCCTACCGGCTTTCAGAAATCTTTTCCATTGTCCCTGAGTTTGAGGGCGATCAAATCTCGCTAGGGACATTCACTGATGCGTGCGACTGCCGCGTATAATATGTCAACGGGCGACCAACGCTATCTTTTACTTATACACATTAAAAATAAGCTGAAAGACAGAGCGGCCCAATTAATTAATTCACGCAACCCCACGTCCTATTTGGAACTTAAACAACTTTTAAACTCTCATTTCGGTGATTCTAGAGATTTGACATCTCTCATACAAGATTTACAACGTCTAAGACAACTTCCCAACGAATCGCCTCTCACATTTTATAACAGATTGCAAGTACTTACTGCAAAAATGTATGCCAATATTCAGAAAACCTCGAATTTGAATGCAGATCAGAAGACAGCCCAAACGAGTCTAATAGACACTATGGCGCTGAACACTCTTCTGACCGGTTTAGAACCGCGTTTAGGGCAAATCATCCGCGCCGGAAACCCGAAAGACCTGTTAGAAGCCCACGTACGAATTAGGCGTGAATTACAACTGTCCTACTTCGAAAACCAAAAAACACCTAAACAAATTCCCCCTAAGCCTAATCAACCCTTTCGAAAGCCTAATCCGCAAATTAATAAGTGCCTATCATGTGGAAGATTCGGACATCACACGTCCGAATGTCGCTCTCGAAACTACCAGACACCACTCTATAACAATAGTAGCGGCAATAATAATAATTTTAGACCAAACCCTTTTACTAATAATTTCTCACAAAATCAGAATCAACAACCTAGGCAAAATCAGTCACCCTTCAGACAAAACCAGTTCTCTAACCAGCCAAGAACGTTTCAGCAAAGTACGCAACAACCACGCCAATCGGTCATCCAACGGAATCCCGGTTTTCGCACAAATCCAAATAAAACACATCACTTAAATTATACGAATTACCCTAACCAGGACGATGATTATTATACAGTTAATAATCAACCCTACGATGATTACAATAGCACTGATGATCAAAGGGAATATGATTATTATAGTCAGTCATGCAATCCAGAAGCAATTAATATTAATTATCATACTGCTGATAACTATCAAACTGTCGATTTAGATCCCTTAGAGAATCAAAACTATCAGGATTTTCTATCTCTTCCAAATTTAGACCACCTTCCAGACATAACGACCAGCCTCGCAACACAGATCCAAACTATCAATCTCGACGACCTGAACCCGAATATAAACTTTCCGGAACAGACATTTCTGTAACTACTCTCCATACTGTAAACTCCAAAAATCTGTACTATATTAACGATGCGACTGGAAACTATAAATTACTAATAGATACTGGCGCAGGAATTTCTATCTTTAAAGAGCATACCGTCAGAAATTATTCTGAACGATTCCCGGAAAATGTCATTATTCAGGGAATTACAGATAAAAAGATCCCCATTTCTCAGTCAACCCTTATACCATTCACTCATGGTAACCCCCATAAAGTATTCATATGTAACCTCGACATCGAGTTTGATGGCATTTTAGGGTTAGATTTTTTTGAACATTATGAATGTGTAATCGATCTAAAATCTAAACAACTCAAGACAAATTTCAAAGATATCACTCTTCACAAGGTCTCCTCCTTGCCCCTTTCAGATATCACTCCCTCGACAGTCCCCAACACATCATCTCAAAAAAATTTCTCAAACTATATTTCTATAGAACCTCGTACAGAAAAAATATGTAAACTACGTTGTCACCTTTCCAACACCGACGCTGTTTTACATACCATCGAGAAAGAGAAAGTCAGACTACCCAATTCCTTGGTATATGTAAACCATAACGGGGAATTTCTAACTTCAGTTATCAATGCCAACGCCATCCCAAAAACAATTAACTTTGAAAACATAACAATAGAACCCCTTGTACAAACACAACCCTGTTTTAACTTTAACGACTCGTACGAAACTCCAGATATCGACAGAAACTTACTCATAAGACAACAACTCCGGACTGAACAATTAAACGACGAAGAAAAAGACATGATTACCAACCTTTGCTTAGATTTCCAGGACATATTTTACTTAGAAGGAGACTCACTATCCTTTACCAACGAAATTAAGCATTCAATCGAGACTAGTAATTCCAGACCCATCTTTACTAAATCTTATAGGTACCCTCAGGTACATAAAGAAGAGGTTAAAGACCAAGTAAGCAAAATGCTCAACCAAGGTATCATTCGTCACTCAACTTCCCCGTGGTCTTCCCCAGTTTGGGTTGTTCCCAAAAAGCTAGACGCCTCAGGCAAACAAAAATGGCGTATCGTCATTGACTACAGGAAACTTAACGAAGTCACAGTAGACGACAAATATCCATTGCCTAACATCTCCGATCTTTTAGATCAACTAGGCAAATGCCAATATTTTTCTACATTAGATCTCGCCTCCGGTTTTCATCAGATAGAGATCGATTCCAAAGATATACCCAAGACAGCATTTTCAGTCGAAAACGGCCATTACGAGTTTGTTCGTATGCCGTTCGGTTTAAAAAACGCCCCGTCCACATTTCAACGTGTCATGGACAACATCCTCCTTGGAATTCAAAATGAACGTTGTCTAGTATACATGGACGACATCATTGTATACTCCCCAACAATTCACGAACACATTTCACGGTTGACCGAAGTCTTCAAACGTCTTCGCAAATCAAATCTTAAGATTCAACCCGACAAATGTGAATTCATAAGAAAAGAGGTAGCGTATCTTGGTCATCTAATTACGCAACAAGATGTAAAACCGAACCCCGAAAAAGTCAGTTGTATCCAAAATTTCCCAGAACCAAAAAATCCAAAAGACATTAAATCTTTCTTAGGATTGGCCGGATACTATAGAAGATTCATCCCCAACTTTGCCAAAATGTCAAAACCACTTACAAAACTTCTCCAAAAAGATGCAAGATTCTTCTTTGATTCTGATTGTAAGTCATCATTTAACGACTTAAAGAAAGCTCTCATTTCAGACCCCATTCTCAACTACCCAAATTTTGAAGAACCGTTTCTTCTCACCACGGATGCCAGCGCTTTCGCGATTGGTGCAGTTCTTTCGCAAGGTCCTGTAGGAAAAGATCTTCCTATCGCTTATGCCTCTCGCACTTTATGTGCTGCCGAAACTCGATATTCTACCATCGAAAGGGAATTGCTTGCCATAGTGTGGGCAGTAAAACACTTCCGTCCGTATTTATTTGGCCGTAAGTTTACTTTAATTACCGATCACCGCCCGCTTACGTGGCTTTTCTCGATCAAAGATCCAGGCAGTAGACTTGCCAGATGGCGACTAAAACTCGAAGAGTACAATTATAAGATTGAACACAAACCTGGAAAGATAAACAAAAATGCAGACGCTCTATCGCGAATTAAAATCAATCACTTCCACCAAATAGCCAATTTTCAGTCAAAAATCCACGCCTTCAATGACACCGACTCAGAAGACGAAGGTGAACAAGAATCCGAAGAACCCGAACTTAATGACGAACTACTAACTAACGAATTTAACAAATTTGTCGACTTATATAAAACAAGATCTCTAATTGACTACTCGAAAATCGAAACGACAAATTCTCAACTTCTCGACAAAACTCATAAACAAATTATTACATTCTTTTGGCAAAACAAGTTAACTGATCTCCACGATTGGATCATGGATGATATCTTCGAAGAAGATATTAACTTCGAAAACTATTCTCTCAACACCTTTGCCAGTAAATCAGTTAAAAATCGTAAATACTTTATAATCCCCTTGCCATTTGACCCAGAAACAGTCGTTCAATTTCTGTTTTTCATCATTTACAAATCACAGAATAAATTTGATCCCGAAACAACGTACTATGTCGAAAACAATTTGGAACTTCCAATTCTCGAAACCTTTTCTTATATCTTTGCAGACAAAGATATTAAACTGAAAATATGTCAAAACATTATAAAAACACCTTCAGAACACGAAATACCGCAAATTTTAGAAAACTATCATCAAGGAAAAAATAATCTTCATCGCGGAATCAACGAAACGGTCAGACGAATAAAGGAAAAATATAATTGGACCGGTTTAACAAAAAACGTAGAAAATTTCATCAAATCTTGCGAAATTTGTCAAAAGGTGAAAACATGTCGAAAAAACCTAAGTTCCCCTTTAGTTATAACAGAAACGCCGAAAACACCTTTCGAGCGAATTAATGTCGACGTTTTTGAATACCCATCGAGAAATTACGCTCTGACAGTTAGAGACGAGCTAACAAAATTCACACAGGCATATCCAATAAAGGATAAAACAGCAAAAACCGTCGTTAACACGCTTATCCTTTATTTCCAACATTACGGCACCCCGTTGCGAATTCATTGCGACTGCGGCCGTGAATTTGATAATGTTCTAATGAAAGACCTCTGTGAGCTTTACAACATAAAACTTACATTCTCAAGTGTGGGTCACCCACAATCCAACGGTTCCATTGAACGATTCCACTCAACATTATCGGAAATGATCAGAGCAAATATAGCCGAAAACCCAGACGAACATCCGTTTAACGTTTTGCCATACGCAATAATTACTTATAACAACACCAAAAATAAAACTCATGGCTTTACACCCTACGAGCTTATTTTTGGCCACACGTCTAGTAGACCCCCGGAAACGCTTTATAACCAACAGAACCTCATTTCCAAATACGTAAGAGATCTCAACAATCGTATGGAGTACTTTTACAAACTAGCGCGTTCAAAAACTGAACAACAAAAAGAAAAGGCAAAAACTCGATTCGACCAACACGTACCTGAAAACCGACCAAATTATAACATAGGCCATAAAGTATATTTGAAAGAATCGCAAATTTCTAGTAAATCACAAAATAAATATAATGGTCCTTTCCAAATAACTGAACTCTTTCAAAATTCTGCAGTCTTACTAAATCCCGAGACAAATCAATCTACAAAAGCAAATTTTGACAGATTGAAACCATATTTTGAGTGAAAATTACTTCTTTTCAGACTCCTCGGACTCTTCTCAATCGCAACATCTCAATATACGATAACACCTATAAACAACACCGTAGGACTCTTCTTTCATGAAGAAGGAAGCATCAAAATTTCGAATGACAAATGGACATTGCTTGTCTACAAAGATCTCCACCCATTCGGTGACGCAATTTCCAATAATGACAAAATACTAGACACTTTAGTTGACACTATCAATTCAAACTTAACTACTCTACTTAGTTCATTCAAACCACAAGTACAAACACACGTCAGCCTTCTCAAACAAATATCAGACACAGTAAACTTGAAATATCAAGAAATATTCGCGGATACGAAAATTCACTTAAACCGACAGAAACGCGGACTTATTAATGGATTAGGAACAATTTGGAAATCAATAACTGGCACTCTGGATGCAAACGATGGTCAATATTTTAATGATTGTATCAACAAAATTACTCATGACGAACAACAAATCGAAAATCTACTGAAGAACCAAATCTGTGTTACGACTTCCGTAATCAAAAATTTTAATTCAACGGTCCGTAAACTACAAATAGACGAAGAAACCTTTAATAAGAATATTAATGAAATCAGGCAAGCCATTGCTTTTATTTCAGACGACCTTCAGTTCTTTGAGACACTTGTCAAAACTCTAGATTTATGTGAATCATTAATGGAAAGCTATGTCTTTATTCAAGATGCCCTTAATGATGTATTATCGGCAATATCTTTCGCTCGCATTAAAATGTTACATAGTTCAATCATTACACCGGCAGATTTGGTCGACTCACTTCAAATTATCTCTCACTCTTTGCACAAAAACAATTTGCCCTTATCTATTAATGCCCATAATATTGCACAATATATCGACATCATCGAATTGGAAGCATTTCAATTAGACACGAAAATAATTTTTGTATTAAGAATCCCCTTAGTAAACCCTGAAACTTTTACCCTTTTTCGTTTATACCCAATTCCGATACTTGACGACCGAACAGGGTTTCATCACATTTTACCAACCACAACCAAATATATTGCGAAAAACGATGATTCACTATTGTATACTACATTTCGGAACTTGGACAACTGCAAGTCCTTAAGCCAAGTTCAATGGATATGTTCAGACGTTCTCCCGTATCCTATAGATAGCGATTCAACTTGTGAGGCCCAGCTGTTGAAGCAGTCCACCTTCCTTCCAAAGGTTTGTCAGACTTCCATATTCTACGCCAAGGACTACAATGTATATAAGATTAGCTCAAACTTTTGGCTAATTACTGTTTCTGACATTTTACCTATCACCATAAAGTGCAGTGGAAACAGCGTTGTAACACTAACAATTACAACAAACTCAGTCCTAAATTTGCAGGCCGATTGTAACGCATTCATTGGCAACACTCGAATTCATTCAAGCAAACTGATTGACAATTTCCAAAATATCACATACAAGAGTCATACAATTCAAATACCGTACAACTGCTGCAAATCTATACCACCGAAAAACTATGTCCCAGATCTAAAGCCACTCAGACTAAACAAGATCGATGCAGACGACCTCAACATAGCTCAACATAAGTTGAACCAATATTCAGAAGAGCTAGACAAATTAATAAACCAACCGTTTATTAAAAAACACATGCCATGGTTCACAATTTTATCAATTACATTAATCGTTTTACTAATCCTTATCTACATTTTCTATAAATGCAAACCAAGAAGACAATCCAGATTGTTGGCCATAACAACAAACGGCGACGATCCACCGTCACCTTCACCAATGCCATGTAGTCAAGTCAGGAACTTCAGATTCCTTCCCAGACGACGTCCAAGTATTCGACTCCAGGAACCCATCGAAGATACAGAACTCACAAAAATGGTTTGAAAAGTTGAAGCACAGCATCAACTTTTTCAGGATAAATGGAGTTGTTATATAAGTATTTAAACAGACTTTATATTAAATTAACTTCTAATTATAAGGTCAAATACTGTCATTATTCCCACATTGTAATATGATACTTGTTAGTAATTTTTATCACGTTCGACCTTTTTCATTTATACTTGGTAACCAAAACTGTACACTTCTTATTTTTCAGTTCACATAAAAACTGATGACCATCCATTTTGAAACGACACGCTTAAATTGTCTTTGTTTAACACGCGTGTCGACTCATCATTTTGTAATGTTATAAATACTAGTGTAGGACCTTCAGTCGTTAGATGATTAGTTGACTTAAATTCTTATAGTTGAAAGTTGTTATTATTATTTTTGTATTTAATTAAATAAATTGTTTTTAAAAAGTGAATTTTGAAAATCGTAATATAAAATATATATATATATATATATATATATATATATATATATATATATATATGGAAATTTATTCGTCTTTACTAACACGACCACACAAAAAAAACTGACCTAGAATTGTGATAAATGATTCCCTTGTGGTTTTTCACAAGCACTAATCAGTGATCAATTTTGCACCAGGATCCTTCAGTCTGGGGTAAATCACTGCAGAATCTTCAGAAAATTGAAGACCATAATTAAGTTATACTCCTCGTTTAATTATGTCGAATGTGTTATATAGGTTGAAGAATACTTTATGTAGTAAGTACTGTTTTTAGAAATCTACAATCTTCTCCCCAATTCTCATCTTCATAAACATCTGATTTAATATCATTAATAAAAATGTCTTTAGAACAGCAAATCACGGCTTCTATACACAGCTATTTCTCCACAGTTAAAAACTTTTCTCCATCCTTTAGTGAATAGCCTTGGTTATTTTTTGCATTATAATTCAAATAAAAATCTTTACTTGTCCAGATGACTCTACATACTCTTCTCCTTCAGCAGCTGAAACTGTTTCCTCGCTAAATTATTGTTCCTACTCAGCTTCGTAACTTTCTTCTTATTTTTCCTCAGCTCCATCGGAACCATCATGATCATCATTATCTTCTTCTTCTGGTGTTTTATATCTAATGTCGCGTTTTTCCGCAACATAATTCGACAAGAAATTCTTTCAAAATATTCATCCCCCTTAAAGCAGTCAGCACATACAGTGCCAGTCAAAAGTTCCTTCCCTCTCTCATTTCTTGGAACGGTTATAATTAAACTAATCAAATTCGGAGGGTGAATAGAAACTTCTCTCTTAGTGGCAACAGATGAATAAACAGTAATAGATGAAACTGCCCTGCATTCTTCAATAAATCGTTGTTTTAAAACCTTAATATTGTCTGGTTCCGTAGCTTAAACCTTGCAATTCAAGTAACCCCACAGAAAAAACATCTAATGATGTCATTATCGGTTACCGAGCAAGCTATTCTATGGGATCTCGCCGCCCAATATATCTATCACGATATTCTTCAACCCTTCAACCAGGTAGCCTTTTACTGCACCATAATAGGTCCAACTGTGTGGTTTCCGAAAATGCCGTCCTAAAATGTTTCTGTAAATTGAGTAGTTTTTCAGGAAAGATGTGCGTATTTGTAAGACTTTAATACCCTACATTTTGTGAGTATGACACTAGGATTCCGAGTCCCTGCTTCATAACGGCATGAAGTTCATTCTCCAGGAACTTAGGCGGATAACGAAACAATTTCTTTGCGTATCGTCACCATGTGGAGGTACCCTGGATGCAGGGAAAAAGAAGATGTGATGAGGAAAATTCAAGGGTGATTTTTTAAGTAAAATGGTAGTTTATTTTAATATCTGTTGCAATATTTGGCTTTGACAAAAAATCTTGAAAATAGTTTTGTAGGAAATTAAATTCTCTACGAAAAAGGTCGCATTTCAATTTTTTCTATTTATCAAGTTATTCGCAAAAATAAACTCATCAGTTCTGTATAATCAAATTTTTAGAGAATTTTCGATGCTGGTTTTAAAAGAAAGCAGCCGACGATGGCAAGTAAGTTAGTACAACGAAGAGCTTATACGTAGAATTGTTATTGTGATTTGAATCAGCTGTTCTGTATAATTTGATGTAAATGAAAGTTCTAGAAATGTGAAAGTGAATATTAGTTGTATAATTTTAATTGGACTCACGAACTTTATAACAAAATTTGGTGTCAGAAGTGGGATTAAGTGCGGTTAAAATCGTAATTTGATTTATAGAAACCCGTAGCATGGAAAAAATGGACGAAACTACCAAAAAATAGTCAAGCAGAAATTCAATAAAGGTTAGTAAAATCTTTTGATGAAAAACGTAAAATAGAATTATAAAATCTTGTCACTACGATGGAAGAAAAACAATACAATTTAATTGAAGGATTATTCTCGAAACTTGAAGAAAAACAAGAAAATGATTTTAAAGTATTTGACGAGAAACAAGATCAAGTTGAATTAAAACGACAAAATGATTTTAAAATATTTTAAGAAAAACAATGCAAAACGGAAAAAAAATAACTGCAATTCCAACAATTAATGCAAATAGTAGCACAAGTTAATGAAACAGTTAATGACACAATGCAAATAGTTGAGTCAGACATAAAAGAAATAAATGATGACATTAAGACAATAAAAAATACCGTGGACACTCTTGAAACCAAAATAGATGACCTCGATTTCATCCAGAGCCAGGTGAAATTTGAAATCATTTTATAATTTAAAACACAGTTCAAGATAAAATTAGTGCCATCCAAAACAAGGTAGAAACAGAAATCAAAAAAATGCAGCAGGACATACAGCGAGGAAAATACCAGAACACCGTGAGTACCAAAGGTTCCGTTAGTAAACCACCCACATTTGGTGGCAGTTCATCTTGGCCCATGTATAAACAGCAATTTGAAGCAGTAGCTACAGCTAATGCGTGGGATAACCAAGAAAAAACTACTTCTCTGGTCCGGCTCTAGAACTCCTCCAAAGCATTCCAGTGGATGAATAAGGCAATTTCGACAAAATCATCGCCGTTCTAGACAAACGCTACGACAATCAATCCTTGAGCCAGGTATACCAAGTCCAACTGGGTGGAAAAACGCAAAAATCCGGTGAAAGCCTCCAAGAATTCGAAGCAGAGATTAGACGGTTAGTTCACTTGTCTTACCCAGACCTGCCAGAGGAAACGAAAGACCAGTTGACCACAGAGAGTTTCATACACGGCATCAGAGATGTGAAAGTGCAAAAAAATTTCAGACTGAGTGGCGTCAAGAAGAGTAATGAAGCTCTACTTCGGGCTTTGGAAGTAGAGGCCGTTATGAACATGTCCAAACCGAGGGTCCGAGCAGTTTCCTTTAACCAGGAAAAGCCAGAGTCACCATGTCAAGCCCTGCTGGCTGGTCTGAACAAGCTATTAGAACGGTCACAAAGAACTGGCACCAGAGGGGCATGTTACCGCTGTAGACGGACAGGGCACTTTCAACGTGACTGCAGTGTAAGGCTACCGGAACGATCACCAACCAGAGGTATCCAACAAACCGACCTTACCAACCAGGAAAACTCAGTCGGCATAAGGGGGCGAATAAGGGGGCGAATTCTGACTGTACCCTCCACCAGCCCCCAAAACGGTATCCATCCGGGGATTTTGCATAGATAGTAGCAGCCTAGTCATCAGAAGCACCATCAATGGGCGAGCAGTTACCATCACCATCGATACCGGGGCCGTGTCCATTGCCAAGTCCAGGGTTTTGAGAGCATCAGAAATGCGGCCAGTTACCAATAACATCCAACTCAGAACAGTCACCGGCGAGTCCATGTCAATACAGGGTGAGGCAGATATCGTACTACATATAGGGGACAACATGATCCGGCATAGGGTCCTGGTAGCGAATACTGAGGACGATTTTATACTGGGTATGGACCAAATTAACCAGCATGGATTTATGTTCGACCCGAGATATGATGTTCTTCGATTCCTAAATGAGGAATTTGTATTGACACGGTCCGTCAACAGTTCAGTCACCTCCATAAAAATTGTGGCAGAGCCTTCAGCTAGAATTCCCGGTCGAACGGAACAGATTATTCATGAGCTGCGTTGGAATGGTGGAGCCCGTACACTCAGCTCATGACTACTTAGTTGGACGGGCTATATTTAAAACCGGACGAGATATACCAATAAGAGTCCTGAATTTGTCCAACAACGGCATCAGAATTGCCAATGGTCAAGAGATAGCTTGTTTCGAGCCAGTAGAGACTATCATAAATTGCGAAGAAGAGTACCAGATGTCGGTGAAGGAGACAGGGTAAAAGAGTTCCTACAACAGTTTGCTGACCATTTGACACATCTGACCCTAGAGAATCAGAAGAAAGCCAAGCAATTTATCACAAAGCACTGGCAAAGTTTCAACAGTCAAGATGGAACAACCGGTCGCACCAACATCATCCAGCATCGACTAGATACCGGAAAGGCTCAACCCATCAGAATACCACCTAGACGACTACCATTGGGGCAACAACAGGCAGTCGAGGAAAACATCGAGTCCATGTCACAAATTGGAGTTATGGAGCCATCCATCAGCCCATGGTCTCCTTCGTCGTGCTAGTTAAACATAAGGATGGAACAACCCGATTTTGCGTGGACTTCAGGAAGCTGAATGATGTCACGAAGAAAGACAGCTATCCACTACCCAGAATCGATGACACTCTGCCCACACTAGCATGCTCCCGTTGGTTCTCCACACTAGACCTAAAAAGTGGATATTGGCAGGTTGGCTTATACGCAAACGACCGAGAGAAGACAGCGTTCTCTATCAGTAAAGTTCTGTTTCAGTTCACGATCATACCCTCTGGGTTTTGTAATGCTCCCGCAACATTCGAGAGGCTAATGGAGTATGTCCTGAGCGGGTTAACGTGGAGGACGTGCTTTGTATACCTCGACGACATTCTAGTCATGGGTCAGACATTCGACGACCATCTGAAGAACCTGGGCGAAGTATTCTCCAGAATTAATAACGCCAACCTGAGACTCAACCCGAAGAAGTGTTCCTTGTTCCTAAAAGAAGTAGGGTTTTTGGGTCACGTCGTTTCCGAGTCAGGATTCCGCACCAATGAGGACAAGATAGAAGCCATCCGTGATTGGCCAGTCCCAAGAGACAAGCATGAACTCCGAAGGTTCTTGGGTTCTTCTGTAGGTGGATATCTAGGAGTTTAGTATTAGGAACATCCAAATCTCTTCTAACATCACGTATGGCTTCCCTAAGTAGGGCACAACTAGCTTTCCATAAGATATTCTGTGTTTTTCTGTTGTTCTTCCAGAACTTTACCGTCATGTTTTTCGAAATAATCCTTCATCGCGGCATCATTGTAAAAAATGTATATCGCACAAAAGTTTGCTTCTTTTCCCGCGTAATTTTTTAAATGTTTTACACCAATGAAAAGTATTCTCCCCGTAGAAATTCACTATATTTGTTTTTAAGTTTTCGCGGGCACTAAATGTTTTAGGTGGTTTCCGGGAATTCATCCGCATAGTTGATAACTGATCCCTGCCGGGATCGATGGTAAAATGACGACGTTTCGGCAGAATCACATCTGCCCTCTTCAGGTCGGTTCGCATAATTCTCGTAACCTTCTACTTTCGCTTCTAGTTACTCGAATACTAAGATTTTCAGAAGCGCTCTCGCTGTTATATAGTCGCGGCTCGGCGTCTATTGGTTGGCACCGTGAACGGCTGCGTGTGATTGGCCCTTGGCGCTCAGTGGGCACGCCACCCGCCTGCTGATTTGTTATTTCCGGTTGAGTTGTTATTGGACGGGTCCGGGCCGGTACGGAGTTTAAAAGAATTTTCCAACAATTCGATAAGTTCTGAATGTCATTGCGTGTGTTTAGACTGTGAGGCCTCTTCTCTAGTTCAATTACCTCTCTTATGAGTCTTGATTTCGGGTGTTCTATATTTGCCAGTACTCTGGTGTTCTCATAGTCTATTCGGTATGACATCGTGGTGGCGTGTTCCGCAATGGATGTTGTTTTTTCCTGCTTTCTTACAGCGTACTGGTGTTCATCACATCTAGCTTGAATTCTTCTATTAGTTTGCCCCACATAGGATTTATGACAGTCTGCACATGGAATCTCGTACACTCCCTGTTGTTCTAAAGAGATCCTCGTCTTCGGAGTCCTCAACACCGTGCTTATTTTTCTGTCTGTATTGAAAATAGTATCGATAGTGTGTCTCCGTAGAATTCTTGCAATACTGTCCGTGGCCCCTTTGACATACGGTAATAAGCCTTGGTTATTGGTGTCTTATGCTCCTCGTCTGTTTGTCTCGGTTTTGACTTTATGTCTCTTTGTATATTTCGGTCTGTAATTCCGTTTTGTCTCAGAGCTGTTTTTAAACTGTTCATTTCCTGTTTGATGTTATCCTGATCAGCTAGTCTTTGTGATCTGGTTACTAAAGTCTTGACGACGGCTTGTAGTTGGGCTGGGTGGTGATGAGAATTAGCATGAAGGTATCTGTTGGTGTGAGTTGCTTTCCTATATACTGTATGGCCAATTGTTCCATCTTCCTTCCTATTTATGCGAACATCAAGAAATGGCAGGTGATTGTTGGCTTCAACCTCCATGGTAAATTTTATTTTGTGATGGATGCCATTAAGGTGGTCTAAAAAAGTATTGAGGTGTTCCCTCCCATGAGGCCAAATCACAAATGTATCATCCACATATCGCAAACATAAACTGGGTTTAAGAGTTGTTGTTCTTAGTGCCAACTCCTCAAAGTTCTCCATAAAAAGGTTCGCTATAACTGGTGAGAGTGGCGATCCCATTGGAGCTCCTTCCACTTGTTTGTATCGTTCGTTCTCGTAAACAAAATAGGTGTTCATCAGACAGTGCCTTGTTAAGTCTACAAGGTCTTGAGGTGGTTTGTATTTTTCTATTATGATATCCAAGGCTTCGTCGATAGGGATGTTGGTGAAAAGGGACACTACGTCAAAACTTACAAGAAGACACTGTGGTTGTAAGACCGTTTTTCTAAGTATTTCGATGAAATGTGTCGAATTTTTCACATATGAGTCTGCCCCCTCTGCAAACGGTTGAAGTTGTTGGGCTAGATATTTGGCTAGGTGTTGATTGAGTTGATCCAATAGAGCTTACTATTGGCCTCAAATGTACTTTTGGCAACCCATAGAATTTCGGACATCTCGATGACTTTTCACGCGGAATGAGTTGCAGTTGGAGATTTTTGTCGATCCTATTTGCTTGGATTTTGGCCTTGGTTGTTTTCTCGAGATAAGTTGTTGGGTCAGTAGTAATTTGTTTATATGCTGGATCTTGTATTAATGTTTGAATTTTGTTTGAATAATCCGCTGTATCTAAAATTACAGTCACATTTCCTTTACCGGCAGGTAGAATGAAAATGTCCTTGTTGAGGCGAAGTTGTTTCAAGGCCTCATTTTCTTCTACAGATAGGTTCCTTTTGGGTGGTTTAGACTTTCTTAGAACATGTGACACATCTTGTCTAATTATTTCGGCGGTGTTCGCTTCTAATTATGAAACTGCTGTTTCCACGCCACATATTATGCTCTCTGTTGGTATGTGAGAGGGAGCAATAGCGTAATTGAATCCCTTAGTCACGCCAATCGAGGAAGAGTTCAATTGGACCGAAAATAAGTTATAAACGGTTTTATTCGTTTCCAATTGCCGTGAGGTTAGACGGTAACCGTTTTTTTTTTTTGAGAAAAATTCGTTTTTGGGCTTCTGTTGGAGCTTCAATTTGTTAAATTTTGCCTGTTGTTGCATTGTTGTCAACTCTGCATTCGTTTCGGCCCTAAACTCGCTAATCTCATCGAATTTATCCCATATTATCGGATGGAGTGTATTGCTTACTTGTAGGTGGATATCTAGGAGTTTAGTATTAAGAACATCCAAATCTCTTCTGATATCACGTATGGCTTCCCTAAGTAGGGCACTACTAGCTTTCCATAAGATATTCTGTGTTTTTCTGTTGTTCTTCCAGAACTTTACCGTCATGTTTTTCGGAGATGAGATTAGCGAATTTAGGGCCGAAACGAATGCAGAGTTGACAAAAATGCAACAACAGGCAAAATTTAACAAATTGAAGCTCCAACAGTAGCCCAAAAACGATGTTTTCTCGGAAAATAACGGTCACAGTCTAACCTCACGGCAATTGGAAACGAATAAAACCGTTTATAACTTATCTTCAGTCCAGTTGAACTCTTCCTCCATTGGCGTGTTGACTAACCGATTCAGTTACGCTATTGCTCCCTCTCACATACCAACAGAGAGCATAATATATGGCGTGGAAACAGCAGTTTCAAAATTAGATGCGAACACCGCTGAAATAATTAGACAAGATGTGTCACATGTTCTAAGAAAGTCTAAACCACCCAAAAGGATCCTATCTATAGAAGAAAATGAGGCCTTGAAACAACTTCGCCTCAACAAGGACATTGTCATTCAACCTGCTGATAAAGGAAATGCGACTGAAATTTTAGATACAGCGGATTATTCAAACAAAATTCAAACATTACTACAAGATCCAGCATATGAACAAATTACTACTGACCCAACAACTTAGCTGGAGAAAACAACCAAGGCCAAAATCCAAGCAAGTAGGATCTCCAACTGCAACTGATTTCGCGTGAAAAGTCATCCAGATGTCCGAAATTCTATGGGTTGCCAAAAGTACATTTGAGGCCAATAGTAAGCTCAATTGGATCCCCAACACAACACCTAGCCAAATACCTAGCCCAACAACTTCAACCGTTTGCAGAGGTGGCAGACTCATATGTGAAAAATTCGACACATTTCATCGAAATACTTAGAAAAACGGTTTTACAACCAGAGTGTATTCTTGTAAGTTTTGACGTAGTGTCCCTTTTCACCAACATCCCTATGGACGAAGCCTTGGATATCATAATAGAAAAATACAAACCACCTCAACACCTTGTAGACTTAACAAGGTACTGTCTAATGAACACCTATTTTGTTTACGGAAAACAACAATACAAAAAGTGGAAGGAGCTCCAATGGGATCGTCACTCTCACCAGTTATAGCGAACCTTTTTATGGAGAACTTTGAGGATTTGGCACTAAGAACAACAACGCTTAAACCCAGTTTATGTTTGCGATATGTGGATGATACATTTGTGATTTGGCCTCATCACAGGGAAGACTTCAATACTTTTTTATACCACCTTAATGACATCCATCACAATAAAATTTACCATGGAGGTTGAAGCCAACAATCAACTGCCATTCCTTGATGTTCTCATAAATAGGAAGGAATACTCTCTTCGAGGTGTCATTCCTTTGTACGCAAGACAATATATATTATATATAAATATAATATATATTGTTTCTGGTCGGGAACCTTCATCAGTTGCGCTTCCCACAATTGAATGTCCTCTCGAATACTTCTTTATGCATTTGACGCATTTCGTTAAATTTGAAGACGCGAGATGTAAGACCGACATCTAGGATTTTCAAGAGAATCAGTACACAGAAGTTCCGAATCTGGAGCCGTTCCGTGCAATTGCTGTTCTCCCTTAACTCCTAGCACAGAATGTCACGATACAATTTTCAGGTTACTTCACCTGTCAGAGATATTGAATACTCTCTTCGAGGTGTCATTCCTTTGTACGCAAGACAATATATATTATATATAAATATAATATATATTGTTTCTGGTCGGGAACCTTCATCAGTTGCGCTTCGCACAATTGAATGTCCTCTCGAACACTTCTTTATGCATTTGACGCATTTCGTTAAATTTGATGACGCGACTTAAGGGAGAACAGCAATTGCACGGAACGGCTCCAGATTCGGAACCTCTGTGTACTGATTCTCTTGAAAATCCTAGATGTCGGTCTTACATCTCGCGTCTTCAAATTTAACGAAATGCGTTAAATGCATAAAGAAGTGTTCGAGAGGACATTCAATTGTGGGAAGCGCAACTGATGAAGGTTCCCGACCAGAAACAATATATATTATATTTATATATAATATATATTGTCTTGCGTACAAAGGAATGACACCTCGAAGAGAGTATTCAATATCTCTGACAGGTGAAGTAACCTGAAAATTGTATCGTGACATTCTGTCCTAGGAGTTAAGGGAGAACAGCAATTGCACGGAACGGCTCCAGATTCGGAACCTCTGTGTACTGATTCTCTTGAAAATCCTAGATGTCGGTCTTACATCTCGCGTCTTCAATAGGAAGGAAGCTGGAACCCTTGGCCATAAACTATATAGGAAAGCAACTCACACCAACAGATACCTTCATGCTAATTCTCATCACCACCCAGCCCACAAGCCGTCGTCAAGACTTTAGTAACCAGATCACAAAGACTAGCTGATCAGGATAACATCAAACAGGAAATGGACAGTTTAAAAACAGCTCTGAGACAAAACGGATTTACAGACCGAAATATACAAAGAGCCATAAAGTCAAAACCGAGACAAACAGACGAGGAGCATAAGACACCAATAACAAAGGCTTATTTACCGTATGTCAAAGGGACCACGGACAGTATTGCAAGAATTCTACGGAGACACACTATCGATACTATTTTCAATACAGACAGAAAAATAAGCACGGTGTTGAGGACTCCGAAGACGAGGATCTCTTTAGAACAACAGGGAGTGTACGAGATTCCATGTGCAGACTGTCATAAAACCTATGTGGGGCAAACTAATAGAAGAATTCAAGCTAGATGTGATGAACACCAGAACGCTGTAAGAAAGCAGGAAAAAACAACATCCATTGCGGAACACGCCACCAGGATGTCACACTGAATAGACTTTGAGAACACCAGAGTACTGGCAAATATAGAACACCCGAAATCAAGACTCGTAAGAGAGGCAATTGAAATAGCGAAGAGGCCTCACAGTCTAAACGCACGCAATGAAATTCAGAACTTATCGAATTGTTGGAAAATTCTATTAAACACCGTACCGGCCCGGACCCGTCCAATAACAACTCAAGCGGAGATAAAAAATCAGCAGGCGGGAGGCGCCCACTGAGCGCCCAGGGCCAATCACACGCAGCCGTTCACGGTGCCAACCAATAGGCGCCGAGCCGCGACAATATAACAGCGCGAGCGCTTCTGAAAATCTTAGTATTCGAGTAACTCGAAGCGAAAGCAGAAGGCTACGAGAATTATGCGAACCGACCTGAAGAGGGCTGTTGCGTCCGATCATGCGATTTACAAATGTTCTGAATTCTTGAACAAATCAGTATCGGCGCGGTTTAAGTTTGTTAAATATTTTAGACTTTGTTTTAATTGCTTAGGCGATTCTCATCAGTCGAAGCGCTGTAAATCTTTATCCACTTGCCGCAACTGCAGACAACGCCATCACACATTGCTTCATTTTGTAAATCGAGCCGATTCAGGCATTCCGTCTGAATCTAGTGCTCCCCCCGCAAACCTGGCTTCCACATCTGGTGGATCCAGTACCACTAATACTGTTGAAAGTCTCGAAACTTCTCTACCGCAGACTTCTTGTCATAGTTCACTTTTGTCATACAATTAAACTGTGTTGTTATCTACCGCTTTAGTTGAGGTATTAGATAGCACGGTTCTTATCAAACTTTGCGATGTCTGCTAGATTCATGACATCATTCATTGCGATAAAGGCTGTGAAACGCCTTGGCTTCCGACCTATGCCCGCTTCGATTCAACTCAACGGGCTAGGTTCTATGCAGAGTACCTCTGCTGAGGGCTCTCTTACCCTTTCTCTTCGCTCTATAGTAAAGCGCAAGTGCAATTTTGTTGTTGATACTATTGTTTTACCCCGTATTTATAATGATATGGCTGTTGCGCCCATTAACATGGCTAATATGGCATATCTAACCAATTTGAAACTTGCTGATCCTGGTTTCAATAGCCCAGGCGCTATTGACCTTTTGTTAGGTGCCGATATATTGTCTCAAATTATGTTGGATGGACGCCTTCTGGGAAAGGAAGGTGTTCCTGATGCTATTAACACTGAGTTTGGTTACATCCTTATGGGTAGAGTGTCTTCGAGTTCTGTTAACTCTCAGTCAGTCATAAACCCAACTTCGCTTTTTTGTAAAATTGAAGATGTAGTATCATTAGATGATTCACTCCAAAGGTTCAATTGAAGATGTTCCTACCGCACTGTTTCAGTCCCATGATGATCTTATCTTCGAAAAAATATTTTCCGAGGGATGCAGGAGATTGGAATCAGGTAGATTCGTTGTGCCCCATCCTTTTCTAAATACACTTCCTGCTTTTGATGGAATGTATATTCTCGCCGTACAACGTTTCTACTCTTTAGAAAGACGTCTTCTAAAGCAACCGGAGCTCTATAAACAATATTGTGATTTTCTCAAAGAGTATTTAGAGCTTGATCATATGGATTCTGATCCATCTACTGCTTCTGATTGTTACTACATACCGCATCATTGTGTTTTGAAACCTGATAGTAGCACAACCAAACTTCGTGTAGTGTTTAATGCATCCTCATTGGTTATCTTTGAATGATTGTTTATTTATCGGTCCCAAATTGCAGCAAGACATTATCGCTATTTTGTTGAATTTTCGATTTCATCTTGTATTGTTCACTGCAGACATCAAAATGATGTGTAGGCAGATTTTGATTGCCCCAGAACATCAAAATTATCAGCGAATCATTTGGCGTTTTTCTCCGCAAGATCCAGTTGCAGTCTATAGGCTAAAGACTGTCACTTATGGAGTTTCAACCCCACCCTTTTTGGCTATCCGCACTTTAAATCAGTTGGCTGATGAAGAAGAAAGCTCTTTGCCATCAGCAGCCGCTATTGTTGGATCGTCCACATACTTAGATGATATCATTGCTGGAAGTTCATCATTTGAAAAGGCTCAAACCTTGCAGTTAGAAATTATTGAACTCTGACTGACGAGGAGGATTTGAGCTTCGCAAATGGTCTAGTATTGATTCACGATTGTTGCTACAACTCCCTGAGGAATATTTGTCGATGAATCCATACTCTTTTGAATCTGATAATCCATTAAAAGTTTTAGGTTTGCATTGGAATCCATCCTCTGACTCTTTTTTCTTTACTAGTTTACCACATATTGATAACTCTTGTACTAAACGCATACTTCTGTCCACTTTGGCCAGAATTGGCTAGAATCTTTCATCCATTAGGAATTATCTCACCTGTAAGGTTTCTGGTTAAACACTTGATTGTCTTGGAATGAAACCCCGCCTGCTAACATTGTTTCGTTATGGTCAAAATTCATAGGTGATCTTCCTTCCTTACAGAATTTAGTTTTGCCTCGCCTGCTTGTATAGAAAACTTTTCTAGTTGTGAACTTGACGCATTTGGTGATGCTTCTGAGAAAGGTTATGCCGCTGTTGTTTATTTTGTGTTCGAAACCGCCTCTGGATTTCGTCAAAGTTTTTTTGTGTTGTCTAAATCGAAAGTTGCCCCTTTGAAAACTTTGTCACTTCCCAGATTGGAACTGTGTGCTTCAGTTCTTACCGCTAAGTTGGCTCATTATGTTTATGAACAATTCAATAGTCGTTTGTTCTTCAAGGTAATTCGTTGCTGGTCAGATTCCACGGTTGTCCTTTCATGGCTTAGTTCTTCCCCGCACCGTTGGAAGACATTTGTCAGTAATCGAGTTGCTTACATTCAGGAAAAATTGATGAACAGAGAACTCTTAGAGCTGGTAGTAGATTGGCTCATGCTCCATTGCCGTTTGATACTAAATTTCCCGCACTGCTACCAAGTAAAAGTCGTTTGACTAAATTAATTGTCGAAGATTGTCATGTCACCAATCTTCACGCAGGAATCCAAACTGTTCAATTTCTTTTGCAGCAACGATTTTGGATTCTGTCCGCAAAGAAAGTAATTCGTAGTGTCATTTCTAAATGTGTTTCTTGTTGGAAGCTTAATACTTCTGCTTACCAACCCTTCATGGGAAATTTGCCAATTTCCCGCGTTTCATAATTGAAACCATTTTCTCATGTTGGAGTAGATTTTGCTGGTCCCTTCACTATAACTATGACTAACTATAGGGTCGAAAACTTTAAAGGCTTATCTGTGCCTGTTTAAGTGCTTTGCAACAAAAGCTGTTCATCTAGAACTCGTATCAGATTTGTCTGCTGATGCGTTCTTGGCAGCTTTGCGACGATTCATTGCACGTCGTGGTCGATGTAGCCATATCTATAGTGATTGTGATACTAATCTTGTATGTGCTCACAAGCAGATCTTGAAAGCTTTTAGAGCTACTGCTGCACGAGAAACCATTTCTTGGCATTTCAATCCGACTTCGGCTCCTCACTTTGGAGGACTATGGGAGAACGGAATTAAATCCGTTAAAGCTCACTTAAAACCTGTCGTTGGATATCAAATCCTAACCTACGAAGAACTTTCTACTGTATTCGCACAGGTCGAAGCAGTTTTAAACTCGCGACACATAACCCCTTGTAGCAACGATCCAGCCGATCTTACCGCCTTGAGTCCTGGAATGTTTCTTACAATGGAACCTTTAACAGCACCTCCTGAATCTGATTTCTTATCTGTCCCATCTAATCGTCTCAACAGATGGCAGTTACTGCGTCGATTGCATCAGGCATTCTGGAAACGTTGTTTGCAAGAATATTTACATACTCTTCATCAACGGAGCAAATGGACTGATCCCTCGGAGGTTGTTAAGCCAGGTACTCTTGTTATTTTGAAGCAAGACACTTCCCCTCCTTTGCATTGGCCATTAGGACGCATTATTGACGTACATCCTGGACGTGATGGTGTTATACGCGTTGCTACAGTTAGAACTGCAAGTGGTACTTTGAAGCGAGCTTTTGTAAAGCTCTGTCCACTGCCAGTGGACCCTTAGTTTTGAAATTAGTAATTCAAGGCTGGCGGAATGTTGCGTTCCCGCAATTTGTTTAGTTGATTTATAAACTTCTGGAGCTTTTCCAAAACCTTCCGTCGCGCTAATGCTAATTTTAAGTGTTTTTTGCGTGTAAAATAAAGACAGTATTCGGGATTCGTGTATTGTGTTCCAAGCTATTTGGACGCTTTTTTGATTCCGTCTTAAGACGGCCGCTTTTTGTTGTTATTGTGTTACGATTTCGCGAGTTATAGTTCCGGTCGTAACAACGGCTAAACCGCTTTCATTTTGTTTCTTTTGTGTTTACAAAAGCGCATCATTTGATGTTAAATCCGCATTTTTTGTTTGCTCAATCAATGAACATTACGTCGCTATTTTTTGTGTAGACGAAGCTCTAAAAACAGTTCCTGCCGCTGCGGGGCTAGCCTCTGAAGAAAGAAGAACCAAGAAAACACCACCTGCAGAGCTTCGACGTAAAAGGTTAGTGATTAACTTTTATTTGGTGATTTAATTTACACGACGATACAATGTTTTATTGATTGTTCCGCTAAAGGTCCTTCGTCAATTACATACTTGCATTTAACCAACATTGAACTAAAACCGCAACATCAAATTCATACATTTTTTTGGATATTATATGTAATGTGCCATCGAAGACATTACAAGGGCAGATGTGACTCTGCCGAAACGTCGTCATTTTACCATCGATCCCGGCAGGGATCAGTTATCAACTACGCGGATGAATTCCCGGAAACCACCTAAAACATTTAGTGCCCGCGAAAACTTATATATATATATATATATATATATATATATATATATATATATATATATATGTTAGGTTAGTTAGTTTCAATTTACATTTCATTTACAAGTTTAAAGTGTTAATTTTTTGATATTGTGTTTTAAATAAAATATATTTTTTTAAAGTCTAAAGTAAAATCAAAGATATAATATATATATATATATATATATATATATATATATATATATAAGCTGTCTCTTTTAAACATAAAACCCGTTGGAGAAGAGAAACCACTACTAAATTCAAATTTTAGAGAAAAACAGAAGAAAAACATCAAGTCTAAAAACAGTTTTATCAAGCATGACCATAAGGTAAATATTGAAGTAACATCAACTTTGATGGATTCTAAATCGAGATACGGGTGAAAACTACCCCATACAATCTATGACTTGGAAAAAGCTGTGGTGTAGTATGTAGTGACAGGTGATAAAACTTGAACGTTTTAAACATGGCGGGCGCGAGAAAAAATATTCGAAGTTTTTAGTTGAACTGGAAAACTATTTCAATATAATTGTGAGATGCCATGCTAATTTAGAATGATTTCAAAGACAATGTAGACTAGTGAAAAAATAGGGTGAAACCCATTGGAAAATAACTAAAATACAACAAAATTGAAAGGAAAAATAATTTACGGCCGATCTGAGGACTGGAAATGGAAGGGGGTGAGTTTTTAAGGTTAAAAACAGTTTACCTCCATTTCCAGCATAACTACAAGAAAAAACTTAAATGGCAAAGATCTACAACTTTTGCATTTGCACTTTTTTCACATAACCTGAAAATTTATGTGAAAAATTCAAAAAACAAGTTTTCGGTTTTTTATTTTAATCTATAACAAAATTCTCACGTCAAAATATATGCTTTTTTTCAAATTCGGTGGGATGTTTGTTCGTTGAAATCTCTACTTTCTGATGGTATATATATATATATATATATATATATATATATATATATACATTACTATGGAATATGTTCTCAGAAAAAAAACTAGCCCCTTCCACACTGTATGAAATGCCTTTTGATGGGGTCAAATTTTCAGTAGGTCACTCAGGTATATGATTATAAACGTTTACTTTTTCTGGGAATTTAGTATGTTTTTCGGGAAGATTATCAACCCTTCTCTAATAAAAACTTTATTTCTAAAAGAAAAACTTTAATGCTAAGAAATGTCTGACTCCTTAAATTTTCAGATAACCAATGTTACTAAGTGTTACCCCTAGTAAGTGTGAAAACAAATCTTAAGAATTTGTATTTCAAATTCATTTTTAAAATACGAAAAAGTAAAAAATCTGCGAACGCGAAAAGACATAGTAGTAGGACCTATATTATACTTGATCGTCTGTTATTGCAGCTTTTCAACCTATATATATTGTTTGGGGTAGTTTTCGCCCGTATGTCAGTATGGTATTCAACACGTTGATGTTACTTCAATGTTCACCTCAAGGCTATGGACATAAGTATGCATAAAAATAAGAGTGTTTTCCTCATGTTTTTTTTCTAAAATTTGAATTCATGCCTGGTTTCTTTCCATGGGTTAGTTTTCACCCCCAACTGAGGGTGCATTTTAAATCTATCGAATAGATGTTAGCATTTACCAAAAATGAATATTAATTCGATTTATTAGGTTCCCAGCAAATTTTTATTTTCAGCTTTGCTATAGTTAAAGTAAATTGAATAAAGAATAACTATTATTAGGTTCACTTTTACTAGATATGTCTGTTTTCCTGCCTAAAATAACTGTTGCAGCGCAACTTATTTTTCTATTCGATCTGGTCGTACATGTTAAAGCGTTTATTATGTAAACAATAAATATAATATATTGTTTATATATATTGTTATATACTTCGTGGGTTCAATTTAAAAATTGTAACAACTATATTTACTTTCACTTTTCTAGAACTTTATTTACATTTAAAACAGCTGATTCACAATACATTTTCATATAAGCTAGTCGTCGCGGTATAACTGCCTGGCGATCGTGGCGTTCTTCTTTTATATCACCAGCGTAGAATTCTCCAGTAGAAATCAACATCGTTCCTTCCGCTGCCGAGCCTTTTCGAGAATCGTATTTTTTTTTATCTTGAAGCGTTTGTTGTCGTGCTGACATGACACAGGGTCGGCTTTGGGTAAATTTCGTAACACTGCCCCCCCTTTAATTCTGATCGTCCCGATCAGAAACATCCTCTCCATGGTAGGGAGCGAGTAGATCTAAGTGAACCACCTACAATTTAGCCTTGGGGTTTCGACGGATCCGGTAGACGACATCATTCAGCCTCTTGACCACTTCGTATGGACCATCCCAGGCGGGTGTAAGCTTTAGGGATTTACCCTTGCTCCGTTGGGGGTTGTACAGCCAGACTTTGTCCCTCTCCTGGAACCCGGCTGAATTGGCCTTGAGGTCGTATCGCGTCTTCATCCGGTCACTGGTGGCCAACATCTGCGTTCGGGCTAAGTCGTGTATTGCCAGCATGTTATGTCGGAGCTGGTCGGCATAATCGTCGATGTCTTGGGGAGGTTCTTCGGGGGAGCCAAATGCCAAGTCGCATGGTAATCGCAGCTCCTTTCCGAATAAGACCCTGGCTGGGGTCAGGCCTGTACTATTATGTACAGCAGAGCGATATGACAACAGGAATAGGGGAATATGCTCATCCCAATCACGCTGGTTATTGCTGACGACCTTGGATAGGTGTTGTTCCAAGGTCCAGTTGAATCTTTCCACCATTCCGTCTGACTGTGGGTGTAATGGTGTTGTTCTCGTTTTCCTGATCCCCAACATCGTGCAGACCTTCTGGAATACATTCGATTCGAAGTTACGCCCCTGGTCTGAATGTAATTCCATCGGGACGCCAAACCTGCTGAATAGTTGTTCTACTAGCACCGTCGCTACCGTGGTTGCCTCTTGGTTGGGTATCGCATATGCCTCAGGCCATTTGCTGAAGTAATCCATTGCGACCAGAATGTATTTGTTCCCCCTCTCAGACTCGGGAAACGGACCGGCGACATCGATGGCAATTCTCTCAAATGGGACGCCCACATTGTACTGCTGCATTCTGCCCTTGGTCCGGGTCTTCGGGCCCTTACTGGCGGCACATGTGGCACATTTGCGGCACCAAGCTCTGACGTCTTCGAAGTAATTCACCCAGTAGTACCGCTGGCGAACTTTGTCTAGGGTTTTATTCATGCCCAGGTGGCCTCCGGTAATTCCATCATGTACTTCGGTCAGGATGGCTGGTACCTTTTTCTTCGGAACTACCAGTTGGGACTTGGTTTCTCGTCCATCAGCGCTTTCCCAAACTCGCTTGAGCATTCCATTGTCTACTCTTAGAGAGTCCCACTAAGCCCGTAACGATTTCAGCACGCCGAAGTATCTAGCTACCTCGTCCCATCGTGGCCTGGGTGCCCCTCTCATTTTGAATGACAAGATTGGTTCGATGCCTGGATCAGCCATTTGGTCCTGGATGCACTGTTCCGTTGTCCAGTCTTCATTGGCCTGCACTCGGATCTGCCTGATGGAGATACCCTCTCGCTGTTCCGTCTTCAGACAATGCTTGCATTCCGCTCTACAGGGTCTTCTGGATAGGGCATCGGCATTATTGTGCAACCGGCCGGCACGGTGTTCCACCTTGAAGTCGTATTGCTGTAATTTCTCCATCCATCTGGCCAGTTGTCCTTCCGGTGTCTTCATGTCCAGCAGCCATTTGAGTGCGGCATGATCTGTTCGGATTAAGAAATGGCGACCATACAGGTATTTGTGGAAATGGTCTACAGCCCTTATTATTGCAAGAAGTTCTTTTCTGGTGACGCAATAATTTCTTTCTGGCTTCGAGAATCCACGGCTGTAGTACTCGATCACCCTCTCTTCACCATCTTGCACCTGGGATAGGACGGCCCCCAAACCTGTGTTGCTGGCGTCTGTGTCTAAGATGAACTTGCCGGACTGTGTAGGAAAGGCTAGGATTGGGCTGGAACATAGTGCTGCCTTCAGTCGCCTGAATGATGTTTCGCAATCCTGATTCCAATGGAAGGTCTCTTTATCAGTGGTCTGCCGATGTAGAGGGGCGGCGATGGTGGCAAATCCCTCAACAAAACGCCGGTAGTATGAACAGAGACCCAAGTTGCTTCGGAGTGCATGTTTGTCTCTTGGAACTGGCCAATCACGGATGGCTTCTATCTTGTCTTCGTTGGTGCGGATTCCTGACTCGGACACTACGTGGCCCAAAAACTCTACTTCTTTTTGAAACAAGGAACACTTCTTCGGATTGAGTCTCAGGTTGGCGTTATTAATTCTGGAGAATACTTCGCCCAGGTTCTTCAGATGGTCGTCGAATGTCTGACCCATGACTAGAATGTCGTCGAGGTATACTAAGCACGTCCTCCATGTTAACCCGCTCAGTACATACTCCATTAGTCTCTCAAATGTAGCGGGTGCATTACATAACCCAAAGGGCATGACCGTGAACTGAAACAGCCCTTTACTGGTGGAGAACGCTGTCTTTTCTCTGTCGTTTGCGTGTAGACCAACCTGCCAATATCCACTTTTTAGGTCTAGTGTGGAAAACCAACGGGAGCCTGCTAGTGTGGTCAAAGTGTCATAGATTCGGGGTAGTGGATAGCTGTCTTTCTTCGTGACATCATTGAGCTTTCTGTAATCCACGCAAAATCGGGTGGTTCCATCCTTCTTTTTAACTAGCACGACGGGAGCAGACCATGGACTGATGGATGGCTCAATAACTCCATTTTGTAACATGGACTCGATGTTTTCCTCGACTGCCTGTTGTTGCCCCAATGGTAGTCGTCTAGGTGGTCTGATGGGCTGAGCCTTTCCGGTATCTATTCGATGCTGGATGATGTTGGTGCGACCGGTGGTTCCATTTTTACTGTTAAAAATTTGCCAGTGTTTTGTGATAAATTGCTTGGCTTTTTTCTGGTTCTCTGGTGTCAAGTGTGTTAAGTGGTCAGCAAAATGTTGTAGGAACTCTTTATCGGGCCCTGTCTCTTTCACCGACGTCTGGTACTCTTCTTCGCAATTGATGGTGGTCTCTACTGGCTCGAAACAAGCTATCTCTTGACCATTGGTAATTCTGATGTCGTTGTTGGACAAATTCAGGACTCTGATTGGTATATCTCGTCCGGTTTTAACTATAGCCCGTCCAACTAAGTAGTTATGAGCTGAGTGTACGGGCTCCACCATTCCAACGCAGCTCCCAGGATTGCTGTCTAGCTGCCCATGAATAATCTGTTCTGTTCGACCGGGAATTCTAGCTGAAGACTTTGCCACAATTTTCATGGGCGTGACTGATGTGTTGACGGGCCGTGTCAATACAAATTCCTCATTCAGGAACCGAAGAACATCATATCTCGGGTCGAACATAAATCCATGCTGGCTAATTAGGTCCATTCCCAGTATAAAATCGTCCTCAATATTCGCTACCAGGACCCTATGCCGGATCATGTTGTCCCCTATCTGTAGCACGACATCTGCCTCACCCTGTATTGACATGGACTCGCCGGTGACTGTTCTGAGCTGGATGTTATTGGTAACTGGCCGAATTTCTGATGCTCTCAAAACCCTGGACTTGGCAATGGACACAGCGGCGCCGGTATCGATGGTGATGGTAACTGCTCGCCCGTTGATGGTACCTCTGATGACTAGGCTGCCGCTATCTCGGCAAAATCCCCGGATGGATAACGTTTTGGGGGCTGGTGGAGGGACAGTCAGCATTCGCCCCCCGATGCTGACTGACTGACGGTCCCTGGACATGTGGCTGTTCTGTTGGTTACCCCTGGTCGGTGATCGTTCAGGTAGCCTTACTCGGCAGTCACGTTGGAAGTGTCCTGTCCGTCCGCAGCGGTAACATGCCCCTCTGGTGCCAGTTCTTTGTGACCGGTCTAATATTTTGTTCAGGCCAGCCAGCAGCGCTTGAAATGGTGACTCTGACTCTTCCTGGTTGAAGGAAACTGCTCGGACCCTTGGCTTGGACATGTTCATGACGGCCTCTACTTCCAAAGCCCGAAGTAGAGCTTCACTACTTTCTTAACGCCACTCAGTCTTAAATTTCTTTGAACTTCCACATCTCTGATGCCGTTTATGAAACTTTGTGTGGCCAACTGGTCTTTCGTTTCCTCTGGCAGGTCTGGATAGGACAAATGAACTAACCGTCTAATCTCTGCTTCGAATTCTTGAAGACTTTCACCAGATTTTTGCGTTTTTCCACTCAGTTGGACTTGGTATACCTGGCTCAAGGATTGATTGTCGTATCGTTTGTCTAGGATGGCGATGATCTTGTCGAAATTGCCTTGTTCATCGACTGGAATGCTTTGGAGGAGTTCTAGGGCCGGACCTCTTAACGAAATTACCAGAGAAGTAGATTTTTCTTGATTATCCCATCCATTAGCTGTAGCCACGGCCTCAAATTGCCGTTTATACATGGGCCAAGATGAACTGCCGTCGAATGTGGGTGGTTTACTAAAGGAACCTTTGGTACTCACGGTGTTCTGGTATTTTCCTCGCTGTAAGTCCTGTTGCATTTTTTTGATTTCTGTTTCTACCTTGTTTTGAATAGCACTGATTTCAGATTTTACCTGGCTTTGGATGGAATCGAGATCATCTACTTTTGTTTCAAGAGTATCCACGGTATTTTTTATGGTCTTAATGTCATCATTTATCTCTTTTATATCTGACTCAACTATTTGCATTCTTTCATTAACTGTTTCATTAACTTGTCCTACTATTTGCATTAATTGTTCGAATTGCAGTTGTCTTTTCTGTTCAGTTTGATCTTGTTTTTCTACAAATTTCGAGAATAATCCCTCAATCAGATTTTGTTGTTCACTTTTCATCGTGGAAACAAGATTTTCTAATTCTATTTTACGTTTTTCATCGATATTAGTGACAAGATTTCCTAACTCAATTTTAAGTTTGTCATCAAAAGATTTCACTAACCTTTGTTGAATTTCTTCTTGATGTTGTTTCTCCTTCTTGTCACGTTTTTCTAGAATCTGTGCAATTTTTTCGTCTATCTTTTCCATACTACGAGTTTCCATAAATCAATTTAGGATGTTAACTGCACTAATCCTTCACTTCTAACACCAAATGTTATATACTTCGTGGGTTCAATTTAAAAATTATAACAACTATATTTACTTTCACTTTTCTAGAACTTTATTTACATTTAAAACAGCTGATTCACAATACATTTTCATATAAGCTAGTCGTCGCGGTATAACTGCCTGGCGATCGTGGCGTTCTTCTTTTATATCACCAGCGTAGAATTCTCCAGTAGAAATCAACATCGTTCCTTCCGCTGCCGAGCCTTTTCGAGAATCGTATTTTTTTATCTTGAAGCGTTTGTTGTCGTGCTGACATGACACAGGGTCGGCTTTGGGTAAATTTCGTAACAATATAACTCTCTGACCCGTCCCAGGTTCCCATATCGGCTTATTTGATATTTTTATTATGAACTTTTTTTTCATTTAACATTTATGTTTTTAGATTTTTTGACATTTTCGACATTCTTCAAATTTTGGACATATTTGACTGTTTTGACATTTGTGAAATGTTTGCCATTTTTACATTGTTTTCTTATTAAATGAACAAGGGAAATTTTTTCTAATTACTTTTCTCCAAAGAAAAAAAGAATAAATTTAATATGTATTTCTTCATTGAACAAAGTTATGTCGCGTACTCTGTTAATAACAAATTGATCATTATGCCGCAGATGTATTTTTTGGAACCAAACAATTCATTTTAGAATTACCTACAAATGGTACTCCTATCGCGCGAAACAGGTGACTACTTCGGACTAAAACAAGTCAACTGTAGAAGTAACCGGCTGAATATAAAAAAAAATAACATGGGCACTCCCAAAAACTCGATTAATGAAAAAAAAAGAGTTTCACGTAATTCCGAAATCGAATATCATATATACTGGTAGAGCAAAGATGACTGGAAAAATTCTTGAACTGGACAAAATCTATAAAACGGTTTGCCTGATTTTTGCGCAGTGTTAGTTGAAGGCAGGGTGTAGAACATCAGCTGTATAGCATTAGTTACTTTTCTTGTAAATAAGTGACTTTATTTTGGTTAAATAAAGACGTTTCAATTCAGTGTAAATATTCCTGAAATTTAACTCAAAGAATCTACAACATATGGTGTTTGGAAATGGATTTAAGTGTAGTTTAAAATCTCAATTGATTTATGGCTACAACAAGAAGTATGACAGAAATAGACAAGACTAGAAAAAAATATATTCACAGAATTTACCAATAAACTGGACGTGAAAATAAGTCAGATCCTGAAAAAAATGTAGCAAAAAGGAGAAACAAAATTGAGAAGAAAAATTGATGGAAAACGTAAAACCGAATTAAAGAAGCTTGTAACTAATATAGATGAAAAGCAACAAAACCTTGTCTCAACCATAAAAAGTGAACAAAATAATTTAATTGGAGGGTTAGTTTTGAAATTTGAAGAGAAACGGCAGGTTGATGAATTAAAAAGAGAGAATGAACTTAAAATATTAAGTGACTTAAAAATACATTAGTGAACAACAGAATCCGGCATAGAGTACTAATAGCGGAGATTGAGGACAATTTTATACTGGATGTGGACCTAATTAGTCAATATATGTTCATGTTCGACCCGAGATATGATGTTCGACCCCAGATAAGATTTTTTTCGATTCTTAAATGTGAAATTTGTATTGGCACGGCCCGTCAACAATTCAGCGACTTTTATAAAAGTTGTAGCGAAATACTCGACCACAATTCCTAGTCAAACGGAACAAATTATTCCTGGGCTGCTAAAAAAATACTGTGAGCTGCGTTGGAATTGTGGACTACTTGGTTGGACGGGCTATACTTAAAACCGGCCGAGACATACCAATTAGAGTCCTGAATATCTCCAACAATTAGAATTGCTAGTAATCAAGAAATAACTTGTTTCGAACCAATAAACACCATCTTCAATTAAGCAGAAGCTTACGAGAAATCGGGGAAGGAGACTGGGCCCAGTAAAGAGTTTCTAGAACAGTTGACACACCTTACACCAGAAGAACAACTGAAAGCTAAGCAATTTACCGCGAATCAATGGCAAATTTTTATTAGTCAAGATAGTACTACCGGTCGGATAAACATCATCCAGCACAGAATACATACCAACCTATAAGGATACCACCTAGGCGACTACTATTAGGGTAGCAATAGGCAGACCACACTAGCAGGGTCCAGTTCGTTTTCCATACTAGACCTAAAGAGTGGATATTAGCATGGACTAGGTTCTCCACAAGTAGAGGGCTGTTTCAGTTCATGCTTGGGCCCTTTGAGTTATGTAATACGTTTGAGAGGTTAATGGAGTATATATTGAGCGGGTTAAAATGGAGGACATGCTTAGTATACCTCGATGACATTTTGGTCATAAGTCACACATTCGACGATATTCTGAAGAACCTCGGCGAAGTATTTTCTAGAATTAAGAACGCCAAACGAAACCGAAGCAGCGTTCCATTGTTTCTGAATCAGGAATTGGCGGGTCCCCAAAGACAAGCATGAACTACGAAGCTTTTTGGGACTCTGTTCGTACTACAGGCAGTTTGTTGAAGGATTTGTCACCATTACCTCACCTCATCGGCAGACCACTGAAAAAGAGATTTCCTGTTGAAATCAAGATTGTGATGCATCATTTTGAGCACTGAAGGCTGCACTAGGATCCAGCACAATCCCAACGTTTCCTACACAGTTTGGCAACGTTATCTTAGATACCGATGGTCAGGTTGGTGTAGAAATAACTCGAGTTTTCTGAAATGGATGTTGGACATGAAGCTACCGAACTGCTGAAACAACAGAATAATCCCCTAGATGTAATCGCAAAGGAAATTAATAACTTTTCTGCCACGATTGCACTGGAAAATTATATTATGTTATAAGTTCTGTGTTCAAAATCAAATTAACAAAAATATTCACTTCACTTTCGATTTCTTTATTTACACCAAAAATAATCCACTATTTATTTACTACAGCAGATGGATACAATTCATACGGAATATTAACTGAACTAATACTACACAAAATGTACAATGTCCTTTAATAATTAGCAAAGAATTCTCTCGTCTTTTTTGAGGGTTATTTCGTTGTTGACGGAGTGTTTGAGGTCAATGCTTTTTTGCCCCCATCAAGGAGTCCAGAGAGTTGCCCTTTTTTATTATGTCAGCCTGTTAATGTTTTGTTTTCGTCGGAATGACTAATGTAGAAGGTTTCATCATAGGCGCCCCTTTAATTGTGATCGTCCCGATCGGAAACATTCTCTCCATAGTAGGGAGCGAGTCGATCCAAATTAACCACCTTCATCTTAGCTCTTCAACCGATCGCTGATGGTCAACATCTGTGTTCGGGCTAGTTGGTCGGCATAATCGTTGACTGCTTGGGGCGGTTCTTCTGGTGAGCCAAAAGCCCGATTACAAGGTAATCTCAGCTCTTTAAAGAAGAGTACCCTTCCTGGAGTCAGTCCCGTGTTTGTTTCTCGTTTTCTTGATACCCAGCATCGTACAGCTTATGGAATACATTGGATTCAAAGTTACGCCATTAGTCTAAATATAACTCCAGCGGGACACCAAAACTGCTGAATAACTGTTCTATCAGCACTGGCGCCACAGTGGTTGCCTCCTAGTTGGGTATAGCATATACATCAGGCAATTTGCTAAAATAATCCATTGCGACCAGAATGATTTTGTTCCACCTCCTGACTCCCGAAATGGACCGGTGACACCAATGGCAATTCTCTCAAATGGGACGCCCACCTTGTATTGCTGCATTCTGTCCTTCGTCCGGGTCTTACTGGCTCCACAGGTGTCACATTTCCGGCACCAAGTTCTGACGTCTTCGAAGTAATTTACCCAGCAGTACCGTTGGCGAATTTTATTCAAGGTTTATTCATGCCCAAAAGACCTCCGGTGAACCCGTTATATAATTCGGTCAAGATGGCTGGTACCTTTTTTTGGGACTAGCAGTTGGGAATTGGTTTCCCGGTTTTCTAGCTACCTCGTCCCATCGTGCTCTGGATGCACTTCTCTTTTTAACTTGCAGGATTAGTTCAATGCCTGGATCAGCCATTTGGTCCTGGATGCACTGCTCCGTAGTGCAGTTCTCATTGGCCTATACTCGGATGTGTCGGATGGAGATACCCGCTCGCTGTTCGGTCTTCAGACAATGTCCGCATTCTACTCTACAGGGTCTTCCTGACAGAGCATCGATAGTATTATGCAAACGGCCGGCACTGTTCGACTTTGAAAACGCATTGCTGTAATTTCTCCATCCACCTGGCCAGTTGTCTTTCCGGTGTCTTCATGTCCAACAGCCAAATGACGACCATAGAGATGTTTGTGGAAATGGTCTACAGCCCCCATTATTGCTAGAAGTTCTTTTCTTGTGACACAATAATTCCATTCCGGTTTCGAGAATCCACACCTGTAGTACTGTGGTACTCCATCGCCCTCTCTTGGCTACCTTGCACCTGAGATAGGAAGGCCCCCAAACATGTGGCTGCCGTTGGTTTCTAAAATGAGCTTGCGGAACCGTGTAGGAAACGCTAGGATTGGACTGGAACAGAGTACGGCCTTCAGTCGTCTGAACGATGTTTCACCCTGATTCCAATGGAAGGTCCCTTTCTTAGTGGTCTGCCGATGTAGAGATGCAGCAATGGTGGCAAATCCCTGTAGTACGAACAGAGACCCAAGTTGCTTCGGAGTTCATGCTTGTCTCTTGGGACTGGTCAATCACGGATGGCTTCTATCTTGTCTTCGTTTGTGCGGATTCCTGACACGACGTGGCCCAAAAACTCTAATTCTTTTTGGAACATTTCGGGTTGAGTCTCAGGTTGGCAGTCTTAATTCTGAAAAATACTTCGCCAAGATTCTTCGGATGTTGTTCGAATGTATGGCGCATGACCAGATTATCGTCGAGGCATACTAAGCACGTTCTCCATGTCAATCCGCTCAATACATATTCCATTAGTCTTTCAAATGTAGCGGGAACATTATATAACCCAAAGGGCATGACCATGAACTGAAACAGCTCTTTACTGATGGAGAACGCTGTCTTTTCTCTGTCGTTTTCATATAGACCTACCTGTCCACTCTTTAAGTCTAGTATGGAGAACCAACGGGAGCCTGCTAGTGTGGTCAGAGTGTCATCGATTCGGGGTAGAAGATAGATAGCTCTTCGTTTAACTATCTGTAATCCATCCAAAATCGTTTGGTTCAATTCCTTTTTTAACTATAACAACGGGAGCAGAACATGGGCTGAAAGATGACTCAATATCTCCATTTTATAACACGGTCTCGATGTTTTCCTCGGCTCCCTGGGGCAACAATGGTCACATAGGTGGTATTCTGGTGGGTTGAGCCTTCCCGGTATCTGTAGCACGACATGTGCCTCACCATGAATTGACATGGACACGCCGGTGACGGTTCTTAGCTGGATGATGTTGTTAATTGGCCGGATTTCCGATCACCTCAAAATTATCTCTTTAATTCAGTTTGTTCTTGTTTTCCTTAAAATTTGGAGAATAACCCTTAAATTAAATTCTGTTGTTTTCTTTTTCTATGGCAGTGACTGACAAGATCTTGTTGTTTTTCATCTATATTAGTTACAAGTTTCTCTAATTCTATTTTAAGTTTTTCATCAAAAGATTTCACTAACCTTTGTTGAATTTCCTCTAGATGTTGTTTCTCCTTTCTGTCACGTTTTTCCACGATCTGAGATATTTTTTCGTGTAGTTTATCAGTAACCTGTTTGAATGTTTTTTTGCTAGTCTCGTCCCTTTCTGCCATGCTTCGAGTTGTAACCATAAATTACTATGATAACTTGACTAAATTCCACACTGCGACCCCACTTTGTTATAAATTCCGTGGGTGACAAAGATATTCACGTTGACTTTCGATTTCTTTATTTACACACACGGAATGTAAACTAAACTAATACTACACAAAATGCACAATGTCCTTTTACAATTGACACAGAATTCTCTCGTCTTTTTCGAGGTTTACATTATTGTTGGCGGAATGTTCGTTTTTATTATCTCAGCCGGTTAATATTTTATTTTCGTAGGTATGACTAATGTAGACGGTTTCTCCATAAGCGTCGTGAAAATTGTTGTTGAAAAACTATATCATTACATTGCACAACCCGAACCATCGCTTTATGAAGTGGCAAATTAATTAATCTAAAAATTATTTGTCTGGCAATATAAAAATTAAGTTATTACTTTTCATTTACTTACTTTGATGGTTAGACTTGTTAGTTTACAGAAACTACTTTCCTGGCATAACTTATATTTTTAAAGAATATATAATTTAACCTGATATTTCACGCTTTTATAGTCAACTTAAACTATTGTATGAAGAAAAATCCAACATTAGTTTTGGTTTAAATAAATAAGATGTCTCTGGCTGCAAAGCGCGGAGCGAATAATGTGTTTCTGTTGCCACTATACTTCTAATAGGTATTGGTTTTTGCATCAGTGGCGATGGGTGTTATATCACAATGAAACAAGTTATCTATCATATGCATAACAAATCAGGAGGAAATTGTGTTTATTCACAACAACGCCCGCCCATATAGCCCAAGAAGTTTTTAGGATACATTTCATATCAGAAGATTGAATTGGCCAGCTCACTTGCACCTTCACCATGAATCTAATTGAAAAATATGGAATTATATTGTAAAGCCATTCACAATCATATCAAACCAGCTCATACTGAAGATGTGTTTGTTATGCATAGCAGCGATAGAGTAATGATTCACTGTAACACAAGAGACTATCAACTGCTTGATAATTTCAGTGCCCAATGTTATTGGAACGTTGAGGACGTCATACAGACTCTTATTTAGTGTTTACATGCTTTATTAAATATATTTGATATAATTTGTTTATCTAATAAAATATTTCTTTAACCAGATTGAGTGGGCTCCAAAACTTTTGAACTGTTTACATTGTATCCCACTTAGCTTTTAAGAATGACTTATTGACGTGAATTTGTGTTAATTTGAAAAACGCGTTTTTGGTAGTATCTCGAAAACGCTATTGTTTTTTAGTTTCCTCCATCGAAATCAGCTAAACATTACATTTTTCCCAAATCAATATTTGATGTATCTCTATTAGTAATAATAAACAAATCAAATAGTGTAGGGAACTTAGCATTATTTTAATATCATTTTTGCAAAAAATTCCACAGGTGTTTGAATGGTTTTTCTTGAAGGATATACACCGCATAACACAAAAAAAGTTTTTTTAACACATATTTACTTACTTATACTATGTTTTTAAAATAGAAAAAAACCCTGATTTTGCAGTTTTTGTGACTTCTCAGCAACAGAATAAAAATTTGAGGGACCTAAGGTAACTGTGCACATTTTTAGGACCTACTAAATGAGACGTTGATAGATCGAATTGCTTAATTAATAAGTGAGTTGTTCGCGAAAAATGTATCCCTGGGCGATCAGCAAACAGTTTGACATGACATTTTTATTAGGGAAAGATTCAAGGGGTTTGAAATAAATGTCAGTTCGAAGACAGTAGTAAAATGAGGGGAAGGACCTTCTCCCATCAGTACATTTTACTTAATTCCGAATACCAAAATGCACGCTTTCACACTGATTTTACATACAATAAAACAAAACCAAAAGAAAATTAATTTATGAGATATTGTACAGAAAGATTAAATTAATATGTTCCTTTTATATGGTTAAAATTTTAATTTAGCACAAAATGGGAGCATTGCAAACTTCACGTAAAATCAAATGCCCTGGAAAAAAAGATTTGGGAGAAAACCTTCCGAGCTGTAAATTTGAGATTCTTACCAGTTATTTACCTCGTAGAGTTGAATCATTCTGCCGAGTTTCAAAATTGCAACTTTTCTTAAAAAATACCTATTTTTTACAGTTTTTCCAAATAACTCAATAACTAATTATCCAATCGGCTATATGAACCTATCATTTAGTCGCTATTGAAATTACTTATAAAACAAACTTACTATCGACACTAGAACTTTTCATTCAGATGCTGAAATTTAAAAAAAACTGCCAAAATTGCGATTTTTTGCAACTTTAATCAATCCGTATAATTAATTAAAGAATAAAAATTTGTTAACAACAGTTTTTATGTGTTTGCTATATAAATTCTTCAAGAAAAGCCATTCAAACAGCTGTGGAACGTTTTTGCAATTGAAAATACTAACTTCCCTAGAGTATGAAAATGAAAGTAGAGTGTACCTGTTTGAATGCCGCGCAAAAACAATAAAACAATAATTAAAAAACGTCATCCCTTATTAAAACACACAACTTTATGACTGATTATTTTACCTTCGGTCTGCAAAATTATTGTAACCAAAACATATTCCGTAACTTGTGTTTACTGGTAAAAATTCATCGCAGCAGTTGAACTTCTTTCCATTAAACGAACAGTATGTGAAAATCTCTGTGCAGTTGCTCCTCAGCTGTAAATTAAAATGCATATGAAGAAAAATTTTCAATTGTAACCGACTAGTTACAAATTTTAAAATGTCTAAAATTTATTTACAGCAGCTTAAGTATAAATCTGTTTTAATGTTTAATGTAATAATTAGTGTTTGGAGAATGCAAGCCTAATCATTTTGAAATATTTTACTTTAAACAAGCTTTTAAAGGTGATATGCAGAGAATTACTTAAATAGTTTAAAATATGGACAAAATCTAAAATTAGTTGACCATTTTTTCATCAAGTGAGTGGACAAATCTTTGTAGTTACTTTGAGGTTACTACCAATTCTAACGAGGGAACGCGAGTGCGAGAGTGTGGACGATGCTTTCGTGTTTCCTCGGCTTCCCTTGTCTCGCTTCGCTGTCGCTCCGTTTTGTGTCGGTTTTTCGGGCAGGAGTCAAAGGACGCGAGATGGTAATGCGAGAGAATCAACGTAACCCGGCCACTGAATAAATCGAGAGTGTGGATGGCTAGCACTCCTGCAGCCTTCACTCGCCAAGACTCGTATCGGGAGGCACCTCGCGAGAGTTTGGAGCCGGAACAAAAACTCATGATACTGCCTTACTCCGCGTTTAGAGATATGTCTAGTCCGCTATTTGCTTTAAATAGGTCTAATCTCTTGTTTTTATTGCCTTAGCCTTTATGTAATCGATGCGACGAAATTTTTATTTGTTCTTTGACGAAATCAGGATAATTTGAACGATGTATTCCAACCTCAAACATACCAAGCAATTTCCTTCCGTTAGGTAGGTAGTGTAAAGAAATAAAGCAGTGAACAGAAATTAATAAATTATTATAAAATTTTGGAATGGGAAAGTGAAACTGTAATATCTGAGACCAATTGTAATGTTGGTTGCATAACAACAGTACATGTTAAACCAGGAAAAGTTAAAATTTTAGAAGTTAGTAAAACAATTCGACTAATAATGACTTAAAAAACGTTTGAGAATGTCATGATCGAAAGCAAATGAAGACATTTCTATTGTTTTCTGAATGATAATTGTGGCATCTCTGGTTTTTATTTTTTCTAAGTTCTTTGGTGTTATCACCACATAAACTTGAAAGTCTGTATATTCCAAAAGTTTCAAGGTCTAAAGCAGACCTCGTTTTCAGTGGTATTAACACAAATTAAACAAAAAATTAAAAAATTAAGAGGATTCGCAATGACAAATATCGTGATTGTAATCAATTTTATGAGAAAAAGGATAAATACTTACAATTTTTAAGGATGATTATGATTTATCTTAGTTTTAAAGAAAAATCTCTTGTTGATTACATAGCTAGATCAAATTTAAAGTGTTTTTGAAGTTTGAAATGTCAAACTAAGTTAGTTGTGTTTCTTTCATGTAAAGTGATCCGAAGTATAAATGGTGAACTTTAAGCTATTTCAAAAGCTGTAAAGCTTGAATTATACTGGATTATTGTAAACATTATGAGAAATTTATAAATAATAATGAAATGGAAAATAAACAATTATTAATGTTAGAACTGGTTAAAAATAAAAATGGAATGAACATTTAAAACAAAATTTAATGGAAACAAAGCACCAGAAAACGAGAAGACAAGCAAGATTGAAGAAAATGACATAAGATTAGTGAAAAAGGTACTGTATTTTAATCTTCTTTTTTGCCTTGTTTTTCTTCAAACTTCGAGAATAATCCTTCAACTAAATTCTGTTGTTCACTTTTCATCGTAGCAACAAGGTTTTGTTGTTCGCTTTTCACCGTAGTGACAAGATTTTCTAATTCTATTTTTCGTTTTTCATCAAAAGATTTCACTTTTGTTGAATTTCTTCTTGATGTTGTTTCTCCTTCTTGTCCCGATTTTCCAGAACCTGGGTTATTTTTTCATCTAGCCTTCGTAACCTGTTTGATTATTTTTTTTTGGTAGTTTCGGCCTTTTTTCCATGCTTCAGGTTTCTATAAATCAAATTACGATGTTAATTTCACTTAATCCCGTATTTGCGATCAACAAATTTGTGTATACTCCCTGGGTTCAATTAAAATTTAAAACCTGATTTTCACTCTCACTTTCTAGTAACTTTTATTTACATCAAATATTCACAACAGCTGATTCGAACATTTAAACTATAACACGAAATAAACTCTTCGCAATAACTAACTGACTACTGCAATGATGGGCTTCTCCTTCTAAAATTAGCATCGAATTCTCCCGTACAATCCAGTATCAATTTTACAGTTGTCGAGTTATTTCGACAACTGTAACAACTAAAAAGACAATTAATTTTATGAACAATTTTATTTTCAAAGTTAATATAACAGAAAGAATTTATAAAAGCTAAACTGAATCCAACCTGAGACAGAGTAAAAAATTTAATTAATTAATTTTAAAATTATATTTCAATAAACAAAGAACTAAATAGCCGGAAGAATTAAAAGCTATGGTTTTGATATTTTTTATTTGGTGCCTTAATTAAAACTAACAATAGTAATGTAACACAAAATCCAACAATTACAATTGCCTAACCCAAAGTGGAGCTGAGTTCAACAAAATCATAAAGTAACAGTAGGAAGCATTAACATCTAATCTAAATAGGACATGATGAACCATTATCATAATTTAGAAACTTCCTGGATACCTTTTGTATCTAGCGACCATTTATTGGCTCATTTTATTTGTCCCTACGAGATTAACAAACGTTGCCCGTACTCTTATTCATTCAATAGTATGTCGACTTTACTGGCAATATTCTCCAATTCGTCTACCTCAAATCACGTGTCACAGCTTCGGAAAAACTCGAAAGCGAAGACTAATCTGCCGCTGTCTCTGCAGAATCTCTGCCTGCTTACTATCTCGAGAGCATGTAGATTTTTAGCATAAAAGTAACTGTTTCTAAATGAAGAGTATTGTACCCACCACTTTTCAACTTTGTCGTTACTGGCTTGGTTGTTGCCGGTTGGTGAACATTGTGGCAGACTAACATTGCAGCACTTTTAAAAGTGGGGTGTATATCCCCATCGTTTGCTTACAATTCTTCCTTATCTACCACAGAAACTTACGAAACGTATCTTTCACCTGGTTAGTGAGTTCTAGGACTTCATGTCCTCTCACTACTTTTTGAACTCAACTCTACTTCCATCTCCAAATCACTAATGAGGGCCTTGGTCTACTTCCTTAAGTTACTGGCTGCAGACTTTTCTGGATTTCGGTTCCTCTAATGCCAGTGATATAACTCTGGTTCAGAAACTGATCTTCAAACTCCTATAAGAGTAGGCTACAAGTTTCGAATGTCTACTGTAAATAAATAAATATTTTCGATTTCAATCAGTTGAGGGAAGCGCCACTAATCAAAGTTCTCGATTACTACAAACAATATTTTATCTTACTTGCAAAGGATTGAAAAATCTCTAAAAGGTAGTATCAGAATTGCTTTTAGGTAATCTACGAATATTTTCGTTTGATTTCTATCCTCGGAATCACTGGAAACTGGAGTTACAAACAGTATGACTCCTGATTTGAGATCTCTGTATTATTTTTACTAAAATTCCTAGATGTCGGAATTCATTTCGCGATAAAATATACTTTAGAGTAGCCATACCCTAAGTATGTTCCGCCGATCACTAGGGTTCCGCGAATACCCCTGTAGAGTTCCGCAAGAATTTAGAAAAAAATGGAAGCACCTCTCTCTGGTGGAACGTTTTGACACAGTGTATCACGCGACGCAGCCGAACTTAGTCGCCACCCACAACATGCCACTATGCCGATACCTCTGATATCTATTTGTGAGCGCTCAGTCCTTTTGATAAAACACGCCTCTGGCACATTAGACGCTATATTTGTGACTTTCGGTTCTAACTTCAAAACATAAAGTCGAGATTGTTTACACCACGTTTTTTGTATTTCTATTTTTATTTCGGCTTTTTATTTATCAATGCCTCTGACTCGAGTATTTTTGAGAATGTTGAAGATCGAGGCTAGGACTATAAACGCGAAGACCATGGCTTAACACTCAGTCAGTCGACCATTAGCGTTTGGAACAATAAGTACCTGCCTTCTTACAAGCTAGTTTGCGAATTCCAAACTATAAACGAAGTGTTTATTATTTTACTGACTGCTGTATTCTGATCGTATCAGGTTTTTACATTTCTGCTTTGGACTAAACTCTACAACGCAGTAACGATCGTGCATTATTTTGACCCCACCATCCTGACATGTAACATTATTAATAAAGAATAATGGAACGTTCGGTTAAAGGCGTCAAACGTGTCGCCACAACATCTTCTAGCGAAGCCGAAATTACAAAAGCAGTACGCGCGGAATATACTTCAATTACCGATAAAGACGATAATGCAATGACGCCAAACTCCACGGTTTTAAAGGTGAACAAAAGGAAGTATGATAAATCATATCAGTTTCGGATTTGTTGATTTCACCGGCTTACCTTAGTGCATGTTATGTAGTAAACTGCTTCCTAATAGTTTCATGACACCTGCCAAGTTGCGCCGACATTTAGAAACCCCGAGTCAAAAGACAAAAATTAAGAATTTTTTGTACGTAAAATACAACTGTTATTGGAAAGTCAAAAATCTATGATCCATATAACCCAAACTATCAATGAAGAGGCCACGGAGGCATCATATTTACTTAGCTATCGCATTGTACAAGCAGGTGAACTGCACACTATCGCTGATGATGAATTTAATAAAGCAATGTGTTAAACATAACAAATAGTATGCTCGATGAAAAATCGGCAAAGCATCTTTCTACTGTTTCACGGCGAATTCATGATCAGGCAAGCTACGTAAAACGAGAACTAGTTACACGTCTACAAAAAACACGATTCATTGGTCTGGCTATCTTGCTGGTTATCGTGAGATATCCATACAAAAGTTCTTTTGAAGAAGACATGCTTATGTGTTCACCGCTGTCCACAAACACTACCGAGGAAGAAATTTTTAATAAAATAAGTTTATTTTTTGTATAAAATAGTCTCAGATGGAACGATTGCATTGACAGATGGGGCCAAGGAGATGACGGGTAAAACAGCAGGAGCACTGTCACGAATAAAAAATAATGCGCCTAATTCTAATTCCAGCCACTGTATCCTGCATATACAAGCACTTACTATGAATCAGATGCCGTCAAATCTAACATTAGGTATGCTCCATACAGAAGTGTGATGGCTGTCTCGAGGTAAAACTTTAACAAGGCTTTTTGAACTTATAGCCGAGTTACAAAAAGACCGTTTGTATGATAAAACTTCGTTGGTCCGACTTTCGTTTATGGCGGATATCTTTCAAAAATTGAACGAATTAAATTTATCATAGATAAACAGACAGTAGTGTTCCAGGTCAGTAACAACTGCCTTCAAAATAAAATTAGATTTTTGAATTATTTGCGTTGGTAAGAGATAAATAGTAAGCTTTACGCCACTCAGTAAGTTTGTTATCAACGACGAATCAGAAATGTTTCAAGATGTTGTATTTGAACAATTGATCCAATATGTGAAATATTTTCCCGAAGAAGATAATACAGAAATGAAATGAATTTATGGATTTGTGCGAAACAGGATTCTCAACCTATGCGGCCACGAAAATAAAATATCGCAATAGACTGGACGTCAAACCTGATATGAGACTAAAACTGTCTTCTATCAAACCTGATATCAACCAATTGATGAAAAATAAAAAAAAATTCATACCTCCCATTAGTTAGATTTTTTTCTTTTTTAGAATCTTCTATTAACATACTTGTTATGTTGTAAAGTAAGTAATAAGTAGTCAATGTTACATTGTAGTTTTGTTATGCTTATTAATAAAGAATACACTTTGAAAAACTATTGTTTTATTGTAGGATTCCGACACCAAAAACGTTTGAGGACCGCTGCTTTGGAGTAATTCTAAAACGTGTCTCTGCAAAATCACTAGCAATGTGGCCTTTTCCTCCTCCTGATATCGACTGCCATACCAACTGGTTCAAATTGTCTCTTATACGAGATAAACAAGAACTTTTGTAGACAGTGTATAGTCTAGTTCAACATCAGTTTCAACATTTTGTTTTAAGAACCGACAGTCACTGTTTACCTCTTCTATCCCTGTGTTCCGTAATTTACATCGGTTTTCGTAAATAAGAATTTTAGGTTGGCAGTTCTGCTTTCTTAACTAACGGACGATCGTTCTAGTAACACAAGTCAGAAATTTTATGGGAAGCTTTAATGGCTCATAGGAGGTTTTTCAGGTCCTTGTCCTCCTGTCGTTACGTCCATGACCACGTATAACTAATTCCACTCCCCTCTTATTTTAACCACATTGTACATAAGCAGCTGCTTAAAGTCCACTTAATATAACTTTTTTAAAAGATTTTTTAAACCTTTGTAATTCTATGCCGCTCTATGTTTCATCTACCCTATATATGGAACCCTTGATATATCAGTTGATTTTTTTAAATTAAAGTTAAATTGGTATCTTCCGAATTTTGAACAAAAGCTACGCTAATGAAAGTAGCTAGTATTGGGTACGTGCGGTGGAACCAATAGTATAATTCCGTGTCACCCGACATCGTAACAGTTTTTTCGCTAAATCTACCATTTCTGTAGGAGATAAAATGTATACCAGATTTTAAGTCAAACTATAGGCTTTGCACCAAAAAACGATTCAGCAAAATCAGTTCAGTTCTTACGTGATGCCCGAATAAACAAACGAACAAACAAATTATAATTTAGAATAGTATAGATAGGTTCAATAGTTGGAAACAATACTGTGTACACTAACCAGATATAAATTCCAGCTGTAAGTCCAACTTATCATATACCACAGTTGATATAGGTTAATATTTATATGGAACGGCACTTATTAATAATCTTATAATTGAATTAATATTGAGGAAACCAATAGGGATTTGTAACATTAATGAGGTAAAACAGTTTATATATTTGATAAAAAAACATATAATAACAATGAGTTACCATAACACAAAACAGTCGACAAATGAAATATTTACCCTTTCCATGTATAAAGAATAATTGCCAGAAAGACAAATTTTGGGATTTTTTTTACAATTTTCTAATTGCGATCCAAATACTCCAGGTACATGAAAGGCTATATCCTTTAACTGATTAAGCTTTGTCACTGATACTCCATCAGGGAATATTCTAAAATGGAAAACATCAGTATAAATAAGAATAGTATTACCACACCATTTTAGTTTTATTTTTATATCTTCTGAGTTCTTTGGGAATAACACCAAATATACTTAAAAGTCTGTATATTTCAACCAGTCCAAACATTTGAAGGTTAAAATTAAAAATTAAAAGGATTCGTAATGACAATTTTACTAAACAACAATTGGACAATGTCAGTGAATAAGTACACACAGTTTAAAATTTCCATAAACTCTCTCTAATGCTAAAAACACTTGCAGAGTATTTGTATATATCATTTGGTTTATAATAGATTGTTCATTCTATTGATTGGGGTGAAGTGTCAATGGATTGATTCACTATTATGGTCCGGGTAACTTAGGCAACCAATAAATTGAGGGCCTCTGATTCTTTTTTGCTAGAGTAACAAGTGGGGTGACAGATGAAAGAGTAGAACATTCTAAGTTCTTACATATAAATGTTTAAAATATACCTAGAGATGAAAAACAATTTCATTATATGTTAAGGTTTAGTACCACTGTTATATATCAACAGTTCTGAATATCTTTCGTCTAACAAGATATATTTCCAAGATTTTTTAATCCATTGTTTCTAATAAAAACCTTCATCAGTTGCCCGAACTTTACAGGAAAAATAAGGAGAAATCGTTAATATAAATTTTGGGGGGCAAATTATAGAATTAAATTAAAATTTAAAAATTAAAATTTTTTAAAACGCATCATGTAATACATCAAATGAAAGGTCTCATTCTGAGGAACACAAATATATTTTTTTCATAGTTTAAAAAAATAATTTAAAAGATATTAACGTAAATATACCAAAATTTACTCATACCCCCCCTTATCTCCGAAACTATAAAACGTAAAGTTTTGAAAAAAATTAGAGGTATAGAGCTTGACCTGAAGTTTACTGGAAAAATAAGGGGAAACCTCTACTTATATTTTGGGGGGCAAATTACAGAATTAAATGGAAAATATAAAATTAAAATTGTTTCTAACGCATCATGTTATATATCAAATGAAAGGGCTCATTATGACGAAAACAATATTTTTAAATTAAATTAATTAAAAGATAGTAACAAAAATAAAAAAAAAATTTTCCATCCCCCCTTATCTCCGAAACAATAAGCTATAAAATTTTGAAAAAAAATAGAGGTATAGCGCCTCACCTGATCTTTACTGGAAAAATAAGGAGAAACCCCTAATTTTCATTTTGGGGGGCAAATTATAGAATTAAATGGAAAATAAAAATTAAACTTGTTTCTAATGTATCATGTAATATATCAAATCACAGGGCTCATTATGACTAATACAAATATTTTTTTAATTATTTTTTTTAATATAAAATTTTAAAATATATTTAAAAAAATATTTAAAAAATTACCCATTCTCCCCTTTATTTCCCATACTATAAGAACTAATTTTTTTATTTCCAGGAAAAATAGGAAGAAATCTTTAATATTAATATTGATGCCAAATATTAGAAATAAACGGAAAATAAAAAATATTTGTTTTAACGTGTCATGCAATATATCAAATGAAGGGGCTTATTATGAGGAATACAAATATATATTTTTCATATTTTTAAAATTAATTGTTTACAAGATATTAACATAAAGATATAAAAAATTCTCATTTCTCGCTTTATTTCCGACACCATACTACCTAAAATTTTGAAAATAATTAGAGGTACTGGGGCTCACTTGTAATTTATAAGAATAATTATTAGAAAACCTCCATAGTAATTTTAGAGGCAAATTACACGATTAAATGGAAAATAAAAATTCAATTTTCAAACGCATCATGTAATATATCAAATAAAAGGCTCATTATGTGAATTACAAATATATCATATTTTTAAATCATTTGTTTAAAAGAGATTAGCAAAGATATTAAACATCGACTTAATTCCCATTTTAGAAACTACACTATTTAATTTTAAAAATTATATTTTATTTTTATTTTTAAATAATAAATAATTTCAATACCAGATTTAATAATTTATAATTTAAAACTTGACCTATTTTGTCCTTTATCTTCCAATCTATAGAGCCTCAAAATTCAGACAGTAGATTATAAAAGGCTTCCCTGAAAGTTTATTAGTAAAATAAAACTCTAATGTTAATTTTTGGGGGCCAAATTAGAAAAGTAAATACTGCGAATCTTGGAGGTGGTACGGAACCCTTAGTATGCGAGTCCAACTCGCACTTGACCAAATTATTGTTTTGTAGCAACTCTAGTTTTAAAAGTATGAAGTGGGATCAGTTTTTATAAAAAGCAACATTTTGCGAGACATGGATTTCTACTAATAACAATTAATTTAAAAAGATCTTTTTCTAGAATTTTCTTACGGACAGTATTCCAAAGGTTCAGCAATAATCAATCAACCATCATTTTTGTATTACAGCGGCCATGGTATCGATCCTCCATAGTCTCAATATTCTGGGGAAATCGTCCCCCTTATTCCCCGCTTAAATTGCAGAGATTTATAGGAAACCACTCTATATAGTTGTAGAGTTTGTAATTAAATACTCATATTGCATCCAAGGTGATAAAAGTGAAGTATTACTTGGTCAATCAATTTTTACCAAGTAGACAAATATATAGAATATAGAAAAAATATCCAGTTTTATTAAACGCTTTTTCACACCTAGTTTAATATCTGATGGAGGCAATATAAAAGGGACTGTGGGTACAAGTAGAGCATTTACCACATGTAATTTCTCTTATATAAAAAACTTCCTGGGTTTCTCAGCCTTCGATGTGCTGTCCCATAAGCATGAGGAAGATGGATATTTGGTATATTGACCTAAGTGGGAAAGGCAAAGAGCCTAACTTGTTAACAATAAGTAATAGTGTGTTTTGATGAATCTATAAATAAAAATATAAACTAATATATGACGATATTTAGATAACATACGCACGCTATAGATCCATATAAAAACACCAAATAGATTAGTGTAAAACAGAATATTGGTCAAAATTGTTAACACACAAATTACATTGGCAGAATAATTGGAATACATAATAATTAGAACAAGGGCCTGTAAACTGAGATTTGTTAAAAATTAAAGGAGCAACCATTATACCTAGAAATACATCTAACAAAGTTAAAGGCGTGGGTAGTAGATCCCTAAAACTGAAAATAAAAATTACAAAACAGGAACTAAGAACTTCCCTACGTGGACGTAACTGGTTATTAAGGACTTGTGTTAAAACTTAGTGAATGAATCACAACAGAGGAACAAAAGCGAGACGCTGACGTTGAATACCTTTGAGAAGTTAAACTGGACTGAACTTAAAATATAGCAATATACCGAAGCACTTGTGTTCGATCAATAGATCCTACCATATATAAGGACTCGACGAACAAACTGTCAGTGACACAATAGACAAATTTGAGGCATATCTGAATAAGAAACGTAACAAAAATAAATTACTTCCAGAAGTAATAGCGGTAATGAAACGGAAGTATGCAGGCCATGTAGCAAGAGATGAAGATGGAACATAAATTAAACAATCTTGATCCAATGCAATGAACGGACGATATAAACAGATCTGTATATCTAATGTAGATCTAAAGGCACAAGATTGACACAAATATGAGTGAGAGAGGCCTGTGTCCAAAAATGGATTAAAGAAGGAACCTGACGAATTATTTTATCTACGAAACACATATTTCAACTTACTATACTGTGGTAAATATCATCTCTATTTTATTTCCATTTTTCTTTATCTTCATTGCCTTCTTCCTCAACATTCATGCATAGGTCGCACATAATTTGTTAAATGTTTCGTTAATCTTATTATTATTTTAATAATGTGTTATATACTCCAATTGGCCCTAAAGTTTTTTTCAAGTTTACAACTTCTATTTTTTTATTAATGCTGTCGGCCCTGCTTAATGCTTATTTTGGCTGTTATAGTTTGCTTCTGACTAATACAGGTCTGTTCGTTTATTCTTCCGATATCTTATTATTGTGTAAATCTACGGTGTTGTCTTTATAAGCTTATGAGAACTAAATAGCGATAATTAATTGTTTCAAAATTTAGAATGAAAATTCAATACATCAAATTTATATTAACCAATTTTCTGAAAATATAAGTACCAAGATGAAAAATCCTTCGATGGCTCAAAAAATGCATTCGTAGACAAGATGTTTTTAACCTACTTCAAAAAGAAGGAGGTTCTCAATTCGTCTGTATTAGGGATGTAACGAATATTCGCATTCGCATTAGCGAATATTCGCGTGTTTTTTAATATTCCCATTCGCATACGTATTCGCGGTTATTCATGCGAATTTTTGCGAATGTGTTTGACAATGAAAAGCGTAAATATTATGATGTTACTCATTAGGTACATTGCACACTGTATAACTTACTTGTGATTTCAAAAGTTAAGTGGTACAGGTAGGTACAAACTTGTACTTGCAATGAGAAATAACAGTTGTATGATGACATAAATTTCTTTATAACTTTAATGAAGAATACAGTAGTTGTCTAGTTTAATAAAAAATACAGTAGTTGTCTGTCAGCTACATATATACAGTTCTTCTAGAATCCTCACATGTATATGTAATTAGGCAACAATGTAATTAATGTAATAAATTGTAACTTATGCTTTTTTATTATATGCACATTTTATCGTCATTAGCTAGTACCATTTTCGCAGCTGTTAATTCAAATTAGCGATAGCCAACAGAGCGAAATTTGTGTATACGCTTAGTTAATTTTGCAAAATAAGAGAAATTAACTCTCAGGATGTTAAAACATATCTTGTCATACATACATAAGTCAGTTATTTTTTGACCGGTTCTCATGCATTCAATCTCATTTTACTCAGAAATATACAAGCTTGCAGAATCTTACTTTTAAACTTATACAAAGGTTAGACTCGTTCGTCACTTTGTTTTTGAAACTGATTTTAAAAATATGTAAATGAGTCCATAAATAAGATAAGTTATAATATGACAATAAAATTCCTTTTTTTTGACTATCCTATATAATTTTAGTTTTTATTTGACTCCATAAATTTAATTACACATTTTTTGTGTTTAATTAAAAATCATAATAACTTCTTACAACTTCTCTCATAAATCAAAAAAAACTTTTTTGGTTCACTCCAATATGATGGCAGCTTAACTGTTGAAAGAGCGTTTAGTGTAAGGGTTTGGTGTTAGGATACAAAATTTTGTGCTTATACATCTGTGAGACTACAAAGATTCCACAGCTAATTTAATTTATGTATTAAAAATAGAAAAGTGGCTTTCTATAATGATTACGAAGCACAATTTAGGTTATAATTTTTTTATTAAACCAAAATAAATAAATTTTGATCTGATATTTGCATTCGTATTCGCGAATATTGGAAGTAAAAATTCGCATTCGTATTCTCGAATATCGAAAATCGGACATTCCCTAGTCTATATCTATGTTTTTTTATGTTTGTTCATCGATTACTGGCAAATGGCTCAAGGAATGTCGACGGTTTATACTGGATCCTGTTCCTGGGGATCGCGAATTGTTCCCATAGTTTCTTCATTAACATAGCTTGTACCGTTTAGAAAATGGGGAAACTATTTTATACCTATTATATTATACTCTATGCCTTGGTGGAGTCGCCGGTATTAAAAATATGAAAAAAAAATATTCTGAATATGGGACAAATTGAAAAGAAATTGGATTAGTTCCGTGATATCCAGAAGTGATCCCATATATTTTTTCAACAACATAACTTGTATAGTTTCTTAGAAAATGGGGGAAAAAAATTACTGATTTTCTAATACAGTAAACTTTGGTGGAGTTTGTGGAATTGGTTTAGTTCCGAGAGTTCCCGAAGTGGTCCCATATTGTTTTTTAATAAAATAGCTTGTACCGTTTTTTGAAAATCGGGGAAAACTTTTAACGGCAATTTTATACGGTAAGGTGTGATGGAATTGCTGGTATTAACTGTTGGGAACTTGGGCTAAATTGTAAATAAGGTGAATTAATCAAAATAAATGTCAGTTAATATGTATATACAGTGTGTATTCATTAATCAAACGATTTCTTTTTTTATTAATAATTTTAAAAGAAAAAGATTTACATGATCTAAAACATAAATAGTATTCCATGTCACTTATTTAACTGTAGACAATGTTTGTCATCAAAGAGGCTTTTGAATACAAACTAAAGTATCTTCATTTTGGTTAAGATCTAAAATTGTTCTCAAATAGAAATAATTAGAATTAAAAACTGCATCTTCTTATGCCATTGCACTAAAAATTGTATAATAAGTATTTATGTAACATTTTCAACTATATACTAGGTTTCAAAATATATATCAATTTTGTTTAAAAGTGAAGTAACTTTATTTTTCTATAATATCTCAAATTATAATCAAACAAAATTTGTTAGAATTAAAAACTGCATCCAATTGTGTTGTATTATTAAAAATTGTAATAAATTGAAAGTTGTTTGGAAATAAATCCAAATAAAATTCAGTTAATCAACCTGCAGGTGGAGGTTCTCAGTTGGCTTCTATATACTTCATAAGTTGAATTCATACGGAAAACGTTCTTATAAATATTATTTAAAGAAAAAATTATTTTTCATAACAATATTATGTATACGAACTTCAAAAGACAATTAACTAAAAAGCATGATATAATTTTTGCTACCACAATTAAATATTTTTTCTGAAGTCGGTGCCAATTTGAACAGGGAAGTTGCGAACTTCAACTTATCAATGTACTTCCCAAAATAGTTTCACTTTAGCTTGGCACCGACTTCATAAAAATTATTTAATTGTTGTAGCAAAAATTATTTCATGTTTTTTAGTTAATTTTCTTTTGAAGTCGGTTTTTGTTTTTTTTTATAAATGTATTTATTATTAGATACAAGTATGTTAATTAAAGCCGTAGTCAGAAATTAATTTAAACATGGTTGTGGGTTGATTAGGACTGAAAAATGTGTATTTGTAGTATATACAAAATGTACAAAATATAAAATTGTTATAAGATTTAACCTTTAAATCTAAACCTCCGTTTAATTTTGTTTTGATAACAATACTTACTGTCGCACTCGTTTGTTCAATAATTCATCGTTCAATCCTTTCTCACAAATTATCACTGACGGGAAGGGAGTTAGCCAGTCCAAATAATTCGTTTCAATCCTATAGTTAAAATCCTGATTATTGTATTCGTGAAATGCTGATGATATAAAACGATAAGTGCATCCCTAAAAACATTTAAGTTTAGTCGCTTCCATATGACAAAAAAGTTGACATGAAAATAAGAAATATAGAAACTTTTTATTATTTAAGTCTTTCATGTCCTGTTTCACCATTATTTTCCTGCATATTTTGAAGAGGGTTGATAGAACATCTTCCGAACTTTCATCTGCAGCTTTTGGCAAACATTTTCTAACATTAGAGGAACGTAATAGTTCATAGAATACTGAAAACCAGTGATACTGATATCTATTCTAATCCCGAGTAGCTGGACTGCGGTGACCGCAGATCACAATATAGTGATGACGGAGCCTGTTATAATTGGCTTCTTGGAATGGAGTAGAAGGGACTTCAAATAAGGGCTTCGTCATTACCCCTTCGCGACCTGACAACCAAGTTCCATTAAAATTTTCAGTTGGAATTTGTCTTAATCAATCATAGAAGTGGGGACTGATCGAAAGTGGTTGTTAATATGTTGTTTCGATGGTTAATACCGATGTACTCCATACCAGAAGAACATTCTAAATATCTCTGTTATAAAGAGTTTATGATTCATAACCTGGTTTTTGTATAGACAGTCGTTTGGAAAACCGCACTGAATTTCATGGACAAGCATCTAAATTTACAGACTTATACATCTTGCCAATAATGGTACTAGGTTCCAATTTTGAGCAATAAAGTATTTTAAAAAGTTTTTATTTATTATACTTATAAATATGCTCCCTGTGGCTAGAACTTCAACAGTTCACAGAATATACATTTTTATTCTATAGCCAATGGTATATATTCCGAAATTGTGTCAAATTCAGTCTTATTTATATCAATATTGTTAGGATGTATTTAATCTCTAATAAATTTCATTTTTGCATTTACTTGTAGAGCTTCATAGTTAACTGGTTTGCTGCTGTAGTTTTATCTGCGTATATTGGAACATCCTAATGTAATCTGAACTTGCTGTTTCTCCACAGTAGATATTGCCTTATAATCATAAACTGATACCATTTCATTTGCACTAAGAAGAGGGTATTGTTTGGCTATTGCCTGATAACGAATATGTCAGAAAGAACTTTCCTCTCACAATTCTCAAATTGTAGTTTGCTTTATGGTTTCATGTAGCAATTCATTCATTTGCAAGAATATATTACGAATGACGTTAACTTTAGAGATGAGCCTGTATCACTTTTTATTTAACTTCTTATCTATCTGCTATGTAAATATTTCTTTCTGCTATTTCTCTAAATTACACTATGTGAGATGGAAGAAGTTCTATCGTTGTTTGAATAGTAATGTGTGTATTAATTTATTTAAATGTCTGTTTCTGACAAGTTAAATATTCTAAATAATAAATAATATATAACAAATTTTTTATTAATTTTTGCAGTTAATTCTGTTCCACTATTGTAAGAAATGTATGTTATAATATTTGTAAAAGTCTCTGACAGTTCAATTCAATAAAAAGAAATAATGTATAAAACTGTCTTGTCCTATTTTGTCAAAATCATTTATTATTTAGTTTAAGTTTTTACTCATAACTTTTATTCATTACTGGTAAACCAGCAATTAAATTTTCTTCATTTTTAAAGCTATCCAATCCTACAAAGATTTAACCCGCACTTAATTTTACCTATTTCCAATTTAAATTCTATTAATTTTGAATTTATTATACTTTATTTCCGATAAATTACTTTCATCTTATCCAGATGCTAATGAGTTTCTAGGTGTTTTTGAAGACGTAGTAGGTCGATTGTTAAGCATATAGCTAATAGCAAATATACTTAGATTTTCAGACAACTCGCTTGGTATTTCAATTGTTGATACCCAAAAACTGATCAGAAAAGTGTATTTCTGTGTTTTTGAATTATCCAAGTTCATTTTTTAGTCTGTTTGGTATACATAATCTGCAAAAAGTTCAGTTCAGGACAAGTTATTAATTTAATTTAATTAACCTTTTTGTATTTCAAATTCATCATGTACACAACACATACGCTGTTTGCAGCTATACAGTCAAATTAATAGTATAGTCAAGAAACTAAAGTGAATAGCCTCATTATGTAAAATGTATCTCAACATAAGTATCATCTAATAATATAATTTGTTTACCATTGAACCAACAATAGCAATCATCCAAAACATTCTTTCAGTCCAGTGCAATTTATTATTTACTAAATAATGCAAGCCGGCCATATGAGATTTAGTGAAATATTCTTTCCAAATAGCTGGTTTCCCCATTTTCACTTCAGTACGTAAAATTCTAACTATTCGTCGAAAATAATACTTATATATATTTTAGTCTCCAATTAATAAATTATATTCAGCACACTAGCAACACTATTTCATACACGAAACATAAGCAGGTGTGGTACAAAACGTAATAAATTTAATAAATTATTTAAAAAACAAGTAAGAACATAAAATCCTATAAATGCAATTAGTATAGCTACTAAATCAATAATTTATAAAATGTTAAATTGCACACCTATTGTTTCAAAGGTTGAAGTCACGGCATACAAATTCACTTATAATCTGGATAAATTATATCAAAAAACATCCCTAGAAAAATCATATCAGATTAGATAACTATTTGTTCTCTGAAGGATATTTGTGGAATATTTTTTCAACGTTTAGCACTTTCTGGAAAATAACACTGCAAGTTACGAAATGTCTGTATATTTCCACACTGTATATTTCCAAACTCACAATGCAACACCATACATACAGGGTCTCTCAGAAAGACTGAAAAGAGTGGGAAACATATATAATATTAAAACATCATTTAAAAGAAGAAGTACACTAAGATCCAGTATATCAAAAACAAAACCCAAAAATACAACTCAAAATACAGAAAATTGCATTTATAAAATCCCTTGTGAATGTAATAAATTCTGTATTGGAGAAACCTGTAGACCTCTAAATATTCGAATAAACAAACACAAAAACTACATTAAATAATTTGGTCAAGTGCGAGTTGGACTCGCATACTAAAGGTTCCGTACCACCTTCAAGATTATAATATTTCAGTTTCAGACAAGCAGGGAATGAGTGCATTTTCTTTTATTTACCCTAATACCTTATAAAAGAAGCCTTTTAAATTTATAAAGTATATACACTTTGATTTTCCACACATAGACTTTTTATTTTATCTGCTTCAGGATTCGCTTGATTTTTATCAGAATACATATGTATTTAATTTTTTAATTTGGCCCACAAAAATTAACATTAGAGTTTTATTTTACTAATAAACTTTCAGAGAAGCCTTTTATAATCTACTGTCTGAGTTTTGAGGTTCTGTAGATTGGAAGATAAAGGGCAAAATAGGTCAAGTTTTAAATTATAAATTATTAAATCTGTTATTCAAATTATTTAGAAATTCAAATAAAATATATTTTTCAAAGTTTAAATAGTGTAGTTTCTAAAGTGGGAATTAAGTCGATGTTTAATATTTTTGTTAATATCTTTTAAACAAATGATTTAAAAATATGATATATTTGTAATTCACATAATGAGCCTTTTATCTGATAAATTACATGATGCATTTGAAAATTGAATTTTTATTTTCCATTTAATTGTATAATTTGTCCCTAAAGTTACTATGGGGGTTTTCTGAAAATTTTTCTTATAAACTTCAAGTCAGCCCTAGTACCCCTAACTATCTTAAAAATTTTAGGTAGTATGGTTTCCGAAATAAAGCGAGAAATGAATTTTTTTATATCTTGTAAACAATTAATTTTAAAAATATAAAATATATATATTTGGATTCCTCATAATGAGCCATTTTATTTGATGTATTGCATGATGCGTTCAAAAAATATTTTTTTTATTTTCTGTTTAGTTCTATAATTTGGCCCCCAATATTAATATTAGGGATTTCTTCATATTTTTCCTGTAGACAAAAAAATTTAGGTCTTACAGTTTGGGGAATAACGGGAGGAATGGGTATTTTTTTAATATTTTTTTAATATATTTTAAAATATTCATTTTAAATAAATTAAAAAAATATGTTTGTATTCGTCATAATGAGCCCTGTGATTTCATATATTACATGATTCGTTAGAAACAATTATAATTTTTTATTTTTCATTTAATTCTATCATTTGCCGCCCAAAATGAATATTTAGGGGATTCTCCTTATTTTTCCATTTTTTTCAAATTTTTCCAGCTATTGGTTTCGGAGATAAGGGGGGGATGGGTAAGTTTTTTTATATTTTTGTTAATATCTTTTAATTAATTTATTTTAAAAATATGAAAAAAAAATTGTTTTCGTCATTTGATATATAACATGATGGGTTAGAAACAATTTTAATTTTATATTTTCCATTTAATTTGCCCCCCAAAATTAAAAGTAGAGGTTTCTCCTTATTTTTCCAGTAAACTTCAGTCAGACCCTATACCTCTAATTTTTTTCAAAACTTTACGTTTTATAGTTTCGGCGATAAGGGGGGGATGGGTAAATTTTGGTAGGTATATTTTCGTTAATATATTTTTAACTATTTTTTTTAAATATGAAAAAAATTTATATTTGTGTTCCTCAGAATGGGACTTTTTATTTGATGTATTACGTAATGCGTTTGAAATTTTTCTTAATTTTAAATTTTTATTTAATTCTATAATTTGCCCCCCCCCCCAAAAAAATTAATGTTGAAGATTTCTCCTTATTTTTCCTGTAAAGGTCGGGTAACGTTCTATATTTCCTATTTTTTTAAATTCTAGGTTCAGTAGTTTTGGAGATCAGGGGGGAACGGTCGTTTTTTTAATTTAACCCCCCCCAGAAGTACCCCTAAAATCAAAATTTCTTCTTTTACGATATGTACTCCTGATCGGGTCACCAAACTATATATTGATACCAAATTTCAACCTCTTCCGTTCAATGGTTTAGGAGAAAATTCCTGTGATGTGACAGAGGCAGAAATCCGGAGTGATATTATATGGGTATCCGTATATTGTATATACGGAACCCTAAAAACGACAGTTTAAAAAATCCATAACTTGTGAACATGCTTGGGACCTTGGCCATAAAATACAATTTTAAAATGCTGTTATATTACACAAAGAAAAACACAACCCGAAACGAAAACTAAAAGAGTATGCTTTAATTTTGTTAAATAAAAACGATTGTATCGCTACTGCCTCCGTGGAGTTCAATCATTCCTGGTTGCTGAGGATTAAGGAAAAAATTGCTAATGGGCATGCCTTTATGGACAACCCAATATCGGGATAGTTCAAAAGGGTTTTCCTATGTTTTCCCTTATGATTTTAATGAGATCACTGAATTAACCATATTCTTTGATCGCATTTTTGGCGAATGCATTACTATCTTAAAACAAAGTCGCACCTAGAAGCGCCACATAAAATTCTGAAGATGACACCTTTCAAATTCTTCAAAATTGAAAGGAACTCTAGTTTCTGTGCTATCCTGTATATTATAAAAATAGATTGTCTTATTTACATCATAAGTCAAATAATAGATATTGTCAAACATTTTAATTTTACATTTGAATTTTGAATTGTGCCTTTTTTCATAGTTTCTTTTGCCACTGACAACGGAGTGAAACGTTTGGAAATATACAGACATTTCGTAACTTGTGGTGTTATTTCCCAGAAAGTGCTTAAACATTAGATAACAATGTATAAAGAAATGTTTTAATTATTTTTTTCTTCCTCTAATCTTTTCATTGGCCTACTTCGTGTTCCTTTAGATTTATAATTGTACATAAACTTGTATATCTGCCTAAGTGTTCTTCCTATTTACTCCTTAGATCTTTAATGTTTTTTTATCATATTGAATATTTTCCAATACCTTTAGCCTTATCCTTTCAACTCTGAACAACTTTTACTCAACTTAAAGACTTCTTATTTTGTGTATTTGTAATGATTGTTTTCTATTTTTGCGGCTACCCAATGTATAGCTTTTAAATCTCAATGAGCTTGGTATCTAAACTTCCATGTAATTACTGTTATCCGTAACTTGTAGGTTAGAATGCCACGATTAAATTTTCAGATTAACTTCACCTGTCAGATATTGAATAATCCAGATTCGGAACGTCTATGTGCTAGTTTTCACCGAAAATCCTAGTTTTTACATATCGCTTCTACTAATATACCGATATGTATCAAATACATAAATAAGTGTTCGAGAGGAGATTCTACCGAAGAACATATATTGGAAGCATATACTTAATACTAATATACTGCTATCGCCCATAAGTGGATGAGTCACCGACTAAGAGAGACAGCAGATTATATCGTTTCACCCGTTGTGCGCAAGCTTTGCGACTCTGTTGAGAGAACGTACATGTCATCGGAAACCACTAACCACCGAACAAACAGAGAGAAAACATAACTCCAACGTCCGAAGTAAAAAATGACGCATTTTCGAACATGCACATAAGATAACAGTAAAACCTTATAAACATATATGAATGCACCGTGATGCTTGCGCCTTTCTCTAGACTCTGCTACCAGTATATTAGTAATAAATATAAAGTTGGAAGCTCTTCTAGCGTAACTTAAGAAAGCAGTAAAGGAACGAACAGCAAGACATTCACCTAAAATACTATAAGTGTATTCCTAATCCGGAAAATAAGTTCACAATGGCAGCCCAAAAGAAACGAAAAAGTCCAAAGTAACAGCTAATAACACTTAGTCCACCAATTCGAACCAAAAATAGATTCGAGAAACTGTGTGGAGAAAACCAATGATTTACAACCAGCCCAAGTTCCGGATACTGAGAACATTCCGTATCTTAATCAAAGGCGTCAAGACAAAATAATTCTCAACCAGACAGCACAAACCACTCAACAGAAACAAACCCACCAACAGTCAAATAGTAGCCAAACAATAACCGTTCCACTGAACAACAAATCGAAGATAACGCCAATTACAATTACCCCAAAAGACAATTAGCCTGGAGTCGAGAAGCATGCTAAAGATAATAAAATAAAACAAGTCCCTGTCAAACAAAAGGGAATTCAAGTATTTATGGAGACGGAAAAGGATAACCGCGGCTTGACAAAATTCCTTGAGGTAAAAGGACAGCAGTATTACACCTTCGATCTGCCTGAAGACACAACACTACGAGTGGTCATCCGAGGCATTTCCGAAACAACAGTACAGGAGACCATCAAAGAGAAAGTCAAAACTATTGTATATGAAATACTTGGCATTTTCAGAATGTACAGGCGCCGAGATGGGATAAAACACCCATTACCTAGGTTATTGGCTCAACTTGCAAAGTAAGCCAAATACCACAAAATTTATCACGAAACCTTCATACGTTACATAAGAGTGAAGACTGAATCACAAAGATCTACCACGAACAATACACAATGCCATCGATGGCAGGGTTTTGGAGACAGGCAAAAACTGCCACCTGCTGCCCATTGTGTCAAATGTGAAGAGTACCACGAAACCCACACATGCACAAAAGAGAGAAACATACCAGCAAGATGAGCAAACTGCTCATTAGATTACCCAGCCAGCTATAGTTTTATCCAAAATGCCAGCAAAGTTCAACCAGGACCTTATAGACAAATGCCAAAAATATTCAACAAATTACATATCGAGTCAAGTAACGATCTATGGGTAATACACGACAAGCGCATTCACTACAGATAATAGCTTGGAATGCAAGCGGAGTCGCTGGCCGAACCAACGAACTACGGTAGTATATTCAAAGAGAAGACCCTAATGTAGTTCTCCTGGCATAAACTCATTTGAAACCGGGGAAAACTTTTAACATTCCTAATTACATCACCCATCGTACAGATAGACTAAATGGTTGCAAAGGAGGAACGGCAATAATAGTCAAGGAATCAATGAAACATCAAAGAGAAAACAACCAACCGACCATCTGTCTACAACAGTCAATGAGTGCCCTTACTTAAAACGGATCTGGACCTATTATTAACAACAAATGAGACCACGATTTTGGGAGGTGACCTGAACGCCAAGAATAAAAGCGCTGGAATTCATGATAACTACAAGAGGACGTACACTGTCTGACCACTCAGATCAGTACGGAAATATGGTTATTGGACCAATAAATCCTGATCTGTTAGATATATTCGCCATAAAAAATCTTAAACATCAGATAGAGATGTATACATCGACTGAAGTTATTTCCGACCATAACCCAATTGTCCTGTCAATACTCCAATGGTCTCCATATCATCTTGAGTGTCACACTACAAAGTTAATTGGCAGAAATTCCAAAATCTGTTAGATGCAATAAATAGACCAATAACTCCTCGAATAACATCTTCTGCTATAAAGGAAGAAATAGAAAAAGTCAACAATGAAATCATGATAGCCACCATAAACAGTACTACCAACAAAATAAAAAGACCCCCAAACCCCTACAGCATTCCTATCTAGATAAAAAATATGATCGCAGACAAACACAGAAACCGGAAGACCCAGAAATGCGTAGACCACTTAATCAACAACAACGAGAAATCCAAAATGAGCTACAGAAACATAGTAATGAACAATAGGACCGACTTCTTGAGGATTTAGCAGAAGAAGACCACATCTCACTATGGAAGCTCAGGAAAATGCTATCCGGCAAAATCAAAAAACCACCCACTATTTCGGACAATAAATCAATATACACAGAAAAAGCCAACATATTTGTTGATATACTGGAAGAACAATTCAACATACATCAAGAATTCCAAACAAACATCGATAAGGACACCCACGCTAATGATGTATTTGAACATTTCAACAAATCTAGTAAAGTCAATAGTAATATTTGTCCAACCAATCTCACGGAAATACAAGAAATTATTAGTAATCTCAAAATTAGGAAAGCCCCAAAAAACGATGGCATGACGAATAAACAATTAAAATTCCTGCCAAACAATTATATCCCTTACATTCGCAACATTGTTAACAGCATCCTAGATACCTTATACTTCCATGACTGCTGGAAAAAGGCCACTACACTTATGATTCCTAAACCTGGCAAGGATGTCAAAAATCCCAAAAACCATCGACCCATCAGTTTACTCCCCTCACTCTCCAAAAATACGGAGCGAGTAATATTGCAACAGACTGCATAAAGGTCTTATCCTTAAATTACTCCGCTTCCAAATCAGAACAGCTATAACAAATTAATAGCAAACTTTATCAACAACTGATATTACAGTACTAAACAAAACAAACACTTCACTAACTACAGACCTAAGGGAGCAGGAATCCCCCCAAGGTGCAGTACTTTCAGCGTACAACATTTACATAGCTGACATTCCCATCCATACCATACACACAGAAACGCTCGTATTTGCCGATGATACTGCCATTATCACCACTTCAATGTCCCAGGAACATTACACATTGTACCTCCAAAGAGCCGTTGATGGCCTTAGCAGATGGATGAAAAAATGGAAAATTAGCATCAATCCCGGTAAAAGTCAGGCTATCCACTTTTCTTCCAAAAATTCGAAGCCAAGAAGTCGGGTACGGATATTCAACATGCAGTTAGAGAGAGGGAGACATGTTCCAAATGAAACTAAACTGGAAAGCACACGCACACTATTTAAGGAAAAAAGGAGAAATGCATTTATACAACTATACCCATTCCTATCTCACAAAAACAAGCTCACAATAGGTCATAAACTCAGCCTCTACAAACAAATGAATTAACTAACAATGTCCTATGCTGCTGCCACATGGTCTCAAGTTTGTAAAACCAACCTTAACAAACTAGAAACTTTTTAGAGTAAAATTTAAAGGATTATTACAAATTCTCGATTACAATTACCCCAAAGAAAAAAAAAAATAATATTAAAATAAAACAAATCACTGTCAAACAAAAGGGAATTCAAATGTTTGTGGAGACGGAAAAGGATCACCGCGACTTGACAAAATTCTTTGAGGCAGATGGACAGCAGTATTACACATTCGATCTGCCTGAAGGCATTCCCGAGAGTACCGGAGGCAATCAAAGAGGAAGTCAAAACCATGGTATATGAAATTCTTGACATTCTCAGAATGTACAGGCGCCGCGATGGTATGAAACACCCACTACCCATGTTATTGGTCCAACTTTCACAAAATTTATCACGAAACCTTCATACTTTACATAATAGTTAAGATAGAATTACAAACTCCTACCACGAACAGTACACAATACCATTGATGTTTTGGATACACACGTAAAAACTGCCACCTGCTGCCACGTGGCGTCAAATGTGCAGAGTGTCACAAAACCCATACATGCACAAAAGAGAAAAACTAACCAGCAAGATGCGCCAACTACTCATTAGATCACCCATCCAGCTAAAGAGGTTGTATGGCCCACAAAAAACCACAAGAACAAGCACTAAAAAAGATAAAACCCAGAAGTCTGTCTTATCCAAAATGCCAACAAAGTTCAACCCGGAACCTCTTATTCTCTTTGCCACCAACTCCAATAATTTGCTTGTACAGTTTAGTTCTTAAAATTATCAGCAGGTTCCTTACTAATTCTTGCTAATCAAAGTGTTTTAGGCTTTCAAGCGGTAGGTCTGTCAGACCATGACGTCATATGATTGGTTTCGCGCACTGTACAGCGGAATACCAACTTCTATTGAGTCTTACTCTTTCGTCTTTTCTATTAAACTTGTTTCGGTATTTATAAATTTCCACGGCTTCCCGCTGGAGGTGAGAATGGTAATGGGATGTACTAGATAGAATATCAGTATATTGTGTAACGTGCCGATTTTTTCGCTTATATCAATAGGCAACTTAATTTACCTTCAGATATACGAGTGTTGAATCTCCACTAGGTGTTAGCTATATATACAGTACCACATAAACAGGGTATCCCGGAAACTCCTGATGTTGACAGTGGCTTACTGGCATCTTTAGAAGATCGCAGTATGTGGCGAAATTGTTGAGTGGGTTTGAAAACCCTTATAACCTGATCTTTCCCGAGCAGCTTCCCAATGCGATCCGTTGTATTTTTAATATACGTCAGAAAACTGTCAACAAATATCAAGCAATTCTTAAACTTGTCTCACGTTAGATTTCTTTCTTTCTGATGATGTGCTTCACACATTTTGGACGCTCGGTCCGCGAGAATCTTGATAACAATCCTTTTTTGACAAAGATGTTGACGTGTGAGTAGGCTTCCTATATACGTTTTGACCAAGGGTGCAGCAGTTATTCTTTGAAACTGAAATATCTAGAATCACCAGTTTTCTATCACTTTCTTACTCTATGGTGAACTGAATTCATAGAAGATTGTCTTTCAAATGACGTATAAATTCTGTTAAGTAGTAAGAGAATTTCTTAACATTTGCAATGCGAACATTCATGGGAAAATATCCCAATTTTTCAAGCACCTAATTGTTGTTCCAAAAAATCTACATTTATATTGCTTTGTATCGTTTGTTCAGTTATTTAATTTTGTTACAAGATATAAACTTATTGTGTAAGCATTTCATCTTTATGAGGACCCTTAAAAAAGCTATAATTTCAAACCCTTCTTGAAACTAACTATTAAGTATTTATTACCTTCAATAACCATTCTTTAAACCCAACAAAGTTTATTAGGATCTCTAAGTACCCAAACGCAGCATGGGCCGTTCGGGCCAAAAGTAGGACAGTGTCATTATGCTACCATAAACACCCTTGGCAGTTATCCCTTCTTATTAGTATTCCGTAAATTCTTAGTGGATTTCCAACAAGCAAAGAAACGCCCATTTTTCTATATTTTGGGAAAAATCTATTTGAATGAATTTGAGATCGAAACCAAGCGTCGGACGAGCAACTACTACCTCTAATTTTACTCCGGCCTTGTGCGACTCCACCAAGTATAACATTGTCGCGTTAATTCACATCTTGCCTTTGTTGTTTTGTATTAATAATCTCTTTTTGTAATTTAACTTAACTCTCAACTTGTCTACAATAGTCTCAATAAACCTATTTTTAGTGTGTAAACATTTTATCTCTTAATTTGAACTACCTGTAATCCCTTAATTGGCATTATAGGAACATAAGACGTCCGCAGAACTTAACAACACACCAAGTTCACACACGTACGTGCAATAGCGGACGCAACAAATTCCATTAATGAATCTTCCCTGTGACTCCAACGTAGTAGAATCGCTAATTTGTACAAGATTTTTATGACATTCATCCACGAATTCAATTTACCATGAAGAAAAAAAATATGGACAACGGGTGTTTCTATATGTTTTAGTTCAAAGAATAACAACCGCAGCCTAGGCCACAACGTATATAGGAAACTACTTTCACACATACCGTTACCTCCCCAAAAATTCAAATCACGATCCTCACTTCCTAGTCAAAAAAGGACTGTAATCAGGAGTCCTGAATCCGTCAACCACGTTATAAAAAAGACGAAATACTGTATTTAAATAATTTGAGGTGAATGGTTACTCGGCCCATGAGATAAATAGCTCCTTAAAAAAACGGTTTCTTAAAAAAATTATTTGTTGCTTTAAGGTGCGTTTGTTAATTAACAATCCTTTTTAACGACTAAATATTAAAATTAAGGAACCGTTTAAACTATTAATTATATTTTTTTATCAGATTTAAACAAAATAACTTTTTATTTGTTTATTTAATAAATAATTTGTTATAAACAATTTTTTTCAGTTTATTTTTTTACATACTTTATTTTATAATAAAAATAGCCATGCCTTGCTTTTTATTATTTTTTTAAATATGATAGAAAAATACAATTAATGATTTTTAGAGTTTAAACGGTTTCTTAATTTTAATATTTAGTCGCTAAAAAGGATTGTTAATTAACAAACGCACTTTAAAGCAACAAATAATTTTTTTTAAGAAACCGTTTTTTAAAATCATAATTTGTATCAATGAACATGTGGCAAAAAAAAATTTGATTTACTAATAAACAATGTATTTGTTTATAACAATTATTTAAACAACACTGGTGAAAAATTGGAAAAAATATTTTTATATACCTTTTAACCATAAAAAATCAATACAATCCAGAAATTAAAAAAAATGATTTCTTCACTTTTTTCGATTGTTAATTTTCAAATGTTAATAACAAAGTGAAAAATCAAAATTTAAAAATAGTAATCTATTTGTAAGGCTATTAAGAATAGCTTCACTGAGTGAAAAAAATTCTGGGGTTTTATTTAAATAATTATCGGAGATTTTATGTTAACATTCATTGTAGAAAAAATTGTTAGTTAATAATTGCATAATTAATGGAAAAATTGGGATAGAAATGTTTAAACCGCGGATTATTGTTTATTCATGTATCCTAAAAGTACATAAATTTTTGTATTTCTTAATATTCATATTTTATATGTTTAAATATTTTTTTGTTGCTAGGTCTAAGTGACGGAACGCGCGCGGAAGCCAGACTTCCCGTATTTAGCTCTATTTTCAGGGCTCTGTAAAAATTATATACATTGGAGGTACAATTCTGGCAGTAGGAACTTTTTTAGCAAATTTCTTATCATATCTTATCTCTTATCATATTTTGAAAATTTTCAATATTTTTGAGTTATTCAAAAAAAGCCGAACACCTACTTTTTTATTCACTTAATTGTTTATAACTTTTGCAATTTTTTTCAGCGCCTTTTCGGGTTTTTCCTTAAACTTTCTAAATAAAATTATAAATCGAATGGCTCCAATTACGTAATTTTCGGAGAAAATTCAAAGATTATAGAAAAAATCGTACATGTGAACCAGACTATTAATCGAGAAGGCATATTGTTTTGCTCTACTAGTCCACTTATTGAGGATTAGAATATGGTAATACCTCTCAATTTTTTACAACTGCATGAATTTTTCACAAAAATTAGGATTAGTTCTATCTTATCGTTCACTTTAAAATGTATAGGTATATGTAAGGTGAGATGTTGGTTTTTAAGCGGTGAGAAAAACCCCTTTTGAAAAAAAAATAAGAATTAAATCTTGTTCACTCATATACTGTAAATACTCTCAAACATTATGATCGATATTAATTCAATTTTCAACTATATATACCTACTAAAACGATATTTTTTAAGAAATGAAATGTTTTAATCGTGCATTTATTTTGAACAGAATTCAATTGCTTGCTTAAATAAAAAGTGTAAATACAAAAAAAATAACCTAACTTATATTTGTTGATACAAATATATGATTTTTAAAAAACCTTTATTTTTTTACTAAGAACAATTTTCTACTTTTAAAGTTAAATTATATGAATATAATAAGAATACAAAAATACGTGTTAATTGCTTGAATTTTCATATCAGAATAATTAAAATAATACAATACAATATGCACACAGATGACTATACAAGATTCAATTACATGGCTGAATATAAGCGACGATTACTGTATCATCAGAATATCATAATATAGCATACTAACCCTTAACCGCGGTATCACCCGCGTACGGAATGTACAACACCGCGTACGGAATGTACAACAAGTCTTTGCAAAAAAACATAACTTTTGAAACATATGGGTTATCCTATATAACAATGTTTCCTATATAAAAAAAATTCTAACTTGTTTGAACCACCCTACTTACCTATAAATCCACCAATCCCGAATATATTTCACTCAAACTGCAAGTGCTTATGGATCACCCTATATAACAATTTTACTTGACATTTTTTTAATCCCCTTGTATAATTGTAACTCTATTTCATCCTATAGTGCCACCATCCTGTATACGCTGCTGTTTATTTGTCACCCAGTATAACTTTTTTTAACACCTGCTTATAACTCTACCCCATCCAATAATAATTATTTCTTATATTTTTTGAGCCATCTTGTAAAATACAATTTCTCTCCACACTATATTTTAATTACCCTGTATAGGCAACTTTTTCTAACATTGTGTTAATTACACTCTAAAACTATAATCTTGGTTCGCCCCATGTTTCAGATATTCCATAAAGTAGGATGCAACCGTTCATGCCCTATATAACTATTTTTTCAAACATTTCGATCCAACCCGATTGAAATGCCTGTGGAACCCTTGGTGTGTCACAAATGTAAAAACACAGTTTGGCACCCTAACACCAAACCTTTATTTAAACACTCACTGTATATACTACTGCCAATCTGTCAAACATTTTAACTTACTTTGTGTACCATCCTGCATAACCATAATTTTACTCTACAAAATACTTCAACCACCTTGTATGTTCATCTGCTTAGGGGCCACCAAATATAACATATTTTAAACACTTAACTATAATTCTGCTCCACTCACTATCTTATCTAACTCACTATCTTGTTAAGTACCCTGGAAAGTATAATTTGTCTCCACCTTATATTTCAAGCACCTGCATATGCAACATTTTCTAACATTGTTGCAATCGTACTCTATAACTATAATTTTACTTCTATCTACGTTTCAGATATTGCATATATGCTACAGCTCATGCTCTATCCTACAAAGAAAAATGCATCCTACTAGTTTAACTATAATTCTACTCCACCCTCTATTTCAACTACCTTACATATGCAACTACTTATTGGCCACCCAGTATAACATGTTTTGTACCTCCCTGTATAACTATAAATCCATCAATGCGCAATATATTTAACCAAAACTGCAACTACTTTTGGGGCACCTTATATAACTTATGTGTATTACAACTACACTGTATAGGCTGCTGCTTTATTGGTCAATAAATATAACGTTTTTTAAATACTTAACTATAACACTTTTCCCCCCTATATTTCAACTATCCTATATGTGCAACTGATTATAAACCACGCTATTTCACAATTTTTCCTCATATTTTTTCAACCACATTACAAAGTATAATTTCTCTGCACACTTCATTTAAAGCACCCTTCATTTGCTACTTTTTCTAACATTGTTTGAATCACACTGTGTAACTATATCTTTACTGCTTCCCATATTTCAGGTACTCCATATATGCAACTGCTATATAACAAATTTTTTCTACCATTTATTACCCACCCTGTGTAATTATAATTCAACTCCACCCTATATTTGAACAACCTTGTATATGCAACTACTTATTTGCCACCTAAGATAAAATTTTTGTACCACCTGTATCCTTAAAATTCTACTGCACCCTATATTTCAACCATCCGGTAAATGTAACAGCTTGTAGATTATTACATTTCTTTATAATATATTTTAAACACAGCTGTATAGCTGTAATTATACCCCGCTACATATTTCAACCACCCTATACATGCAACTACTTGTGGATATAAAATATTTTTTTAACCACTCTATAAACTATAATTCCACTCGAACGCATATTTCAACCATCCTGTATAAACAACTGCTTAAATAACACACTTTTTTCTAAAAAAATTGTATCCACCCTGTATAAATATTCTACCCTTATTTCAACCATATTGTGTATAATATGCAGCTGCATATGGTACACCTAATATAACTTTTGTAGATTTACTAAATCCATGTCATTCTACTCCGCACTAAGTTTCCTAGGTGTAGAACATCCTGTAAACTTACGGTTGATACATCAGTTGATTATTTTTAAATTGAAACATGTTACATTTGCATATTCCAAATTTTGAATAAAAGCTAAGCTGATTCAAGTATCTAATATTTGGTGCATGCGGTGGAATCAATAGAGTAATTGTGTTATCCAACATGGTAGACGTTTTTTCGCTATATCTGCCGTTTCTGTCATTTTAGGGAGATAAAATATGTACCAGAATTTAAGTCAAACTATGCAACAAAAAAAGTTCAGCAAAATCAGTTCAGTAGTTCTTACGTGAAGCCCGAACAAACAAACAAACAAACAGACAAACTTACAATTTTATAATAGTATAGAAGCTTAATTTATTTATTTTATATGGGTCAGTGGTATGAGCATAAATCACTAGAGCATTTTCCATAGGTAGTCACACGATGATCTGCAACCCCTTCTGTAATTGCGAAAAATCAAATTTCGTAATTCGTCAGGCGCAGGAGTATTTTTAATTTTTCATTGGTTGCAAGAAATCCTCTCTTTTGAACCACCCCAATCCGTTATATTGCTCCCTTTTTTTTGTTGATGCTATTGGATTATTTTCAAGAGGTCTGATAATGTTAAAGCTATAGCATTCATTCAAACGGTTTTAAAGGTAATTTCAGGAATTACAATATTTTGCATTTTAAAATATCCCAATTAAAGCTGAAAGGTGGAAGGGTTGAAAATAGGTAGTCCTCGCGCCATAACATGAACTTCAATCGGTTATATCTCCATTACTTTTTAAGCCTCAGCGAAAATAAAAAAATATATATATTTTGGTAGTTTACTATTACGTATCCGATACAGTTGTAAAGATATGAAGAAAGGCTATATTTTGAGAAACATTCGCATTCTAAAATAGCGTTGGTTTTATTGTTTTTTTTTTCAAAAATTCGATCAATACATAATTTTTTCTCATATCTGGTTTCTACTCAAATAACTTTTAATAGTCTAAAAAGTCCTTGTACAAGCTGCAAAAGTTCCTATGCGTTTTGCGTTATCTAACTTTAAAGTGACCAGACATCTTTAATCAATCATATCTCACTATGTATAGTACTTACAACACTCATTAAAAACAGGCTGTTTCTTTTTTATAAGACTCGTTTGTTTATATAACGTTTAGTTTTTGTCAAAAAAACGTTAAAAATCGGTTTCATTCGTGAAAAATGTAACTTTCCATATCTGATAGTGCGAATAACAGAAAGAATTGAAAAAAAACATTCAAAATCAAATACCGTGCCAAAATTAAAATAAGAGGGTAATAGCTATTCACTACATTAGGAGTTGCTTCCAATGAAATACGACCATCATATAGTTTATTGGCTGCTTCCACCCACCAAGTGAAATAGCCTGTTACTCTCAATATTGTCCTCTCTTTCTAATCTTTTCACGATATTTATGCATTGCAGACTACCTCCAGAACTATATGCTCTAAGAGGGAGCCTGCAATGCATGAATATCGTCGTACGGCTAAAAAGAAAGAGGGCAATAGAGCAAGAGGCTATTTCACTCGGTTGGGAGCTGCTTCCAATGAACTACGTTCAGCATGTTGTTCATAGGCTGCATCCATTCACCAGGTGAAATAGACTCTTACTGTCTCTATTGCGCTCTGTTCTAGCCTTGTCACAATTTTGTCTTAGAGCATGTACTCTCTCGAGATAGCCTGCAATACACAAATTCGTGGCAAGGGTAGAAAGAGAGGGCAACAGAGACAGTAACAGGCTATTTCACTTGGCGGGTGGAAGCAGCTAATGAACAGCATGCTGATCGTATTTCATTGGAAGCTCTCAATCGAGTGAAATGGCGTTGTCTATTGCCCTCCCCTTCTTTAGTCTTACGAGGACATTTGTGCACAGCAGGGTATCTCCAGAAGGTACAAGCTCTAAGGATTTTGTGCATTGCAGGTTAACTCTAGAAGTGCATGCTCTAAGCATCCACCCCTGTAGTGGAAGTTCATATTAACACAACCCTCTTATATGAGGTACCTATCTCCACAGATCATACAATAGAGAACCTATCTCTTTTACGTTCAACAATATGCATGTTACCGCCATTTCCAGATATGTTCATTGATAAATCTGTAGTTATGTTATGAATGAACATAAAAGGAAATGGCGTAACATGCTTGCTGTTTAATCAGTATTAACATTTTTGTGTTTAATATAAGAGATATACATCATAAGGGGGAATATAACTTTTGTTTTTTTTGACTACCTACTTCCACTTCCCCACTATCTGTCAAAATTTCAGGCAAATTATAAAAAATTTTGGAGTAAAAACTCCAATAACACTATTCTCAAGTAAAAAGCTCATGTAATTCCTTAATCTTACCATTGCGTACATATTCTGATTGTTACATATCGCAATGATAAAGAAAATATTTAATTTTCTTTATGATCTCTATCTGCGATGTTGCGCATATCACCCCTACAGATTTGAATATTTCAGAATGTGCTGCCACCATGTGAATAGTTCAGAGATAATCATATTATTAAATTTTCTGCAAATGTGTGAATTATTAAATTGTTCTTTTGTCAGTGCCCTGAAAATGCTAAATAATGATATTTTCTTTGTAGTACTTGTTTAAGTTTAAGTACTATTTAAAAATTTTGAAATAAGTGAGTTTGAACAAATATTCGTTGGTTTGAACAAACCTCCCGCCATTTAGGAAACGGAAACAACCAAATGACAAATGACAAAACAAATGACTAATCGGAAATGGCGCTTGCTGTCGTAAGTGAAGTGTTTAAAATATCATCCCAATTATTATTTAACTGCAACAATTTTATAATTTCTAAAACATAGTAATTATTTTAAACATATATTGCTTTGCAACCTGGAAATAAGTTTAATTTCAAAATGAGCGTTGATGCATATGGACCAAGTTCACAAACTCTCACGTTTTTGGATACAGAAGATGCAGACCTGATTGGAGCAGATACCCAAGGTTCTGAATGTGATTTCACTGATTTTACTATTCCTTCCCAAACCCAAGCATCCCAACATGATCTTGGTGGACCAAAGGTTTCAGGAGTACAGGTTGGTGTAATTAATTAAAAATGTTGGATCATGACCTAGTGATGAGTTGTCACAGTAATTACTTTTTATATAATATAATATTTTTTAGGTCAATAATAATATAATAACAAATAAAATTGCTTCTGCAACAAGTGCATTAGGAGAATTGCAGTTTGAAGAGGAAGATGAAGAAGGTTACTATAATGGCAAAGATCTTCCAGATTATGCCTGCAAATACTGTGGGATACATGAGCCCAATTGTGTTGTTATGTGCAATTTATGTAAAAAATGGTTTTGCAATGGAAGAGGAAATACATCAGGAAGCCATATTATCAACCATTTAGTAAGAGAGAGCCATGTGCTTTTGTCTAAATTTTAATTCTCTTATTAATAAATAATATATTTGAATTTGCTTTCATGTGGTTAAGGATGTTTGAACGTAAAATATAAACATTAGGAAACTTAAGAAACTGTTTAAAATTATTAATAGACTAATAACTTCTTAAAATTTGGGATTGATTGGCCATAAAGTTAAATAAAAACCCTATTTTTATACATGTGCACTTATATGATAACAATGTTATTCTATAAACAAGTGATACTACATTTAAAGTTACATTTTTCAGTACTTATTGTTGCTTGCCAGCACACTGCCATCAACCACACAAGATTTGAATGTAATCTATATCTACACCTAATATCATGTGCTTCTTGGCAAAAAGAAGGAGGAACTAAATCTGTGATATTGCCAGATTGCTGTATATATTTGTGCATGTATTCGTATTTCATTTTTCCAAGTTGTTAATAGCATAGGGTGGTCCTGTGGCTGCTTTTAAACATGCTTAAAGACACACTGTATGAAATTGGACACCTATGTTATTTTATCTACTGTTTGCATGTTCAGCAAGATATTTCTTGATTTTATTTTGCTCATATTATCTCTGAGCGAAAGTTTATAACTTCAATTGAAAGAAGCACATTATTTATTAGACATGACCATCAGAAATACCATAAATTACACTGTAGGGTATTACACATTAAACATTTTGAATACAATTTACCCCAGTTTTAAATTTTATGTAAGGTGTTTTTTCACAAAGTGCCTAAGGAGTGGAGAAGTGTTCTATGTCACAAGTAGTAATTATTTTCAAGGAGACATGTTTTTAGTTTGCACTTGTCATTCCAAATATTAACTTGCAATCATGAAAGTCACTAATAGTGTGTATTCATTATTTGTCAGGTTGGAATGAGCCATATGATTATGAATCACAAAAGCTGGAAATATTTAGTTGTGATAATCAACAAGAGATTGTTTTTCTTTATCTAAAGATAAATGTGAGCATCCAATATTTGTTCATTTTATATCTGTTATATGAATTTTGAATAGTTAACTGTGCCATAGTTAGATTAATTTTGGTCTATTTTCTATAAGGTTCAATTTCTCAACATGTTCCTGTTTATCAGAGAATTTGTTATGCATGATGACATTTTCAAAATATGTGACAATTGCTACCTGGTTTTTTGCATGTCTCCTTAAATCTGTAACAAAGTGGACAAGTAAATGACTCATTTTACATAATTGAAATGCTTCATTTGTCATTTATAACTAGATATATGTTTCTGGATTGGAAACTTCAATCCAAATTAATTGAAGAACCACATCCAAGTAATTCTAATTAGGTTAATTCCACTCTGTAATGTATTTTATCTTTATGCTGTACTCAAAGAATATCAAGGCAATTTAGATCTATCTATTGTAGTTCATTTCTAGAAAACAATTATTGGCATATCTGAATTACTGGCAACATTATGTTTCAATTGGTACAACTTGCAGGCATATAGATGTTTCTTTACAGACTCTTGTGAATTCCTCTGTCAAGCATAACATCTAAATATGAGTTCGAAAAATATTTGCAATGGAATACAGAAAAAGAACTGAAAACAAATGTCTCAGAAATAGTTTTACTACTAAAATTTAAATAAAAGGATTGCTAATTTATTATGTTTGTATTCTTATCTTTTGTTAGATACTGTACATTGTTAAAACAACCCATTTGATGATTATAGGAAATTAGAGGACTTCTAATTATAAAACTGAACTTAAACAAATCTTATATTTTTGTTGTTTATGTCATAGTAAAGGCATTAATAATCTATAGCCTATTAATATTTTCTTGGTGAAAACCCTTAAAAAATTCTGGAAAGTAGGTTACACAAATCAAAATTGATTATTAATTTCTGTATTATACATGGTGAATTGTAGTTTAAACTCAGAACATATTTGAAAGAATTTGAGCAACAGAATTCAGAATCAGCTGTTAGTATTTACCTGACTATTCTATAACGGTCCCATCAATTCCAGGAAAAATGTGGCATAACAAATTACAAAATTAATTAACTAAATTCTCTTCTCTAGTAGGGGGTAAATTCTTATATGGAGCAGAATATATTGAGGCATGGCTAGGCATGTGGAATTGATCAGTGTCTTAATTGTTTGTCAACTTACTGGTCATTTGACCATTATTTATCAAAAAAAGACAAACAGTATTTAATTTGCTTTTAATTTTCCATTAAACTTTGAACATTGAAATTGAATTTCAACAAAGTGGGTTAACTGGCTAAATAGTTGGTAGTTTCTAAATCTTCAGTATTGGACTTTGCTTTGGGAGATAAAGATATATGGATATCAGGACTTCTCAATATTTTCCCCATTAAATTCAAATATATTTTACATAAATCAGTTTCCAGCTCATGAAGTAATCTATTTCTTAAATTTATTATGTATGGTGTCCCATGTGGACCAGTTCCTTTCACAAGACACTGAAGAGGCCAGGATCTGAAATAATTTTATAGTGAAATTATGAATCAAAGATTTCATTTGCCAAGTCTCCAATTAGATTGATGTTGTAGTATCAGATGAAGTTTTGCAAACTGATTTAATGCTATGCCACTGTCTATAACATTATATTATCTATGCTCTTCAAAACAAATTGAAGAAGCAAACTGAAATGAATGTTCTAAAGTGTTATTTTAGCGCAAATTCAGCCTCTGTCAGATATCTGATAACTAAATATTTGTATTTTCCATAAAAGTAATTACCTGGACAGCAGTATTCAATAAATCTATGAATTTAACATTACTGTCTCAAAACCATCAAAACAGATCATCTCTTATGACATTTTTTAGTTCATTGTCTACATCAGGGTGAATTAAACATTTTTAAAGTAAATATTTATTTCAATTATTTCCATACAGTAATTGTAAAACCCCATCTTATTACAACTGGAAAATTAAAAGTCTGCAAATTACTGCATTAGGAGTATTTTTCAATAAAAAAAATCTGTCAGCAATTAATTGAAATATGAGTTCCATATTTTGTTTGAAGAATTGGAAAATCATGTCTTAATTCAGCCTGTGGTTCTGTCATTTTAGGTGTAATGTCTGTTACTGGAACAGTTTTATATATTACATGATTGTCAACAACAAATTGTCTAATTGTAACAAACTTTATATCTAGGTAAATAGTAAGAGGTTAAACATTGATATATGAAAACTTAAATCAATTAACATGCTTGAATTTTTATACTACTAGTTGTGCAGAATACTCTGACATATTACTGCCAGGCTGTATCTGAAGTTTATTTGCAATTAATTAAAATATATTTTTGCATTCTGTCAGCATGTGTGGAATAGATAGCTCTACATTAATTACATTTCTGCATTACTTTGACTCTTTCACATATTTCCATAAAATAATAATTCAAAATTCTGAATTTGATTTCACAAACTCGTTTTAATAAAATTTTTACAAACAATGTAATATAGGTCAAAGGAAAACTAAATAATCTAACCACTCACAATAGATGAAAATACTGCTATGCACAAATAATGTTGATAAAATATTTTAACATAAAATGAAAGTATTATAGTATTAATTTTTGGGGTAACTTAAGTGAATATAACTGGTCAGTTAATGATCAATTGACTGGACATCACTGGGGTCAATTGACCTTCTACCAACACCAGGTGTGACATTCCTCAAAACTAGTGTGCATAATTTTGGCCATTACATGCTACAATAAACGTACACATGGCTCACTAACCAACTAATTTTATAACCCACCTCCCCTATTCAGTTTGGTATTTTCAGTTGCTGTAAAACAAAATCATTTTTGATTAATTCATCAAAATCATCTACTGCAGAATTTATTTTGTAAGGTAAAAATTAATATTCAGTCTACTTGATCAGTTTCTCTAATTCCTATTAAATGGTTGTCACAACTAATGAAGGTCATTCAAAATGCTTGAGATACATTAATTGTTAAGAAACTAGTCCTAATGAATAATAAAAGTGCATATACAAAATAGATACACCAACTACAGTTTTTATAAAGTTTGGTACATATTGGAATGAGATTATTGTCAATAATCAACTTTTCTCCTATAACACAAGACTACCAACATAGATATGCAGAGTTTAAAACAGAATAATCTCTTACCTACTTGCCAGCATATAAGTAGAGTGAAGCCAAGTTATGTGCTAAACGCTAATTGATCCTGCCATTAACTGTGCTAATTCCCACATTACTATAGAAAACCGAAAACAGTAACATATGCCAGATCTCAAGATTTATGGTGAGATCTCACTATGATAATTTTAAAATAAATGAATTTGGTCCCATCAATTTTTAGTTATACAATTCAATCTAAAAAAACTTACTTTGCAAAGAACAGCATGTTAACTTGGATATTTTTTTCTATCTTGCATTTTCCACCTATTGCAATCTGGAAATAAATTCATTTTCATATTCACAATTTTTTGTCATACAAACAGCCATTGTTCAGTTTTATTTTTTATTTATTGTAATTTATACAAAACACAAAACCACTCAACGTCAATAAAATCTTTAAAATTAAAGATTTAAACTGTTCTATATTTACTTCTATTTCAAATAATTATTTTGATAGTAATACACAATATTGAATTTAAATAATTATCAATTTGTATATCCATAATGCACACAATACTTAATGTTTATATAGCTTGTAACTAATGATTTTGTAGGTAAGAGCAAAACATAAAGAAGTAACTTTACATAAAGACGGCCCTCTGGGAGAAACTATATTGGAATGTTATAGTTGTGGTGTTCGTAATGTATTTGTTCTTGGATTCATTCCAGCAAAAGCAGACTCAGTAGTTGTGTTACTATGTCGGCAACCATGTGCTGCACAAAATTCTCTAAAGGTAAGAATTTTTTTTTCATGCCCTATTGGCAATGAAATGAATGATTATTTATTAAGCCTGCTTTTCACATTTAAGGATATGAACTGGGACCAAGATCAGTGGAAACCGCTAATTGCAGATCGATGCTTTTTGACTTGGCTTGTGAAAATACCATCAGAACAGGAACAGCTTCGAGCGAGACAGATATCCGCTCAGCAAATAAATAAGTTGGAAGAATTGTGGAAGGAAAACGTTGACGCAACTTTTCAAGATTTGGAAAAACCGGGTGTTGATGAGGAGCCCCAACAAGTAAGGGCATTTTTTATTGTCCATTTTATTATCATATATATTGTTGTTTCTACAAGTTTAATAATGACTGTAAATTTTAAAATTTACAATTGTCACAAATAAGATAAAAGTGTAATATTATAAACTCCGTGGTGGTTCTAAACAAATGTTTACACCAAACATAAACGTCTTTATTTTCGCCGCATAAATCTCAATATGTTCCACTACAAAATATTTATTTTATTGCTATTTAGTATTGCTATCCTCTCGAACCTTCCCATTTAATGTGGGCCTGCTAACTTAGATACTTTCGTTTCGTTGAAACAGGATGGAGATTTCTAGTACTTTTTAGGGTTTCGTATATACAATATACCGATACCCTTATGTCACCCCGGATTTCTCCCACTTTCACATCACAGCAATTTTCTCCTAAACTACTGGACGGAAAAGGTTGAAATTTGGTATCAGTGTCTAGTTTGGTGACTCGATCAGGAGTACATATCGTGAATGAAGAAATTTTGATTTTAGGGGTATTACCGGGGGGAAAAACTAAAAAATTCGACCGTTCCCCCCTTCGAAACTATACAAAGCAAAATTTTGAAAAAGTTCAAGATATAGGGCCTCACCTGAATTTTACCGGAAAAATAAGGAGAAACCTCTACTATTCATTTTGGGGGGCAAATTACAGAATTAAATGGAAAACATAAAATTAAAATTGTTTTTAACCCATCATGTAATATATCAAATGAAAGGGCTCATGATGGCGAAAGCAAATATATATTTTTCATATTTTTACAATAAATTATTTTAAAGATATTAGCAAAAATATAAAAATTTTACACATTTTACCTTAAACTGTAAGCCGTAAAATGTTGAAAAAATTCGTCATTCGTATAGACAATCTCAAGCTGGAGTGAGCTTTGGAGACTTGCACTTATCCCTCTGGAGGTTGAGAGTCAGACCTTGTCCAGATCGATCAGATCGTTTTGTTGATGCATGCCCAACATCTTAAAGTCGTTTTGGTCCAAATGTAACTAAAATGGTACAAAAAAACTTCTGAATTGCTGTCCCAATAGCATGGGTTGCCCCCATGATTGGATATGGCATATGCCTCACTTCAGTTGGTAAAATAATCTATCGCGAGCAGAATGTATTTATTATCCCTCTCGGACCCGAGGAATGGATCGACGACATCAATAGCAATTTTTTCAAAAGGGAGGTCCACATTGTACTGCTCCATTCTGCTCTTGATCCGAGTCTTCGGGCTATTACTGGCTGCACATTTTCGACACCAAGCCCTAAAGTCCTCGAAGTAATTTACCCAGTAATATCGTTGCCGACTTTTATCTACTCTTATGCATCCTGTTATGTACTTTAGTCATGGCGGCGGGTACCTTTTTCTTTCTGAGTACCAGTTGAGACTTGGTTTTTCTGCCCTTCTCTTCTTAAGTATCAAGATTGGGGTTCAGTATCCGGGTCGGCCATTTGACCTGGATACATTGTGCTGTTGTCCATTCTTCGTTCAACTTGTCGGAAGGGTACTGTTCACTTATACTGATTGATTGACTGTTCCAGGTGATTGTTTGGTTGCGATGACCAAGTCTGACTGGTGATTTGTCTGGTAGCCCCACTCTGCAGTCACGCTGTGAATGCCCTGTCCGGTAATATACCCCTTTGGTTTCAGTTTTTTATAACTGAAAAAAGTATCTTCATTCTAGACCTCCATGCCTGAAGGTTCTTTCTGACTGAAGGAAACTGTTTGTACTTTGGTTTGGATGTGTTCATGATAAGCTCTACTTCCAGTGCTTGCCGCTGGACATTAACATCCTTTGTTAGATCTGGGTAACCTAAGTTTGTTAAACGGTCGACTCTTGTAGACTTTCACCAGATTTTTGTGTTTTCCACTAATTTGCATCTGGTATACCTGACTTAGTGATTTCGCTGTCATATCTTTGATCTAATACTGCAGTAATCTTGTTCATCCACTGGAAGGTACTGAAAAAGATCTAATTCTGGACCCCTTACAGAAATTATAAAACGGTAAACTTCTCTTGGTTATCCCAACCGTTAATTGCAGCCAATGCTTCAAATTGCCAGTTGTATATTGGCCAAGATGAATTACCATCAAACGTAGGTGGTTAGATAAAGAAACATGGTTTGTTAAAGGAACATTTGGTATTTGCATTGTTCTGGTATTTGGCTCTTCACAAGTCTTGTTAGATGTTTTTAATTGTACTTCCCACTTGATTTTGGATATCCCTAAGTTCACATTGCACTTCGCTTTGAATGGATGTCACACTTGACCAATAAGGTCCATCTTCTTTTTATCCCGTTTTACCAGAATTTTATTTAATTTCCCCGTTAAATTTTTCTCTAGCCCTTTTGAACATTTCGTTAGTGATGCTTTGAATTGAATTGATGTCACACTTGACCTTATTCTCGATACCAACTATTTAGAATTTTTAATTCGTCGTTTATCTCGTTTATGTCAGACTCCGTAAGCTGTTTTTTTCGATTTACCTTATTGATTTGTATGAGTGATTGCATTAGTTGTTCATATTATTTTTTCAGATTTTTTAATTCATTTTGCCGTTTTGAATTCAAATGTTTTAAGTTCATCTCGTCTTTATAATTGTAATATTTCAATTAGATTCTGTTGTTCACTTTTCATGGTGGTTATAAAACTTTGTTGTTTTTCATCTACTACGATTGCAAAGTTCAATCCTCCGTTTCTCATCAAAAGATCGCACTAACCTTTGTTGAATTTATTCCCTACCCTGCATCTTCTTTTTATCCCGTTTTACCAGAATTTTATTTAATTTCCCCGTTAAATTTTTCTCTAGCCCTTTTGAACATTTCCTCCATCGTAAATTTAGATTTTAAAATCCACGCTATTCTTTCGACGCCACTATTACACATTTTCTATGCATTGAAGTCAATAAATTTGTTTCAGAAAATAATGTTTATTTCCAGACCAAAAATTTACAATCAATATTTGACAAGTCAATCACACATCAGCTGAACCACTGTTTGCTTCTGTTGTACGGCTGCATTTATACCCTATCCTAATTATTTTCGATTCTTCTCGTAGTAACCTTGTCTGGCTAACGTATATGAAGTCTCGGTCTTGAAAAGAATAGCATTTTTGGTACTTTTTTATCCTTAATCTTGCGTTAAGACAATTGTTTTTTTTTGCTACCAATTTTTATCGGATAAATGGTTTTTGTTCTTTATTAGTAATGAAAAATTAAGCGTTGTAACAATATTAACCTCTCTGCTATGTTGTACCAGAGACTGGTAACTTCTACTTCTTAATAAATATTGGTGTCAAAATAATACCAAATTATTTATAGGATTCCGTATATCCAATGAGTAAACGAAAACCGTATGGGATCACTCTTGTGTCTGTTGTCGTTTTGTCACATCCTAATTTTGAACATACTAAACCCTATAAAAGTTGGAACTTGGTACTTATACATAGTGCTGCTGAGATTAATTTAGGCTTCAAATTAAAACAATAAAATGCGTGACCTGACATCAAATGAAAGGATTCGTTTATAAACTTAAAATTCTAACGTTTTCCGACGTTCTAACGTTTTATTATTATATTATTAGTGAAAAATGCCAGATTTTGTTGGGTTAATTGGAAATGTTTGCCCTGCTTTCGGAAACTGCTGGGCCTACAAGTTGGAAAACAGGGATCAAAGCGCCTCACACATAGTTTGTAGGAAAACATAAATGAAAATTCTAATGTTAATTTTAGGGGCTAAATAGAAAATTTCAAGTACATAATGTGATGTATTAAATGAAATAATTTGGGATGACATATAAATATTTTTTTATAATTTTAAAATGCATAGGTTAAGAAATATACAAAATCATATGATGCTACTGAACCTAAATTTTTGACGAAAAGAGCAATGTAGAGCATGACTCATAAAATGGAAAACTTAAAGAAAACTAATTCTGCAATGCAAATTTACATAGGAAAAAGTAACCATGAGGATCACTAGCTGATTATTGAAGCTGTTAGTTTTGAAAATCTGTAAAGAGTTATATTAATTTACCTCAACTGTCAAGGTTCGAAGGTGGTACATAACCCTTAGTGTGCGAGTTTGAACTGACCCATTATTTTAACTGCTTGTATTTTTTAATTTCATTTGACTGGGAATAATAACCTTGTATGAAAGTAATGTTAAAGTTTGTTACCATTAAAATTAAATACCCCATGTAATTGTATCCAACTTGTGTTTGAGAATTTGGTATATTTAGCTCAACAGGGGCACAGTACTTGTGTTCATTTTATATAACTTGTAAAATATAGTTTTATTACTTTTGGGTTTTTTTAGGTTCTCCTGCGTTATGAAGACGGCTATCAGTACCAAAACATTTTCGGACCTCTTGTCAAATTAGAGGCAGACTATGATAAGCGATTAAAGGAGTCCCAAACTCAAGAGAACATCGAAGTACGTTGGGATGTTGGCCTAAACAAAAAAACAATCGCTTATTTTACGCTTGCTAAAACTGATGGAGATATGAAGTTAATGCATGGTGACGAGCTCAGACTAAGATATGTCGGTGAAATGCATAAATCATGGGCTGGTGTTGGCCATGTTATAAAAGTACCTGACAATTATGGTGAGGATATTGGTATTGAATTGAAAAATGGATCGGGAGCTCCTGTGGAATGTAGCAGTAACTTTGTAGTTGATTTCATTTGGAAAAGTACCAGTTTTGATAGGTAAGCAAATATTGATTCCTTATTTTTAAAAAGCGGAAAAACTGATATTTTATTAACAGTTACCCTATCTTCAGGAAATTTATGTTCGTTATACTGGGTGTCCCAATAAGCGTACGGAACGGCTGTATCTCAGCAATGGTTTTGTGGGAAAAATCATTGGGCAATAACACATTATTTTGCTTGGAGATATTTTTTCCTATCTGTCATAATAAGGGAGAGGGAGGGCAATGTATTTTTCAATATTAAAATTTCAATATTTCTTTAACAAATCAACGGATTTGAATTTTTGTCTCCTTTGAAAGTTTATTTTATGGTGTGTTCAGAGCAGTAACTTGGAGTTTTTGGATGTGTTTTGTAATTACTTACATGTGGTAAAGCAACGGCATCCACCTGGAGTTCTTTATATACTGTGGACCCTACATCAGGCAATGGTTGGCAAAGTTTTTCAAGGATATTCATTGGTCAGAAAATATCCCTCACCCACTTAAGCGAACAGAATTATCCCAATACTGAAACCAGGGAAAACAAACGACAGGCCAGAAAACTATCACCCTATAGCCTTACTAAGTATGGTTTTAAACTAATAGAAAGACTGCTCCTCAACAGAATCCACCAAAAGATATTAGACATCATCCCCACTGAACAAGCTGGTTTCCGCCCGCATCGCAGCTGTACAGATCAAGTACTGACACTAACAACATTTATACAGGCTGGATTTCAAAAGAAACTTACAACATCTGCTGTATTTATAGATGGCAGCTTATGGGGAAAACAGAAGCAAAACGATGCAACTTAATGACGGTCTCCCACACTTCATGTGGAGATTGCTGAAGATATCCTTACCAGAGACCTAGCAAAGATCAGTGAATACTTTAAAAAATGGACACTACAACCAAGTACTGCAAGAACAGGTATATGCCTTTCATATAAACAATAAGATGGCAAAGAGAGAATTCAGTGTTCATGGATTACAAATTACTATACTGACACAACAAACATCCTAAATATCTCGGTATTATCCTGGACAAGACGCTTACATTCAAAGAGCATCTGACAAGAACGGCAGCAAATTTAATAACACATAATAACATAATGTGACGAGAATTCATCCGATATCTGGTGCAATCGGCATTCATCTGATATTTCGTGGAACCCGAAATATTGGACTGTCGACCCGAGGCTGGCGGCTGACTCTAACTGAATTTCCTCGCATCTTCGAAAACACATCAAAGAAATTTCCCGACGGCTCGTTGACCTACTAGAGAATTCTGAGAGAAATAAATAAATACGGACAGCTGGCGATAGGATTCATTAAGTATCGACTGCCGTATAGTTAAGATAAATTCTAAATAGTTGTGTGAATATAAATTGTGTTAAAGTAGTAGAAATAATTTAGAGTGAGTTGGACTGTGTTTATAAATAAATCCAAGAACCCGATTGTGAAAATAAAAATATTACAATAATACAGAGATTTTGCGGTACAACTTTGGGCTTTTGTTCGTATTTCAATTTACCTTTATGTCTGCATAATTAATACAGTTCAGTCATGCCAGGCTCTTTAAGCATTAATTATTTTCAGGTGTTTTCAATGAGAAAGAAAATCTGCAACCTTGTCAGATTGCACTCTCTTGTTTTAGTACATTCATTTATATAGTAAGCGTTTCATTTTTATGAATGTGAGTTGGTATTTTTTAAGTTTTACAGGTTACATAGAAGGCTTTCGAACCTCTTTGATTGTGTTGAACACATTGATTCACTAGCAGCCTGAGAAACCAACTAAGTATATGGAAAATAATTTCCAACTTTTTTGTTGACGTGTTTTATATTTAAATGATTCAAAATATAAACTTTGATACTTGGTTGTGCTGATCAGGATCTATAAGCCTACTCTAAATACTGTAGAGTAGACTTGGACTGTCCAATATTATACTTTCCTGTATCAATTTGTGGTGTCATATAGTTAAGCGTTTTTTAATGGCCACTGATACTTCAATTAAAAACATAAATTATTATGCTTTCTTGATTTATATCATCCAGCAATCTTTCTCCTTATATATAAATTCATTTTTGTTTTCAGAATGCAAATAGCTTTACGTAAGTTCGCGGTGGATGACACATCAGTATCTGCATACATTTATCATCGTCTATTGGGCCATGAAGTTGAAGAAGTATTGTTCCGTTGCCATTTACCCAAACATTTTTCGGCTCCAAATCTGCCAGATTTGAATCGTTCTCAAGTGTATGCAGTTAAACATGCTTTACAGCGTCCATTGTCTCTTATTCAGGGACCTCCAGGAACTGGCAAAACAGTCACATCGGCCACCATAGTCTACCAATTGGTGAAGCAAAATGGAGGGCCAGTATTAGTGTGCGCACCTAGCAATACCGCTGTGGACCAACTCACTGAGAAGATTCACAAAACCAATCTAAAAGTGGTCAGACTATGCGCAAAATCCCGAGAGGCTATTGACTCTCCAGTTAGTTTTCTCGCTTTGCATAATCAGATCAGAAAAATGGAAGGAAATACTGAGTTGCAGAAATTGCAACAGCTGAAAGATGAAACTGGAGAATTAAGTAGTGTTGATGAGAAAAGATACAGGATGTTGAAAAAATTAGCTGAGAAAGAGTTACTTGAAGCTGCTGATGTTATTTGCTGCACTTGTGTTGGGGCTGGTGATCCAAGGCTTGTAAGACTGAAGTTCCACTCTATTTTAATTGATGAAAGCATGCAGGTAAATTCATTTTATTCAAATAACTACTCAATCTTAGTGTTAAATACAGTATGACAAATTCGATTTCATTGGTTCAGAATTAGGGAATATATATTTTTAAAAAGAGATCTGTTTTATAACATTGAATTTAAAATAATTCAATATGATTACTTACTTAAATTCCAGAAATTATTTAGTGACGTCCTAAAGTAGCGGATAAATTCATTATCTACATACTTATGAATGTAAATGACAAATCCTGAAACTGGTCAATGTTTATATATGACACTACAATTTTTGACTAACAATATTCACCTGCTCCTCCAACCACCTAATGAAAAGGGGCAACATGTGATGCCATGTAAAAGTGTTTTCTATTCTCTATTCTATTCTTTTGATCTTTTAATGTTGCTAATAAGAAAAATCAATTTTCAGTTGTTTAATTTGTAAAATAATTAATGAAGTTTAAAATAATTATTATTTACAATAAATTACATTCTTAAGTAATATGCTACAACTGGGCTCTTCATATCTTGCAAAAAAAAAATACAGTGTCAAAATTCTTCAACAATGTTTGGCAAGATCTATTGGGTGTTTTAAATCATCAATATCAGTTTACTCTTGAAGATTTTTTATTTTAAACAAAACAAAAAATAGTGTAGTGCAGTCAAATGGGGTGGTTGGCTATCCATCAATGCAAAAAAAATTGTTGCAATAAGCTTGTACTGCTGCTGCATAATGTAGTGTAACTCTATCTTCTTGAAACAATATGTTTCTATTAATATCTGCGGAGTTAACAGTATCAGGATAGAGTTGTCTTAATTCAGGTATTAAAACATTTATTAAACTAATTTGGTCAAGTGTGAGTTGGACTCACATACTAAGGGTTCCATACCACCTTTGAGATTTCGATACAATGTAGTTAAATCAAAGTATAAATTTTTCTAATATTTCAGTTTCAGACAAGCAGTGAATGAGAGGATTTTCTTGTCTTTACCTTAATATTTTTTAAAGTCTTTTAAATTTATTAAAAATATACACTTTTATTTCTCACATAGAGTCTTTTCAAATTATCTCCTACATGATCCGCTTGATTTTTGTAAAAATATTTCTTTAATTTTCTAATTTGGCCTCAAAATTATGATTAAGATTTTCGCTTTATTTTACCATTAAATTTTAAGTGAAGCGCAATATAATCTTTTGTCTGCCTTTTAGGCTGAATAGTTTGGAATATAAATCGGAAAATGGGCCAAATTTTAAATAATAATTTATTAAATCTTTTAAACAAATTATGATAAAATTTCAAATAAATTATATCTGTATTTTTATGATGATGCCATTCGTTTGATACATTATCTTACAGATGCATTTTAAAAAACAAAATTTTATATTCCATTTAAGTTATAAATTACTGTTGATATTTGTGCTTTACTTTTCTTGAAGTGTTGAATTTTGAATATTTTTAATAACTTTTTAACAAATTATTTAAAAAATATGCATTCTACATTCTTCCACCTGATATATAACATGATGTGTTTGAAACAAAATATATTTTTTATTTTTAATTTAATCCTGTTATTTGACTCCCACACTAAATATTTCCTTATTTTTCCTGTAAAGTTCAAGTGAGGCACTATATTTCTTTTTTTTTCAAAGTTTTACGTCGTGTAGCTTCTGTGAAAAAGTGAAAACTCGCTTTTTTATAATATTTTTGCTAATAACTTTTAAACAAATATAAAAAATTAATTTGTATTTCTCAGAATGAGACCTAATTACCTAATTTTACATTTTGCAAATTGCCCCCCAAAATTAATATTAGGGGTTTCTCCTTCTTTTTCCAGTATAGTTCAGGTAAGGCAGTATATCCCTTTTTTCTAAATTTTACGTCTTATAGTTTCGTAGATAAGGGGGGAGATGGGTATTTTTGTTAAAAATTGTTCATATCTTTTAAATTATTTATTTTAAAAATATGAAAAAAAAAATTTGTCAAGTATATAGTGATTCGTTTGATTTGGTATATTACATGATGCTTTAGAAACAATTTTAATTTTATGTTTACCATTTAATTCTGTAATTTGCCCCCAAAATTAATATCATAGGTTTCTTTTTTTTTTGTCAAAATTTTATATCGTATAGTTTCGGAGATAAGGGAGGACTGGGTGAATTTTTGTATATTTTTGTTAATACCTTTTAAAATATTTATTTTTGAAATGTGAAAAAATATATATTTGTATTCCTCAAAATGAGCCATCATTTGATGTATTACATAATGCCTTTTTTAATTTTTTATTTAATTCTATAATTTGCTTCTTAAAATTAGGAGGATTTCCATTTTGCTGTAAACTTTGTGTAACGTTTTATATTCCCTATTTTTTTCCAAATTTTCGGCTCATTCCAATCCAATGATCGGAAAAAATCCCCAGTTAATGCCCCCTTAAAAAAATCATCATCCAATTCTTCTGTTATTTCTTATGCCATCCCAAACGTTCTCTTTAATGGATACTGAGTGTAACCTTCCGTCATCCAGTGAGCATTTTGGGTACTCCAATATCGACAATTTTGCGTGTTGATCGTTCCATGGGAAACGTTGCCTTATCGGAGAAAATAATATTTTTGGGAAACAACGGATTGTCTTGGCATCTACTCGTAACCATTTCACAAAATTCAAATCTACAATCAAGATGGTCGCCATTTAATTCCTGAACCAGTTTAATTTTATATGGATGGTATTTCTCTTTTTTCAAAATTCTCAATACAAATGTTTTTCTTTCATCACCAGCTACTTCTCTTGTGGGTTTCTGAGGGTTGTCCTGAACATTCAATTTTGATCTCCCAGGTTTGGAAAGATCTTTGACAGTTCCGAATTGACGGAATTTTTGTTCTATTCTATTTTGTTCATTGCAACTCATATTAACATCTCATTTCTCTAGGTCTTAGAAATGCTCATTAAAAAAAATAATGCTTAGATAAACGATTACTATCAACCACGTCTAGCGAACTAAAAAATGTTAATTATGTCTTAAATTTCACAAAAAGATCTGACATTACTTTTTTGGCAAAAATGTAACGTACAGGCTATTAAATCAGAATAGGTATTTGACTTGTTTGTATAAATTAAAATTACTGTTTCTTGAGTATCCAAGTCCAACTATCATAAAGTCCTATACTGCTGAATAGGGAATTGAAAACCCTTTCAAACCGGGTATCACATGTTACCACCTTTTTATTTAATTTGTTCTGGGGGTAGTTATTATCCCTAACAGGTTGAAGAAGCAGCTGAATAAAACTAAAAATTACATTTTCAGATATAAAAATTTACCTATTTCAGGATTTTTCATTTGCATTCATAATTAAATAGAAAATGAATTTAACCGTTACTTTAGGACCTCTATATTTAATAACTGATTTTGTAGAATTGCAAATGACAGAAATATTTGCTCATTTGCTTTTTGAGATTTTACCATACATTTCAAATTGATGCCATACATGTTAAAAGTTGTCTTCTCTGTATTTATGGATTTTTTTGAGAATATCACCACACTTGAGAAAAAACCTCTATATTTCAAAACTTCTAAATTTTAAAATAAAAGAGAAAATATTTGTGATGTATCTAATCCATCCCTCAAATTGCAATCCATAATTCAGTCATTTCCTTATTAATAATTTAGACATTTTCTTGTTTTACCATAGCTGTCGAATTTTACAGGCTACCGAACCCGAATGTATGGTTCCCGTTGTTCTGGGAGTGAAACAGCTAATTTTGGTTGGTGACCATTGCCAACTGGGTCCAGTTGTGATGTGTAAAAAAGCAGCAAGGGCTGGTTTATCGCAAAGTTTGTTTGAGAGGCTGGTCGTGCTCGGAATTAGACCTTTCCGTTTGGAAGTGCAATATAGGATGCACCCAGAACTTTCCAGATTTCCATCCAATTTCTTCTATGAAGGTAGCTTGCAAAACGGGGTCAGTGCTGAGGAAAGAAAATTGGCTAAAGTTGACTTTCCATGGCCGATCAACGACAGACCTATGTTCTTTTTAGTGACCCAAGGTCAGGAGGAAATTGCTGGGTCGGGGACCAGTTACTTGAACAGAACTGAAGCATCTAATGTGGAAAAAATAGCCACCAGGTCAGTCTTATAACTACAATATTTTCCATAAAGATTACAAATATGTTACTATTAAAATAACAAGTACTCCCAAATTTTAATAACTTAACAAAATTATACTTAATTTAATTAAATGTTAAAGCACTTAGTCGTTAAATCGGATATATGGTACTACCTAAAAAAAATCTTGGCCTTTGATGCAGGAGTAAAATTAAAAGATTTGCCTTGTTTCAAATCTTCAAAAAAAAGTATGTAAATATAGGGTAATCCTAGAATAATGCTTAAGGATTTTACATTTCTTAATGTATTGAAGAAATTAATGAATTATATTAATGTAACCTTAGTATATTTCGGTTACTGTCTATATTTATGTTCTAATGTGAATATGGTCTTACAGGTTAGGTAAAGTTATCTCGGATAACTCAGAAATTCATTTAAAAAATTTAACATAATGACCTGCATGATTCCAGAATGAAATTAATCAATTTTCACAATTTATGTATAACATGATGAGCAAGGAAATTCAGAAATATTTTAAACAATGAGGTAATATGGTGCTCAAACTAAATTGTAAAAACAAAGCCATGGATAGTAGGAAAAATTTGTGACTAATGAAAAATGTTGTTCAACATACAGATATTATGAAAATTTAATTGTTGCAACACACTTAACTTTTAACTGAGCTGCTATAAGATGGCTTTGCGGGGTAGGTTCTTATTAGTGGCAATCCGAGGTGGTCATAAAATGAACAAATACGAAAAATTAAATCAAAAGTAGATTGCTGCCGCTTCTGGGGCGTTTAGCATTAGGCTGTTTTTACCAGTATAATTCGAATAAAAAATACTTTTCTCGCTACTGTTATGTTTTATGAAGAAAAAAAAATCTAACTAAATTTAGAAATTATTTTAGTACTCAAATTGTTACAAAAAATAATTAATATTCTTTGAACTTTTTTCCAGACATTTAACATGTTCATATATTATCTATTTATCTATCAGCATATATTTTTAAGTATTAAAGTTTTTTTGGTTATTTGTAAAATAAAATCTCTTGTATATATAAAACATACAGACAGGAACCGCCCCAAGTAACGACATCTATAGCAAAAATAATATAAAACCAAACTTCGTATCACTGTAGTGTAAAAGTATAGCCGTTACTACCCCTTTAGTATACCCCGAAGCAGAAGGTCCAAACATACATAAAATGCTAGATTTGTGTGTTTTTTTTTAAATTTGAAATAATTTAATATGATAGTTTGGCACACAATTAGATGATTAAATCTAACAAATATTTCTATTCATAGATTTCTTCGTTCGGGAGTTAAACCAGAACAGATCGGTGTAATTACACCATACGAAGGCCAGCGTGCATATCTTGTCCAATACATGCAGTATCAAGGTTCATTGCATAGTAAATTATATCAAGAAATTGAGATCGCCAGTGTAGATGCTTTTCAAGGCCGTGAAAAGGATATTATCATAATGTCTTGTGTACGATCGAACGAACATCAAGGAATTGGATTTTTGAACGATCCCAGACGTTTAAATGTTGCATTAACCAGAGCCAAATATGGAATCATCATTGTTGGTAAGTCAAATAAAATCTAACAGCAAAACTGTATCATTAAAAACTTCTTTTTTGTAGGCAATCCAAAAGTTCTTTCAAAACAACCGCTGTGGAATCACTTGCTCTCTTTTTACAAAGAACAAAAAGTGCTCTGTGAAGGTCCCCTCACCAACCTTAAGGAGTCATTAATTCAGTTTGCGAAACCCAAAAAATTGATCAACTCTGAGAATCCTGGATCACATTTCATGACGACTTCAATGTTCGATGCTCGCGAAGCTATGGTTCCAGGTTCAGTGTACGATCGTACCAATACCAACATGAACGGGCAATTCAATTTTCCAAATCGTCCTATGCCGTTGGATATGTTCAGCCGAACACACGATCCTATCAGTTACATCTCACCAGAACGTGCACAGACCAATATAAACCTCCCGGTACCGGTAAGTACCGATTATGATATTTTAATTTTAAAAGTGTAATAATTCAAAAATGGTAAGATGCCATATTTCCTTTAAAATTTTAGTTGATATTCAGTCCACTTTCATGAAATATTAAATTTTAAAATTTTATTAAACAGGAAAATATATTATACAAGATTTAGTTCACTTGAACATGTATTAAATTCTTAATACAAAACTTAAACCTTTTATTAATCGGAGTTCATTATGTGCTGACGAGAGCCTCTATAATAATTTCTGGAAGCCAATTTATCTGTTTCCCACATTTTCTCTTCATGCACACGAGTCAGTAATTCGTATCGTCATAGAGGGCCCAACATGCTCGGTATACCATCGACCATAGTATATTATTACAAAGCCGTGAGTTTTAATTACAAAATTTTACACTCACGATACACGTCTGTATGTCTCAAAACACATATTAAGACATTGAAAATATATCTATCTATATTTCCAAATCAATGCATAAATAAAATGAATATCGTTCGTAAAATATTACAGGTCTATGTATTTTACATATTTTTTTATTTTATCACTGACTAACCACCTATCGCAAATGATTCCTATACAATTGCAATTCATTTGCCAGTCGACTGCTGTCTTGCATCCTTATTTATTTTCAGAGATGTAATCGGGCCCACTATCTCACAAAGTCTCGCATGTTGTCACCGCTTCTTTTACGTATGTCTAATAGTAGCGTATTTCGTCCATACGAAGTATTAGATTTATGTTTGGAACCCTTGCAAAGAGTTTAATCCGCACTTAACCAAATTATTTATATATTCCATTTGGGAAACATTTTTATATAGGTTAGTAGTGCAAAAAATAAATTTAGGCAACTGATCAAAATTGTTGCAGTGAAACAGTCATACTATACCGCAGTGATGAAATATTTTTCCTTAAAAATATCTTTATACTACAAATCAATCCTGTTCATTGAAACTCGAGGTCATTAGTTTCTATTTCGTCCTTAAAAGTATTTGGAAAATAAATTTCATTTGCATAACTTGAAATCTGTGAAGCATGCAGAACTCTTTTTGTAACTTGGTCGAATCACTACTCTTTTCAATTAAGAAAATTTACATGTTGCTTTGAAACTTGCAAACTTTTCTGAAGAATTTTGCCCAAGAAAGAAAGGAATAAACTGGCTGAAAAAAAAACACATGGAATAAACACTTTTAGAAGTGTCGTATTTTTTGGCTCATAATAACTTATAACAACTATTTTTTTTTTTCAATAATTGAGGTATAAATTTTCTTGTAAGGAGATGTTTTGGAGGAAACTTTAACTGTGGTTTCTATATAATATCAAAATAGAAGTAAATTTTGTTTTTGTATAAGATTTAGTTACTAAGAATTAGGTGTTCTTATTGTTTTCAGTCAACAAGTTATTTCTTTACAGGTTGGCATGTTCATGAATATGGCTCACATTCCACCACGTTTCTACAATCAACACCAACAAGCTTTACAAGCGCGGCAACAACAAAATCCACGCAACAGTCGCAAAGTTCCACAACGACAAAAGGGCAAAGGTTTGAGTCAGGACCAGACCCAGCCTTTCAGTCAGAGCTTGCAACTAACCCAAGGCATGTCACAACCAGGATTGTCCCAACCAGGGTTCAGTCTAAGTCAACCAGGATTGTCACAAGCTGAGCTCAGTCAGGATCCATACATGACAGATTACCAGTCACAAATGGATGGATTGTTGTCACAAGATTCGACATACCAGGGAGATAGGTGAGTGGTTTTAATTAATTATTGTTTTTCATATGTTTCGAATGTTTGATTTTTTCATTACATTTTATTTTGTTATCTAAAGAAAAATATAGGTCACATATACAACTTTGCTTCTCATAAATACTTCTTTGGGCTTGTTTTACAAACATTCTTATAGATATTATCTTTGCTTATATTACAACGAAAAAATTGTTGAATCAACAGACATTACCAAAAATAATTAGTCAACAATCAAATAAATAAACATTCTTTAAGCTCTTTCTTAAACATGTAGTTCCTATTTCAAAAGGAAATCATTTTGTTGACAACTCCACTATAAATTTATAGTTTGGTTATTTATATTTTATATTTATCGCCTACCAATAAATCATAAAACGCATCCTACTCTATACTAGTTGCTTCTTGTGAACCATTTTCAATTCCACTATCTTAACTAATTCACAAGGCTGATTAGACAAGGTATCCTTCGCCTGGAATCCCTAGGTAATTGAAGGATATCAATGAAATTAAAGAATGATTCATTTATGAATTGAAAAATTCTTGCTTTAAAATGAACTGTATAACAAAAATATATCTTGAAATCTACCCACCATTTTTTCAGAATTATTCTTATAATTCAACATAAATATTCTTAAAATGAATATATCATCACAGTGTAAACTATCCAATGTTTCTGCGATAACAATAACTGTGCTGAATCTATATTTAGGCCTGAAAATAATTTTATTAAACTATTTTTGCAATACTCCAAAAATTTTAACTACTTTAGATCCTACAGACACAATGACAATAGTTTTGAAATTAGTATTTGAGATCAACTGTAGTCACAAAACTTCCATTTAACACATTTTGTACTGCTACATTTTAGAATGTTTGCTTGAAATATGACCAGTTAGTTTCTCACTTGGTTGTAATTGTTGTAGGAGCGTTCTTCAAGAAATTTCTCGAGGTCGATGCTTTTTATGCCTATCGAAAGTTCAGGGTAGTCCCTTTTTTTATTACCTCTGACGGTGGTATGTTTATGTTTTGTTTTTGTCGGAATGATTAATTTAGGTTGTTAATTTTTCCATTGGCGATGTAAAAATGAATATCTACATATAATAGATATCTTGTATCTCAAATTGTAACAGTAAAAAATACATCAGGTATCGGTCTTTGGTGGTGCAAAAGAACTAAAGGTAGAATGAATAAATATTTTTCCAGATGATACCTATTCGTGGTTATTATCATGAATACAATGGTTCCATAGTTTTAAATAATATAAAGAGAAAAGGATCCAAAGTTATTTCTTAAATGAAAATGAACATTTAACATCTTTCTTCATTCAAGATTTGTTGTACTCATTGAGTGATATATAATTGTAACTGTTTGAAAAGAAGTTGTGTCAGTTGTATTTGAAAAGTTATGGATTTAAAAATTTTAATTAAATTACACAGGATTAATACTTAAATTTAACAAAATACTAAAAATTATTTAAATCACCTGAAATTTGTATCCATTATTCAGGACACAAAGAAAGAGAAACAGAGACAGTGAAATATCGAAAGACGAGAAGTATCGTTCGTAAGAAGCTTTCGCTTCTATCGATATGTGTCCATTAAGTTAATTAAGAAGTATAAATCTGAATTATGATTGTACAAAAATATGTAAAGTTCAATGAAAAATGACTTTTAACATTATTATGTGTTTAGAGATTTTATTGTTTTCTGATGTATTGTGTTCTGTTTCAGGTCTGCATTCTTTCAGCCTAACACACAGTTCTCCCAACCTTACTGATTGAGTTCGGAAGAAGATGAAAATAGAATCGCGGGAGCGGTCTTCTGAAAATTAGCAAGTGAATGATCTGATTGTCAAATTGTCAGTAACGCAGCGAACACGGTCACATGATGTCGACAAACAACGGAATAAAACTTGAACAAATATGAAAGAAGTTTAACAAATAAAAGTATCGCAACGAGGAAAGGTACTTAAAAAATATACCGACAGATATGGTTTTCTTCGATACTTCGTAAAGATGACGTTTTCACGCCGCTGTGACTAACCGATTCGTTATACCTCTTTTTTTTTAATTCATTGTAAGTTCATTTTCAAATTTATTATTGTTTGTTAGTTTCATTTTTGTTGGTAAAATTTGTTAACAATATTACTTACATAGTCAAAATTATAAGAACAGAAAAATTGTGATTGTTTTTGAGTAATACTGTTGACATTGGATCAATAAAAAAATGTATAATTTATAAAAATGGTGAAAAATACACCGACATTTAGAATAAGTTTTTTTTAATTTCTTGTAGTTATCAGCTTAAACTTTGTCAGGGATGAGTAATTCATAACATGGTGCCAGTGTTTTCGTTTATTATTAAAGGTTAAATTTTCATGTATCTTATATACATGCTTTCATTTGTCAACAATGTTTGTGTACTTGTGTACACAACTAGTGAATATTTCAAAGTTCATAATAAATTAGCGTTCACAAACTACTATTGTTAATTACACACCTATGAAGATATGCTTTTTGCGAATTTTAGATGTTTAGATAAGTAAGGTCATAGTTTATTATTTTCTGATTTTCCAATCCCAATAACAAATACAAACTTTAAACTTGATTTACAGATAATAAAATAAACTCAAATATTAAATTCTGACTCGTGCTGATGAAAGACTTGTTAATTATTATGTCTTTCAGACTATTGAAAAATAATTTGTCGGCAAACAAGAGCATTGTATACATAAAGTAAACTGGGATGCTCACGAAAAAATTACATTTGCCCGGAAACCATCACAGTAATGAAACGAAACCTCAAACGACGGCCTCAGAACCTGGCACCTAATCAGTCTGCGACAGGCGCCTGATATGCCGTACATATCGCTTCTCGGCTTACTCAACCCGAAGACCATTTCTCTAATGTGTAGACGATATTCCCGGTCTGCTAGCGGACCTACTTTACCGACCGTGTTAAACACGGTTTTAGGTTGCAAGTGTGGACTATGGTAGGATTTTCCTCGGATCCTAGACTGGTCATTCCCTCCAGGAAGGGACCCCCAGTCCGACACCTCAAACGGCCGTCGTCTACCATCCCACGCTACAAGGGTGAATGCGTTCGTAGGACCGACCAACGAGGTCCGACCATCCACCCAAAAATTTTTATTAGTTAATTGTCATAAAAATGAAACTGCCCCGTTTCAAAGCTCATAAACAACACCTACGCAGGAGGGATTTTTTTAAGTTAGAAAAATAACTTATTTATTAACCACCAAAATTACAAATTATACTAAAATTATTTATACTGTTGCTGAACAAATACCAAAACTAATTACGATTTTTGCAATTGTTAACACTTCCTCTAATTTGTTAAGAAATAAAAAAATGTTAATAACACTTTATATGTATTATGCGATGTATATTCTTCAAGAAAAAAAACCGTCAAACATTTGTGGAATTATTTGCAACAGAAAATAACAATTTCCCTAGGATTTATCAAAATTTCAGTACTTACACAGTTATAGTTTGTGGCCGTGTTGAAAACTGTTGCTTTATTTTATTTCAACAAGCAAATAGATCATTTTATACTAAAATAAAAGCTTCAGCCGAAGGTTAAGGTTAAAGGTATTTCAATTTATACCTGAATTGAATTGTAGTATGACAAATTGCCCAGTTTATACTAATTGCCATTTACATAAAGTCATCCCTGCAGATGTTCTGAGAGAAAGAATTTCCAATATCTCGATCAATCAGTGTTTATGTAAAGAAACAAGTTGATTGTAAATACCTATTTGATGCAGAAAGTCAAAACCCTAACCGTGGATTCAACCCAATTAATTTCTTATGCCACTGAAACAAAATGGGTGTGTAAAGTGCATCATGTAGTCCACAAAGCCAAAGTTCCTAAGCACATCGTCGAGTCGACAACTTTCACACTTCAACAACACGTGTCAACCACACCGATACTTTAAACTCTTACCCTACCGGGTACAATTGTGAATCTAAACCTTCTAGGTATCCATTCAAGAACACAAGTCATCAAAATCGGGCACCGTTTAGGAGGAGTTCATTTTTTCCCTACAACTCGATTGTAGCGCCCCCTAACTGGTTAAACTGTAAATCATATCAACTCAATCACACAAAAAATTTCATCAAACTCGACCCAACCTTTTATGAGTAGTTCATCGACAACTCGATCGCAGCGCCACCTACTGGATTCAAATACGAATTTAGACCTTCCAGGAACCCATTGAAATACCAACAAAAAATTTTAATGAATTGTTAGGATAGAATCCCATTATTAGCAATGTACTCTCATGTAATGGTCGCCAAGCGCGTGTTGATTGAACAATTATCGTCATATTTAAACAAATTAACACAAAATAATATCAGTTATCGTATTCCCATAAACATTCCCTTTTGAAACACTATCCACGGAAGAAAACCGCATCAAAATCTGTTGCGTAATTTAAAAGACCTAAGCGTACAGAGAGAGAAACGGCGGGAAGCGACTTTATTTTGATATTATCTAAAGATATAATGACGGCCATGAATTTCTTATTGCAACTAATATATTTAAGTTGATAAGGATTAATATATCACTCTAATTAACTTTCCAATTACTGCATTCTACGGTAACATTTTTTTAGAAGATATATTGAATAGTATAAGCTATCCTTAAAAGATAGATATATGCTATCACGGACTTTTTTGTAGGTATATGAAAGGAATGTCTCACTATGCATTGTTTTGTTATGTCTCAAAGGGATTATGCAGTGTTAGTGTTATAGATAAAAGCTCTCAAGCGGCTTGACTTTTTCCTACATTTCTTTCAATTATCGTTTCATTTCAACCAATTTCGACAAAACTTTGACAAAGTACATACCAAAATGTTTTATAATAGGATACACTCTGGCATACAAAAACCCCATCGAACTCTGATATATTCGGCGATACTTGTTTATGTCCGCTTCTCGTATGAGGCGAGTAGTATAAATATAGTGCAGGGTGTATTAAATCGACAGAGCGAAGCGATCAGCTGTTTAGTCACTTTGTTTTGTAGATAACTATATTTTGGTAAAATAAAAACATTTAAAGTGAATGCTAATATTTGTGCGTTTGTACCCACGGAATCTGTTGAAATATATCATTATAGGCGTTTTAAGCAAAATGTTCATTCTAGTTCTTGAGTCCACAAAATATTAAGTTTTTTCAGGCCTCAGGTCAGAAAGTTGACTTTGTTGAATAGTCCCAGTGAATCAATGTTGTAAGTTGAACAAAAATGTTAAGGAAGCACATTCTCTGCATTCAATAAGACTAACAAGAAAACTGACATTAGTATGGTAGGGGAAGCTGTTAAGGAAAAAACATTTTATTAAATTTTTGTTTATACTAAAAGTATTTAAAAATGACAATTAAACTTTTCAATAATCAACAGTAAAACATAAAACGTTACTTTGCACCTATAAACAGTGGTAAAATTTACAAAACAATCATGTTTTGTGCGCATATGCTCCTTACTTTAGGTGATACCGCTGGGGTAAATATCTAATGGCGCTCAGGCTTGATTCTATAAATGTAGTAGTGAAATTAATGAAATACCAAAGTATTTATTATTAAAAACAATAAACAGAAGTAATCATCTGATTTTAATCATGTAAGGTTTTGCTTTGATACATTTATAATTTATTACAGATAGCATATTTTAAAATATTTTTAATTTTAACATTTTTTATTTACTTTCTATTCTAAAACACTTTTGTAGTTGCTACAGGCGCTATAGTTTTGCCTTTCTATATCAGAAAGAGATAAAAAAGTTTATTCCTCGAAGTTTCCTTGGACTCCCATCATTTTGAAGTGATTGATCTGACAACGTTTCAATAGCTATCTGCTATCATGATGGGAAATTAAAATTATCCGTCGTAATTATACCCTATACCTCATTGGATCGCTTAATCTTCTCTCTCGTCCAATCAGCGTCGCCGTACCTGGCGTTTGGTTGTCGGTGATGCGTAGCGGCAGTTGATCAAGAGGTCTTCAAACGTTTTTAATTTGGACTTATTAGAGATTATCTATGCCGTCTCTATGAATTTTCTTTCATACCAGTGCTCTTCCTTATGTAGTACCCTTGCCTTGCAACATTACAGCAAACTACCACATGTTTATGGACTACACAACTACCGCTCAGATTACAAGCTCACGTAACTCACCAACAGCAGAATTATCAAAATTTCTCCTACCAATCATCCAACATTTGGAGGGCAAAACATCATCGCACCTCAAGGATTCAGAGCATTTCGTCCTAATCATCGAATCCATAGAACATTGCTTAGTAAGTTTCGTTGTTGAAAACCTCTTTACCAACGTACCATTAGACGAATGTCTAAGTACTTCTTGGGAAATAACACCACAGTTAAAGAAAATTGCTGTATATTCCAAACATTTCGGGGTCTAGGTCAGACCCCGTTGTCAATGGTTAAGAAACTTGGATAAAAAAGGCACAATTCTAAGATGTAAATTAAGAGAATTTTATTTGAAATGTTACAAGAATTCATCCGACAGCTGGTGCAATCGGCCATCAACCAATTCGTGGAAGGGACATTATTCCGATAAATTCTGGGAATCCGAAATGTTTGTCTCTCAACAGGCGGACCGCTGCCGTTACTGGGAATTCCCTTAAAGCTTACAGAACATGATAGAGTTTCCCGATGGTTCGTGGACCTACCAGACAGTTTCAAGATAAATATATAAATTGAACAGCTGGCGATTGGAGGCATACAGTTTTCGTCGATCGTATTGCATAGTTAAGATAAAATGTAAATAGTAGTTTCTGTGAATATAAAAGTAGTGGAAATAAATTAGAGTGAGTTGGACTGTGTTTTTAAATAAATCCAAGAACTGAACTGAACCCGAGTGTGAAAATAAAAACATTACAGTGGTGTCAGAAGTGGGATGTATTTGTGGAATTTTAGAAGTGAAAAATAAATTGACTGAAAATGTTTAAAACAGAGAAATTGGACCAATTGAAAGTGACAGACTTAAAAAAAGAACTCGAGGAAAGGGATTTAGAAATTAGTGGGAAGAAAAGTGAATTAATACAACGGTTACGAGATGCTCTAATAAATGAAGGTAACGATCCCGATACTTATTTGTCTGAAGTTTCTGACAATGGTGACATGAGCATGCTATTAAAGCAAATGGAAAATTTAAAAGAAACCTTCTAAAGACTTAGAATTGTCTTGTAAGGTTTTTTTTAAATTTTCTTCAGAATTTTATGTGGCACTCCTAGGTGCGACTTTGTTATAAGATAGTGTCAAAAATGCGAGTAATGAATTTTGTTGATTCAGTGATCCCATTAAAACCATAAGGGAAAACCTAGGAACTATCCCGATATTGGGTTGTTCACAAGGACATGACCATTAGCAATTTCTTCCTTAATCATCGGCAACCAGGAACGACTGAATTCTACGGAGGTAGTAGCGACACAATCGTTTTCATTTAACAAAATTAAAGCAGACTCTTTTAGTTTTCTTTTGGTGTTGTATTCTTCTTTGTGTAATATAACTGAATTTTGAAACTGTATTTTATGACCCAGGTCCCAAGCATGTTCACAAATTTTGGATTTTTCAAATTGTCGTTTTTATGGTTCCGTATATACAATAATTTGGTCAAGTGCGAGTTGGACTCGCATACTTAGGGTTCCGCACCACCTTCAAGATTCGAATATTCCAGTTTCAGACAAGCAGGGAATTATACTTACCCTTATATCTTTTAAAGGAAGCGTTTTAAATTTATAAAAAATATACACTTTGATTTTCCAAAAATAGACTTTTTATTTTATCTGCTTTAGGATTCGCTTGATTTTTATGACAATACATATGTATTAAATTTTCTAATTTGGCCCCCAAAAAGTAACATTAGAGTTTTATTTTACTAATAAACTTTCAGAAATGCCTTTTATAATCTACTGTCTGAGTTTTGAGGCTCTGTAGATTGGAAATTAAGGGTAAAATAGTTCAAAGTTTAAATTATAAATTATTAATTCTGTTATTCAAATTATTTAAAAATATAAATAAAATATATTTTTCAAATTTTAAATAGTGTAGTTTCTAAAGTGGGAATTAAGTCGATGTTTAATATTTTTAATATCTTTTATACAAATGATTTAAAAATATGTTATATTTTTAATTCACATAATGAGCCTTTTATCTGATATATTACATGATGCGTTTGAAAATTGATTCTTTATTTTCCATTTAATTGTATAATTTGTCCCTAAATTTACTATGGGGGTTTTCTAGTAATTTATTTTCCGTTTAATTCTATTATTTGGAGGTCAAATAATAGAATTAGGGATTTTTTTTCATATTTTTCCTATAAACAAAAAAAAAGAAGTCTTAGAGTTTGGGGAATAACGGGGAGAATGGGTAATTCTTTTAAAATACTTTTTTAATATATTTTAAAATATTCATTTTAAAAAAATTAAAAAAATATATTTGTACCTATTCGTCATAATGAGCCCTGGGAATTGATATATTACATGACCCGTTAGAAACAATTATAATTTTTTATTTTCCATTTAATTCTATAATTTGCCCCCCCCCCCCAAATGAATATTAGGGGTTTCTTCTTATTTTTCCAGTAAAGATCAGGTGAGGGGCTATACTTCCAGTTTTTCAAAATGTTTCAGCTTATGGTTTCGGAGATAAGGGGGGGAATTTGTAAATTTTTTTATAGTTTTGTTAATATCTTTTAATTAATTTATTTTATAAATATGGAAAAATATATTTGTTTTCTTCATCATGAGCCCTTTTATTTGATATATAACATGCTGGGGTAGAAACAAATTTAATTTTATATTTTCCATTTAATTGTATAATTTGCCCCCCCAAAAAAAATATTAAGGGTTTTTCCTTATTTTTCCAGTAAAGATCAGGTGAGGGGCTATACCTCCATGGTTTTTTCAAAATTTTCCAGCTTATGGTTTCGAAGATAGGGGGGGATGGGTAAAATTTTTTATATTTTTGTTAATATCTTTTTATTAATTTATTTTAAAAATATGAAAAAAATATATTTGTTTTCGTCATAATGAGTCCTTTCATTTGATATATAACATGATGGGTTAGAAACAATTTTAATTTTATATTTTCCGTTTAATTTAACTATACATTTATACCAAATTTCAACCTCTTCCGTCCAGTAGTTTAGGAGAAAATGGCTGTGATGTGCCAGAGGCAGAAATCCTGAGTGATATTATAAGGGTATCCGTATATTGTATATACGGAACCCTAATATACGGATACCCTTATAATATCACTCAGGATTTCTGCCTCTGTCACATCACAGCCATTTTCTCATAAACTACTGGACGGAAGAGGTTGAAATTTGGCATCAATGTATAGTTTGGTGACCCGATCAGGAGTACATATCGTAAAAGAAAAAATTTTGATTTTAGGGGTACTTCTGGGGGGAAAAACTAAAAAATCCCCCTGATCTCCGAAACTACTGAGCCTAAAATTTTGAAAAAAATAGTAAATATAGAACGTTGCCCGAACTATACAGGAAAAATAAGGAGACACCATTAATGTTAATTTTGGGGGGCAAATTATTGAATTAAATAAAAATTTAAAAATAATTTTTTTTTCAAACGCATCATGTAATATATCAAATGAAAGGTCTCATTCTGAGGAACACAAATATATTTTTTTCATATTTAAAAAAAATTATTTAAAAAGATATTAACAAAAATATACCAAAATTTACCCATTCCCCCCCCCCCTCTCTCTCTCTCCGAAACTATAAAACGTAAAGTTTTGAAAAAAAAATAGATTTATAGGTTCTGACCTGAAGTTTACTGGAAAAATAAGGAGAAACCTCTACTTTTAATTTTGGGGGGCCAATTACAGAATTAAATGGAAAATATAAAATTAAAATTATTTCTAACCCATCATGTTATATATCAAATAAAAGGGCTCATTACGACGAAAACAAATATATTTTTTTTCATATTTTTAAAATAAATTAATTAAAAGATATTAACAAAAATATAAAAAAAATTACACATTCCCCCCCTTATCTCCGAAACCATAAGCTGAACTTTACTGGAAAATTAAGGAGAAACCCTTAATATTTATTTTGGGGGGGCAAATTATAGAATTAAATGGAAAATAAAAATTGTTTCTAACCCATCATGTTATATATCAAATGAAAGGGTTCATTATGACGAAATCAAATATATTTTATTCATATTTTTAAAATAAATTAATTAAAAGATATTAATAAAAATATAAAAAAATTACCCATTCCCCCCCCTTATCTCCGAAACCGTGAGCTGTAAAATTTTGAAAAAAATGGAGGTATAGCCTCTCACCTGAACTTTACTGGAAAATAAGGAGAAACCCCTAATATTTATTTTGGGGGGGGCAAATTATAGAATTAAAAGGAAAATTAAAATTGTTTCTAACCCATCATGTTTTATATCAAATGAAAGGGCTCATTATGACGAAAACAAATATATTTTTTTCATATTTTTAAAATAAATTAAAAGATATTAACAAAAATATAAAAAATTTTACCCATCCCCCCCTATCTCCGAAACCATTAGCTGGAAATTGTTGAAAAAACAATGGAGGCATAGCCCCTCACCTGAACTTTACTGGAAAAATAAGAAAAAACCCCTAATATTTTTTTTGGGGGGCAAATTATACAATTTAATGGAAAATATAAAAATAAAATTGGTTCTAACCCAGCATGTTATATATCAAATAAAAGGGCTCATGATGAAGAAAACTTTTATTTTTTCCATATTTATAAAATAAATTAATTAAAAGATATTGACATAAATATAAAAAATTTTACCCATTCCCCCCCTTATCTCCGAAACCATAAGCTGAAAAATTTTGAAAAACTGGAAGTATAGCCCTAACCTGAACTTTACTGGAAAAATAAGAAGAAACCCCTAATATTCATTTTGGGGGTCATGTAATATATCAAATCCCAGGGCTCATTATGACGAATAGGTACAAATATATTTTTTTAATTTTTTTAAATTGAATATTTTAAAATATATTAAAAAAATATTTTAAAAAAATTACCCATTCTCCCCGTTATTCCCCAAGCTCTAAGACCTATTTTTTTTTTGTTTATAGGAAAAATATGAAAAAAAATTACTAATTCTATTATTTGGCCTCCAAATAATAGAATTAAACGGAAAATAAATTACTAGAAAACTCCCATAGTAATTTTAGGGGCAAATTATACAATTAAATGGAAAATAAAGAATCAATTTTCAAACGCATCATGTAATATATCAGATAAAAGGCTCATTATGTGAATTACAAATATATCATATTTTTAAATCATTTGTTTAAAAGATATTAAAAATATTAAACATCGACTTAATTCCCACTTTAGAAACTACACTATTTAAAATTTGAAAAATATATTTTATTTATATTTTTAAATAATTTGAATAACAGATTTAATAATTTATAATTTAAACTTTGACCTATTTTGCCGTTTTTCTTCCAATGTACAGCGCCTCAAAACTCAGACAGTAGTATAAAAGGCATTTCTGAAAGTTTGTTAGTAAAATAAAACTCTAATGTTACTTTTTTGGGGGCCAAATTAGAAAATTAAATACATATGTATTGTGATAAAAATCAAGCGAATCCTAAAGCAGATAAAATAAAAAGTCTATGTGTGGAAAATCAAAGTGTATATTTTTTATAAATTTACAACGCTTCCTTTAAAAGATATAAGGGTAAGTATAAGAAAATGCACTCATTCCCTGCTTGTCTGAAACTGGAATATTCGAATCTTGAAGGTGGTACGGAACCCTAAGTATGCGAGTCCAACTCGCACTTGACCAAATTATTTTTATGTAATTTTTGTGTTCGTTTACTCGAACATTTAGAGGTCTAGAGGTTTATCCAATATAGAATTTATTACATTCACAATAATATACCATAACGTTCCTGTCACCAAAACACTTCCCATGGTAAAAGAACGATTAGAACAAGATTCTTTACTAAATCAACGTACTCAATTGTCCATTGATACAATAATGGAACTACTAACATTTTGTACAAAGACAATATATTTTCAACTTCATGATGACTTCTACCAACAAGATTTTGGCATAGCAATGGGTTCCTGTCTGTCTCCTGCTTTAAGCAAAATTTTTATGGAGAAATTTGAAGAACAAACAATTTTCTCAAAACAGATTAAACCTTGGGTTTGGTGGCGTTATGTTGATGACATATTCGTTATTTAGGAACATAATCTTGAGGAATTACATGCATTACTTAACGACATAAACAACACAACAAACTATTCAGTTTACACTAGACCTTGAACAGAATAACAAATTACCATTCTTAGACATTTTAATTACCAAAACACAATCGGCATTTGAAAGAGAAGTTTACAGAAAACCGACTCATACTAACAGGTATCTCAACTTTAACTCTAATCATCCAAATTCAGTAAAAAGAGGTATCATCAAATCTCTATATTACAGAGCAAAAAACACCTGTTGTAACATCAATAAATTCAAAGAAGAAAAAACGTTTTTAAAAAATGTACTTTCTGCCAATCATTACCGAAATAAATTTATTAATAACGAGTTAAACAAAATCGAATACCAAACAATCCCTCACAACCAACATCAAACTTCACCAAGCAACACTGACTCCCAAGATAATCACATTAATACAATAACTATACCATACATACAGGGTCTATCAGAAAGACTAAAAACAGTGGGAAACAGATATAATATCCAAACATCATTTAAAACAAGAAATACACTAAAATCAATTATATCAAAAACTAAACCAAATAACACATCTCAAAATACAAAAAAATTCATTTATAAAATCCCTTGTGAATGTAATAAATTCTATATTGGAGAAACCTCTTGACCTCTAAATGTTCGAATAAACGAACACAAAAATTACATTAAAAAACGACAATTTGAAAAATCCAAAATTTGTGAACATGCTTAGGACCTGGGTTATAAAATACAGTTTCAAAATTCAGTTATATTACACAAAGAAGAACACAACACCAAAAGAAAACTAAAAGAGTCTGCTTTAATTTTGTTAAATGAAAACAATTGTATCGCTACTACCCCCGTAGAATTCAGTCGTTCCTGGTTGCCGATGATTAAGGAAGAAATTGCTAATGGTCATGTCCTTGTGAACAACCCAATATCGGAATAATTCATAAGGTTTTCCCTAGGTTTTCCCTTATGGTTTTAATGGGATCACTGAATCAACAAAATTCTATGGTCGCATTTTTGGCGAATGCACTTTATCTTCTAACAAAGTCGCACCTAGAAGCGCCACATAAAATTCTGAAGATCTGCCTTTTAAATTCTTCCAATTTGAAAGGAACTTTATGATTATATGATCTTTAGAAGTTTCTGTGCTACCCTGTATATTACAAATAAAATTCTCTTAGTTACGTCAGAAATCAAATAATACATATTGTCAAATATTTTAATTTACATCTTAAAATTGTGCCTTTTTTATCCAAGTTTCTTAACCATTGACAACGGGGTCTGACCTAGACCCCGAAACGTTTGGAATTTTCTTAACTGTGGTGTTATTTCCCAAGAAGTACTTAGACATTGAAAAATATGCCACAAATATCATTCAGGAAACCATTAGACGAATCTCTCGACATAGTGAGAAAGAAACTTACTGAGGACAAAACCCTGATGAAGAGGGCAGACCTGCCAATAGATTCAAGCATGGACTTAACTACAATGTTGTCTCAAGAACTGCTACTTTCAAGAGAAGGGCCGGTTCTTCAGGCAAGAAGATGGATTGCCTATGGGCTCCGCGTTATCGTCAACATCTACATGGAATGGTTCGAAAATAATATACTGAGACACCTTCATCATTTGGCAACAGACGAAGAGAGGGAACCACAGGCATTTCTAGAGCATCTAAATCGATCCCAACCGTCCATCACATTTACCATGGAGAGGGAAGAGGGTGGGTGCCTACCATTTCTTGATGTGAAGTGCCAAAGCACGGGAATCGAAACAACATTGTACAGGAAGGCTACACATACAGGGTTATACCTACACTACAACTCTAACCACCCATCAACAACGAAAACTAGTCCATAGAGCCAAAAATATTTGCATCACACCAGTGGCCCTCAAAGAAGAACAAATTAAACTTGGAGAAGACCTGTTAACGTATGGATATCCGGAAACCATCATTCATTTGAACAACTGGATAAACCACCTAGACAGGAAGAGGAAATCACGGTAGCAACCGTATTTCTACCATACACTTGTCGGAAAAATTTAAACATATTGGACACGGATATGGAATCCAAATAATCTGAATTTCCCAACATTCACCTGATGACGATAGCAGATTCAAAGCTGTTAAAACGTGAGATCAATCATTTCAAGATGATGGAAGTTCAGTGAAACTTCGAGGAACAAGTTACATACCAGCTTCAGACTAACAAAGAAGTTTATCTTTGCGAATTAGAAAATGACTGGTTAGATAGCCCAGGAACAGGTGATAGATTAATTTAAGGAAGGAGATTCAGGTTGTTGTTTTAATGTCCTAAGAATTTGAGAGACAAGCAAATCTACGTGTTGTTGTGTTAAGTATTTTCGCAAGCGCTCACGAGAAGATGACGACAAACAATGTAACGCTTTATCTTAACATGGGTCGGTCGGTATGTGACAAGTGAAATATTTTGCATTGCGTTCTAGCCTTCCGTTTACAATTCTTGGTCTATTCTTATAGAATAGAACATAAACGGTAAGTTGGTTTTCGACCTAATGCTTAAAGAACACTGCAAGAGTGTTACATTTAGGAAATAAACTATTAAAATGTATAGGTAAGTTACGCAGACATAAACGTAATGTTACGAGAATTCATCCAACAGCTGGTGCAATCGGCCATCAACCAATTCGTAGAAGGGACGTTATTCCGATGAATTCTGGGAACCCGAAATGTTTGTCTCTCAACAGGCGGACCGCTGCCGTTACTGGGAATTCCCTTAAAGCTTCCAGAACATGAAAGAGTTTTCCGATGGTTCGTGGACGTACCAGACAATTCCAAGATAAATATAAATAAATGAACAGCTGGCAATAGGAGGCATTCAGTTTTTGTCGGCCGTATTGTACAGTTGAGATAAAATGTAAATAGTAGTTTCTCTGAATATGAATTGTGTTAAAGTAGTGAAAATAAATTAGAGTAAGTTGGACTGTGTTTTTAAATAAATACACACCCGAGTGTGAAAATAAAAACATTACAGTGGTGTCAGGTGTGAAGTGAATTTGTGGAACTTTTAGAAGTGGAAAATAAATAAACTAACAATGTATAAAACAGTGAGTTTGGACCAATTGAAAGTGACGGACTTAAAAAAAGAACTTGAAGAGAGGGATTTAGAAATTAGTGGGAAGAAAAGTGAATTAATACAACGGCTACGAGATGCCCTAATAAATGAAGGTAATGATCCCGATACATATTTGTTTGAAGTTTCTGGTAATGGGGATATGAGTATGCTACTTAAAAAAAATTGAAGAAAGTTCTAAGGCTTTAGAAGAGAAATTGCTAGAAAATTCTAAAACCTTGGAAGACAAATTACTAGAAAATTCTAAAACCGTAGAAGATAAATTGCTGGAAAATTCTAAAAACTTGAAAGTGGCGTTAGAAGAAAATTCTGAATCCCTAGAAGAAAAATTAGTAGAAAGATTACAAGAAAATTCTAAAGCGTTAGAAGACAAACTTCTAGAAAATTCGAAGTCTTTAGAAGATAAGCTACAAAAATTACACGAAAATGCGCCATCTTTAGAAGAAAATTTGAAAAGCATGGTACAGGAAAGTTCAGAAATGCTAGAAGAGAAAATAGGCGAAATGAAGCCCGAATTGAAGATCTGAAGCAGACCACGGTCAAATATGAAACCCGGATGGAAGAACTAAAGCAAACAATAGTTGAAGAGCTGAGTCAGACGACAGTTAAAAACGAAAGGTGCATAGAAGAGTTAAAACAGATAATGGAAGGCGAGATCACCAAAATAAAAGAACAGGTAGTGGCAAAACAAAGGGGAGAAATACCATCAAAGACCGAAAGCAGCAGCAGTCTGGAAGTAGTTGATTCGAAAATTGGCCTCGAGGGAACAAGACACAAAATAAAACCTCCCCAATTTGATGGAAAATCGTCATGGACTAACTATAGGCGCCAATTCGAGGCTGCAGCAAAGTTAAACGGGTGGTCGGCAGAGGAGAAGGCAATAGCACTAACACTCGCCTTAAGAGGGGACGCTACAGATATTTTGCAAACCTTGAATGCCTCTGAGCAAGAAAACTACGAACAACTGGTCAAACATTTAGAACTGAGGTATGGGCAAACCCATTTGGAGCACGTTTATCACTCCTAACTGAAAAATCGCCACCAGAAATCTAATCAATCCTTAAAAGAATTTGGAGCTGATATTGCCCGTCTCGTTCGCCTTGCCTATCCAGCCACTCCGGAAAACGTGATGGAAAGGTTAGCAGTCCAAGCGTTTTTGGATGGACTCCGAGACCAAGAAGCCAGACAAGCATTGATACTAGCTTGACCGACTCAATTAGTGGCTGCACTGACTCAAGCTGTGGAATTTGAGGCTGCGAAAAATACCTTTAAAGGTCAGGGCAGAGAAAGAGAATCAGAGGACGGCGGAAATGTTGAAGTCGCTGTAAGGAAGATAGTAGAGGAAGTCCTTACAAAACAAAGACTAATGAGATGTCGGAAGAGTCGTAAGGTAGGCCATATCCAGAGTCGTTGCAAAGAGAGCAACGGAGTACCAAGTTCGTCGTCAGAACATCGCGTTGGACCGAGCTATAAGAACGCTGATGTCTTATCCAAGAGACTAAGCCCTGATAATTGTAAACATGGTCAGCGAACCGAAGGCAAAAGAGCTGCTCTCTGTAGAACTACCGCCGTAGATGACCATTGGCAATTTGAGGAGATCCGAAAAGACCAGAGATTAGATCCAGATTTGAAAGAGGTTATCCGGTGGAAGGAAGAAGCCCGCAAACCTACGTAGCAGGAGATTTCCCGATACTCACCAACCATAAAGTCGTACTGGCCTCAGTGGAACTCCCTCATCCTGGAAAATGGACTTCTCAAGCGCGTCCTGGAAACTCCAGAGGAAGGAAACGACAGAAAACAGATTATAGTTTCCAGAAATAGGAGACCAGATGTTTTACGAGAACTACATGATGGTACAACTGGAAGACGTCTGGGAGTATCGAAAACCCTGGGGAAGTTGAGAGAACGCTTCTATTGGGTAAACTGTCAAATTAATGTCAAGGACTGGTGCCGGAAATGTACTGTTTGTACGGCAAGTAATGGGCCTCAGAAGCGTCCAAAAGCTCCCATGAAGCAATATAACGTGGGCAGTCCATTCGAAAGAATAGCCATTGATGTTGTCGGTCCATTTCCTGAATCCGACTCTGGAAACAAGTACATTGTGGTGGTGACGGACTATTTTAGTAAATGGGCCGAAGAGTATGCCTTGCCGAATCAAGAAGCATTGACCGTTGCTGATGTCCTTGTCAAGGAATGGATCAGTCGTTTTGGTGTTCCCTTGGAGTTGCACTCAGACCAAGGTAGGAACTTCGAATCTACTCTTTTCCAAGACGTCTGCAAACTCTTGAAGATCAATAAAACACGGACGACAGCATTACACCCGCAATCCGATGGAATGGTAGAACGGATAAATAGGACCATTAACCGCCATTTGTCAAAGGTAGTCTCTGACCACCAAAGAGACTGGGACCAGTATCTGCACTTATTTCTGATGGCATATGGTTCGTCTGTGCACGAGTCCACGGGTCAGACCCCGGCCAGTATTATCATGGGACGAGAATTAAGGCTACCATGCGATTTGAAGTTTGGATGTCCCCCAGGAGAAGAGGCTGCAGGTGAAGACTATGTCAGCCAGTTACGTCGAAAGATGGACGACATACACCAACAAGTCCGGTCAAATATCGAGAATGACAGTGCCCGAATGAAGGAAGCCTACGACATCAAAGCTGAGAGCGGAGAATTCCAAGTTGATGATCTTGTTTGGTTGTATAACCCGCAACGTCGTTGTGGATATTCGCCCAAGCTTGGGAGGGGCCATACCAATTCGTGAAGAAAATCAACGATGTTGTCTACAGAATAAGGAAGCTGCCTCGAGGAAAGCCAAAGGTGGTACATTGCAACAGGTTAGCTCCTTATGCCGGAAGTCATGACGGCGAAGTCGACCAAGCCCAAGTCCGCAGCATCCAACCACCCGATGATGAGATGACCTTCGAACAGTTTATGGCACTGTACTCTAATGGGCAGAAAGTGCAGCACGACGTGACCACAGAGGAACCCCGAGACCTGTTTGAGGTGCCCATAGAATATGCCCTGGCTCATTGTGTGACTCGAGATCTCCGGATGTCCAAGGAGTTTGCCAAGAAGTACGGGCAGTTCCAGAAGCTACGAGAGCAAGATCCAGTGGTAGGGAAGGTCCTTCATCTCGAAGATCTTCAACCAGTGGGTACCAGAGACATCTTTTATTTGGTAACGAAAACATTCTCGCAAGGCAAGCTAACATATAGCGATCTTTGGAAGACTCTGGTAGAATTGAGGAATGTGATGATGGAGAAGAATCTGATGAAATTGGCGGTCCCAAAGATAGCCTGCGGGCTGGATGGACTGAATTGAAGGGTGGTGAGAAGTATGATGGAAACAATATTTCGATTCAGTGGCATCAACATCCTGGTATGCTGTCTCAATATTCGCAGCCTAGGTTCGAAGACCTGCTACTTCCAACAAACTTCCCGTTGTCGAAATGTAAGTCCTGCAAATACCATCACACCAGGAAGTATTCTAGGTCATTCCGGGACGAAATGGTCTTAAGGAGGGGGCAATGTTACGAGAATTCATCCGACAGCTGGTGCAATCGGCCATCAACCAATCGTGGAAGGGACGTTATTCCGATGAATTCTGGGAACCCGAAATGTTTGTCTCTCAACAGGCGGACCGCCGCCGTTACTGGGAATTCCCTTAAATCTTCCAGAACATGAAAGAGTTTCCCGATGGTTCGTGGACGTACCAGACAATTCCAAGATAAATATATATAAATAAACAGCTGGCGATAGGAGGCATTCAGTTTTCGTCGGTCGTATTGTACAGTTGAGATAAAATGTAAATAGTAGTTTCTCTGAATATAAATTGTGTTAAAGTAGTGGAAATAAATTAGAGTGAGTTGGACTGTGTTTTTAAATAAATCCAAGAACTGAACCCGAGTGTGAAAATAAAAACATTACAGTAATATGAAATCCGATCGTCAAAATATGTACTACTGGAAAATGGTATAAAACGAACAAAAGCCAAGCCAATTTGAGGAAAAACGACAAGTGTCATCTTCAGTATGATTTTTAACAGACTTCCAAAAAGGAGGAGGTTATCAATTCGTATGCAACTTTTTTTATGTATGTGCGGCGATTATTCAAAAACGGCTTGGGCAATTTTGATGATTTAAACTGCATTATATTAAGAAACATTACAGAAAGGTCCCATATAGTTGTCTATAACATGAGATTTGCGGTTTTCTAGAAAATCAGAGAAAAAAGTAAATAAGGGACTAGATTTCAGCAATTCACAATGAATCTTCACTGTTTTCTCTAAAACCGTTCAAGAAATTTGAATATTATAAATTGTATTCTACAAATATATGTTCCAGCTTGATTCCGTATATTTTTCTATAACGTAAAACTTACCATTTTTCTGAAAATCGGAAAAATATATGCCAAAAAACTGTAAACATCATGGTAACTATCAAATTTTTATAATCTATACTATTATAAAATTTTATTTCCCTAAACTGACCGAAACGGAAAATCTTTTACCATGTTGGATAACAATTATTCTATTGGTTCCACAGCAAGCACCAAATATTAGATACTTGAATCAGCTTAGCTTTTATTCAAAATTCGGAATATGCCAATGTAACATGTTTCGATTTAAAAAAAATCAACTGATATATCAACCGTAATTTTACAGGGTGTTCTATATATAGGAAACTTAGTGCGGAATAGAATGACATGGATTTAAAAAATCTAAAAAACAGTGGTACGTACCAGAAGCAGCTGCATATGTACAATGTAGTTGACATAAGGGGGAGTGAAATTAGTTATACGGGGTGGTTCAAAAAAGTTATATTAAGTGGGCCATAAATAGGTACCAGGTTGTTCATAAACGGGCGGAGTAGAATTACGTATATATTGTTTGGCTCATAAGTAGTTTCATATACAATATGGTTGAAATAGAATATTTTTACAGGGTGGATAATTTTTTTATTTTTTGAAAATAATGTTTTAAGTAATCAGTAACGATCTTTGAATTATGTTATTGAGTTATTATAGTTATGAAAAGGGTTGAAAAAATGTTAGATGTTTATACAGGGTGGTTGAAATATGAGATGGAGTGGAATTATGGTTTATAGAGTGGTTAAAAAAATATTTTATATCCAAAGGTGGGTTTAAAAAATATTATAAAGAAATGTTATGATCTACAAGCGGTTCCATTTATCGGATGGTTGAAATATAGGGAGGAGTAGAATTTTAAGGATACAGGGTAGTACGAAAATGTTATATTGGGTGGCAAATAAGTAGTTGCACGTACGAGTACAAGGTTGTTGAAATATAGGGTGGAGTAAAATTATAATTATACAAGGGTGGGTAAAAATGGTAGAAAAATTTTGTTATATAACAGTTGCATATATGGAGTACCTGGAATATGGGACGGAGTAGTTATGGTTACTCAGTGTGATTCATACAAAGTTAGAAAAAGTTTCACATGAAGGGTGCTTTAAATGAAGTGTAGATAGAAATTATTCTTTATAATGTGGTTAAAAAAATCTCAGGAAAAATTGTTGTTGCACACATATAGGATAGTTGAAATATAGAGTAAAGAAGTGTTACAGTTAATTATTTAAAAAATGTTATATTAGTTGACCAATAAGAAGCAGCGTATACAGGGTAGTTGTAATACATACAGGGTGATTATAATAAAGGTTGAACAAAATTGTTATATAGGGTGCCCCATAAGCAATTGCAGTTTTGGTGAAATATATTGGGCAATGATGGATTTAAAGTTATACAGGGAGGTATACAAAATGTTATACTGGGTGACCGATAAGTAGTTGCATATACAAGGTGGTTAAAATAGAGGATGGAGTAGAATTTTAATTAAACAGGTTGGATAATTATTTTTATATAGTTTTCAGAATGGTTAAGAATGTTTATATAGTAGTCCATAAGCAGTTGCCTAGATAAGATAGTGAATGGAGTAGAGTTATAGTTAAGTGTTATATTTGGTGGCCCCTAAGCAGAATATACAGGGTGGTTGAAGTATTTTGTAGGGTAAAATAATGGTTATACAGTATGGTTCAAAAATAAGTTATAATGTTTGACTGATTGGCAGCAGTATATACACCATGGTTTTAATGTAGATGGAAGTAGAGTTATAGTTCTAAAAGGTGGGTAAAAAAAATTGATTAAAATTGTTATATAGGGTGGCCAAAAAGCAGTTGCAGTTGTTTTTGTATTTTTACATTTGTGACACACCAAGGGTTCCACAGGCCTTTCCATTAGGGTGGATCGAAAATTAAAAAAAAAAGTTATATAGGGCATGAACAGGTGCATCCTACTATATGGAATACCTGAAACATGGGGCGAAGCAAGATTATCGTTTTACAGTGTTAGAAAATGTTGCATATAAAAAGTGATTGATTGTACTTTACAAGGTGGCTCAAAAAATATCAGAAATAATTGTTATTTAGCGTAGACTATAAGCAGTTGCATAGGTGAAATATAGGGTGTAGTGGAGTTATAAGCAGGTGTTAAAAAAAGTTATATTGGGTGACAAATAAACAGCAGCATATACAGGATGGTTGCACTATAGGGTAAAGTGGAGTTACAGTTTTACAAGGTGATTCACAAAAATGTCGAATAAAATTGTTATATAGGGTGCCCCACAAGCACTTGCAGTTTGTGTGAAATATATTCGGGATTGGTGGATTAATGGTTAAGTAGGGTGTTTCAAAAAACTTGCAGAAATTGTAATATAGGTTAACCCATATGTCTTATAAGGTATTTCGTTTTGCAAAGACTTGTACACTCCGTACGCGGGTGAAACCGCGGGTAACAGCTAGTAAATATCTAAATTTGAAGACGCGAAAGAATGACAGCTCGAAGAGAGTAATAAATATCTAGTTTAAGTGTCAAGATTTGCCATGAAAGTATGTCGTTCAGGGTGTTTGTAATGATTTTCATTTTGATGACTTTGAAGTCTAAGCTAAACCGCTTTCATTTTGTTTCTTTTGTGTTTACAAAAGCGCATCATTTGTTGTTAAACCCGCATTTTTTGTATGCTCAATCAATGAACATTACATCGCTATTTTTTGTGTAACGTGTTGTCCAGACGAAGCTCTAAGAAACTGTTCCTGCTGTTACGGGGCTAGCCTCTGAAGAAAGAAGATCCAAGAAAACACCAGAGCTTCTACATAAAAGGTTAGTGATAACTTTTATTTGGTGATTCGTTTATGTGACGGCACGTGTTTATTGTTTGTTCCGCTAAAGGTCCTTCGTCAATTATATACTTGCATTGAACCAGCATTGAACTAAAACCGCAACATCTAATTCATACATTTTTTTTGATATTGTATGGAATGTGCCGTCGAAGACATTCCATAATTTTGGTCCTTCGAGCCGGATGCACATTGAGTTAATTTCGTGCAAAGTTTATCGAATAAATTACATAATTTGGTCCAACTCCGGGCCGGATGCAATTTGAGTTAATTTCGTGCAAAGATTATCGAATAAATTACATAATTTGGTCCAACTCCGGGCCGGATACATTTGAGTTAATTTCGTGCAAAGTTTAACGATCAAAAAAACCATTGATTTTTCGTTGCAATTATTGTTGAAAACCGCATTGAATGTTCGTTTCTTTATTTGTTAAAAGAGAAAACAAGTTCGGGATATTCACTCATTCCGTTGGAAATAAAACGCATCTTTTTTTGTCGCGTTAAAAACCTTACAAGAGATCGTTTTGTTTGTTTGGTTATTTTGCTAAATTGTTTTGAATTTATTTGACATTTGGTCAGATATTTACGACATCAACAGTAAAAAATTGTACATTTTTGGAATAGTATTTTGTTTCGTTCTATCGTGTTAGATTTGTTCAGTGGCGTTACAGTGATTTTAATTTATTGTTAAGATGTCAAAAACCGCTGAAAATTTACGTAAATTTAAAAATCATCGACAATCGGAGTTTAAAAGATTAGAAGATATTTATTTTGCTGCCGAGAAAGCCTTAAGAGGTGACGACGTTGAATTGTTTTTTAGCATGATTGATATGATTGATTCAATCCATTCCGAATTTTTTAAACATCACAATTCCATTGTTGGATTAATTTCAGATGCAAACGATGATTTTGACTTTGAGGATGACATTCGCAATAAATTTGAAAAATTGTTTTATTCAATTAGGTCTATTTTTTCTAAACTGAAATCTGTTCAGAATTCTACGCCACAAAATATAGCTCGGGAACAGGAAAGTGTTACTTTGCCGCGAATTGATTTGCCTTCATTTAGTGGAGACACATTGGAATTTGGTACTTTTATTGATTTGTTTGATTCATTAATTCACAATAATGAAAACCTCAGTGCTATGCAGAAGTTCAAATATTTGCAGTTAGCTTTAAAAGGGCCTGTTTTTGAGGTTATTAGAAATTTTAAAATAACACAAAACAATTACGTGAGTGCTTATGAAACACTTTTGAAAAAATTCAAGCGAACTCGTTTAATCGCGGAGTCTCATTGGTCAGCTTTAGAACAATTCCCCCAACTAACTTCAGATAGCCCTTCAGAGGTTCGGAAGTTATTGGATGACTTCAGTGATAATTTGGAAGCACTGAAGAATTTGGGTTTACCAGTAAATCAGTGGGATTTTTGTATCGTTCAGATGATGTTGAAACGAGTTCCAAAAAAATTAGGCTCTAAATTTGAACCTTACCATGGTACTGTGACCGCTCAAGATGACTTTCCGATCCGTTCGGAAGTTGTTGATTTTTTGTCGAAGCATGGCGATGCCTTTGAATGTTGAATTATCCCTCAAGGCAAAGCGAAGTGTTGACAAAAAGTTACCATTGAATTCAAAGCAACATTCTTCCCGGTTCACTACATCTTTGTTTGTCACTAAGAATAGAAATTGTTTAGTTTGTAAATCCGATCATGCGATTTACAAATGTTCTGAATTCTTGAGCAAATCAGTATCCGCGCGGTTTAAGTTTGTTGAAGATTTTAGACTTTGTTTTAATTGCTTAGGCGATTCTCATCAGTCGAATCGCTGTAAATCTTTATCCACTTGCCGCAACTGCAAACAACGCCATCACACATTGCTTCATTTTGTAAATCGTGGTGATTCAGGCATTCGGTCTGAATCTAAAGCTCCCCCCGCAAACCTGGCTTCCACATCTGGTGGATCCAGTACCATTATACTGTTGAAAGTCCCGAAACTTCTCTACCGCAGACTTCTTGTCATAGTTCACTTTTGTCATACAATTCAAATGTGTTGTTATCTACCGCTTTAGTTGAGGTATTAGATAAGCACGGTTCTTATCAAACTTTGCGATATCTGCTAGATTCTGGTAGCATGACATCATTCATTGCGAGCAAGGCTGTGAAACGCCTTGGCTTCCGACCTATGCCCGCTTCGATACAACTCAACGGGCTAGGTTCTATGCAGAGTACCTCTGCTGAGGGCTCTCTTACCCTTTCTCTTCGCTCTATAGTAAAGCGTGAGTGCAATTTTGTTGTTGATACTATTGTTTTACCCCGCATTTGGAATGATATGCCTGTTGCGCCCATTAACATGGCTAATATGGCATATCTAACCAATTTGAAACTTGCTGATCCTGGTTTCAATAGCCCAGGCGCTATTGACCTTTTGTTAGGTGCCGATATATTCTCTCAAATTTTGTTGGATGGACGCCTTCTGGGAAAGGAAGGTGTTCCTGATGCTATTAACACTGTGTTTGGTTACATCCTTATGGGTAGAGTGTCTTCGAGTTCTGTTAACTCTCACTCTCAGTCAGTCATAAACCCAACTTCGCTTTTTTGTCAAATTGAAGATGTAGTATCATTAGATGATTCACTTCAAAGGTTCTGGACAATTGAAGATGTTCCTACCGCACTGGTTCAGTCCCCTGATGATCTTATCTGCGAAAAAATATTTTCCGAGGGATGCAGGAGATTGGATTCAGGTAGATTCGTTGTGCCCCTTCCTTTTCGAAATACACTTCCTGCTTTTGATGGAATGTATAATCCCGACGTACAACGTTTCTACTCCTTAGAAAGACGTCTTCTACAGCAACCAGATCTCTACAAACACTATTGTGATTTTCTTAAAGAGTATTTGGAGCTTGAACATATGGAGCTGGTTCCAGATCTATCATCTACTTCTTCTGATTGTTACTACATACCGCATCATTGTCTTTTGAAACCTGATAGTAGCACAACCAAACTTCGTGTAGTGTTTAATGCATCCGCTAAGATACCTCATCGGTTATCTTTGAATGATTGTTTGTTTATTGGTCCCAAATTGCAGCAAGACATTATCGCTATTTTGTTGACCTTACAGAATTTAGTTTTGCCTCACCTGCTTGCTATAGAAAACTTTTCTAGTTGTGAACTTCACACATTTGGTGATGCTTCTGAGAAAGGTTATGCCGCTGTTGTTTATTTTGTGTTCGAAACCGCATCTGGATTTCGTCAAAGTTTTTTTGTGTTGTCTAAATCGAAAGTTGCCCCTTTGAAAACTTTGTCACTTCCCAGATTGGAACTGTGTGCTTCAGTTCTTACCGCTAAGTTGGCTCATTATGTTTATGAGCAATTCAATAGTCGTTTGTTGTTCAAGGTGATTCGTTGCTGGTCAGATTCCACGGTAGTCCTTTCATGGCTTAGTTCTTCCCCGCACCGTTGGAAGACATTTGTCAGTAATCGAGTTGCTTACATTCAGGAAAAATTTCCTTCTTCTCATTGGTTTTACATTCAATCTTGTGATAACCCCGCTGACTTGGGTTCCCGCGGCACTTTGCCATCAGAGTTATTAGGCAATACACTTTGGTGGAAAGGCCCACAATTGTTGATTACCGCTTGTTTGCCACATGCTTGCTCAGACTCAAGCATGTCACCGCTAGTTATGACTGAAGCCCGTATAGTGGCGCTTCAAGTCACCGCTTCATCAAATTTATTTGATACTTTGTTAGAAGAACATTCTTCTATTAATCGCATTACCCGCATTATAGCTCATATTTGTCGCTTTGTTGATAACGCCCGCAATCCAGACCGTAGGGGCTCTGGATCATTTTTGGCTGCTGAGTTATATCAGGCTCAGCTTCGCAATGTTCGATATGTCCAAGAGCAATATTTTTCTAAAGAGATGTCCCTTCTTCGAGAACGAAAACTTTTGCCCAAATCGCTTCGTAAACTTTCGCCGTTTCTTGATGAACAGGGAACTCTTAAAGTTGGTAGTAGATTGGCTAATGCTCCATTGCCGTTTGACACTGAATTTCCCGCACTAATACCAAGTAAAAGTCGTTTGACTAATCTAATTCTCGAAGATTGTCATGTCACCAATCTTCACGCAGGAATCCAAACCGTTCAATTTCTTTTGCAGCAACGATTTTGGATTCTATCCGCAAAGAAAGTAATTCGTAGTGTTAAAGCTCACTTAAGACATGTCGTTGGAGATCAAATCCTAACCTACGAAGAACTTTCTACTATATTTGCACAGGTCGAAGCAGTTTTAAACTCGCGACCTATAACCCCTTGTAGCAACGATCCATCAAATCTTACCGCCTTGAGTCCTGGTATGTTTCTTACAATGGAACCTTTAACAGCACCTCCTGAATCTGATTTCTTATCTGTCCCATCTAATCGTCTCAACAGATGGCAGTTACTGAGTCGTTTGCATCAGGCATTCTGGAAACGTTGGTCGCAAGAATATTTACATACTCTTCATCAACGGAGTAATCCCTCGGAGGTTGTTAAGCCAGGTACTCTTGTTATTTTGAAGCAAGACACTTCACCTCCTTTGAATTGGCCATTAGGGCCTTATTGACGTACATCCTGGAGGTGATGGTGTTGTACGCGTTGCTACAGTTAGAACTGCAAGTGGTACTTTGAAGCGACCTCTTGTAAAGCTTTGTCCACTGCCAGTGGACCCTTAGTTTTGAAATAAGTAATTCAAGGCTGGCGGAATGGTGCGTTCCCGCAATTTGTTTAGTGTATTGTTTTCAATTTGATTGAATTACTTCATTGATTTTTAAACTTCTGCACCTTTTCTAAAACACTCCGTCGCGCTAATGCTAATTTTAAGTGTTTTTTTGCGTGTAAAATATAGACAGTATTTGACTTTCGTGTTTCACTAGCTGTTAGGACGCTTGGGAGAGTCGTGTGTTGTACTCCGAACTTTTCGGTCGCTTTAATCCCGTCTGAAGAGACGGACGCTTATTGTTGTTTTTTGCGTTATGATTTCGCGAGTTCTTAGCTCCGTTCGTAACGACCGCTAAACCGCTTTCATTTTGTTTCTTTTGTGTTTACAAAAGCGCATCATTTGTTGTTAAACCCGCATTTTTTGTATGCTCAATCAATGAACATTACGTCGCTATTTTTTGTGTAACGTGTTGTCCAGACGAAGCTCTAAGAAACTGTTCCTGCTGTTACGGGGCTAGCCTCTGAAGAAAGAAGACCCAAGAAAACACCAGAGCTTCGACATAAAAGGTTAGTGATAACTTTTATTTGATGATTAGTTTATGTGACGGCACGTGTTTATTGATTGTTCCGCTAAAGGTCCTTCGTCAATTATATACTTGCATTGAACCAGCATTGAACTAAAACCGCAACATCTAATTCATACATTTTTTTTGGATATTCTATGGAATGTGCCATCGAAGACATTCCAGTTAGCTTATTAAAACGAAAATTTATTATTTAGGCGAACTCTTCTTTGGGGAATACGGTTGAAGGTGTGTGTGTGTGCGTGAGTGCATGTAATATTAGGTAGTACATAAGCAGTTATATACACAGGATGGTTGAAATATAAGTTGGCATCGCATTAGTTATACAAGGTGGTTCTAAAAATATTGTATTGTGTGGACATATATAGTTGCGTATTCAAGGTGGTGGAAATAAGAGTGAAGTAAAACTATAGTTATACAAAGGATATTTGCGTTATAGAACGGAGAACGATTATAGTTATACAAAAGGCTTTAACATTTTTTAGAAGCAGTTGAGTATACAGGATGGTTGAAATATGAGGTGGAGTTAGAGTTATACAGGGCGGTTTAAAAAACATATAGTTTGGAACTTAAGTAGTTGCTTAGACAATGTGTTTGAAGTAAGGGTGGGGTAAAATTATTGTTATTGAGGGTGTATCAAAAATTTGTTATATAAGCATAAGCAGTGAGGATATTTGAGTTGTAGGACGGGGTATAATTATAGGCATGGGTTAAAAAAATATACCGGGTTATTGAAATAAATGGTAGAGTAAATTTATAGTCATAAAATGTGGTTCAAAAAGGTGAATTTTGTTATATAGGGTAGACCATGAACAGTTGCATAAATGGAATACTAGACATGGGGTAGTGTGGAGAGGATATGTACTTATACAGGGTGGTTTAGTGTAGACAGGATTTGTACTTATACAGGGTGGTTTTAAAGATATCAGGACCTTTGTAATATTGTGTTGAATTATAGTTGTACGGGGTGATTCAGAAAATGATAGACCAATAAGTTATATAGGAGAGACCATTACACAGAAGCATATATTGTGGATGCAATATAGAGTGAATTAGTCACATTTATAGAAAGTGGTCCAAATAATAAAACAAATAAAAAAGTTAAAATATATTTGGAAAATATAGACAAATAATAAAAATTAGAGAGGGAGAAAAGGAGAGAGAGAGAGAAGAATACTCTAAAATTTTCAGTTGAATTGTACCTTAATTAAATAAGATAAAAAACAGATATGTCTGAAAATAGTGATTGATTGCACGCGGTTTCTAACCTGTTTTTATTTTAAGTCAGCTGAAGCTGAATTTAATAAATACCGCAGTTATATATTTCTAACTATGATTGATTTAAATCGTTAAATGTGTTATTAAACAAAAATTATCCACAATAATTCAATACTAGTATCTGCAATATTAAATATCGTCTAAAGAACTTATTGAAAATGCTTAAAGCATTTATATTAAACGCATATAACGTGACTGTTTTGTATTGTACCATTTTCGTATCAATAATGAATTAACTCACTTCAATACACGCACACCACTTTATTACAGTTTCTAAAACAAATCTTTATTCATTCTTATTTTTGGAAAATGAATCAACGTTGCAGATATAAGTTACATTAAAATTGTGCGCGGTTGAACAAATTATGTTGCAAGTATGCATTGTCATACTTTAGTCTCCTGTTTAAATACGTAGCAACATCTGAAGAAAAAAAAAGTTTCTAATTTTGATTAAATAATAAACTAGACAGTAAGTAACCTTTTTAACCGACTTCCAAAAAGGAGGAGGTTATCAATTCGTATGCAACTTTTTTTATGTATGTCCTGCGATTATTCAAAAACGGCTTGGGCAATTTTGATGCTTTAAACTGCATTATATTAAAGAACATTACAGAAAGGTGCCATATAATTGTCTATAACATGAGATTTATGAGATTATATAATATAATATCAGCTGAAGTCGGTTCTTTTTTAAATATAAATTATTACTAATTTATATAAAAGTGTAAAATTAAGCTATGAATGGTGGCGTTTTTTGTAAGTTTCTCAACATTTTTTAAATGTAATATCACATGCTTATCCATTATAGACATTGTTATCTCCCATAAGAGCCCATGTATATAGTCGCAATTTTCAAAATCATTTGCTCAACAACTAAACGGACAATCAACCCCAGATTTTAACAGAAGATAGATATTACACCATATAATCATTTTAAATAGTTTTTAGTTTTCCTAATATTTATGTTTTACTTTCGAATATCCCTAAATTAATGGTTGCAATTATTCAAATTTGTTTGTCTAAAGTAGAATGTTATAGTATCTAAACTATTAATAAGTAAGTACCTATAATAAATAACTACATATTAAGTCTTTGCATTAATCGACAAAAATAACGCAAAAATTAGATAGAGTTTATTGAATAATTCGCCCCGTTTATCCCCCACATTTTAACTCAGTGACCTGTTTCTATTTCAAGATTTTCAGGTGAGTGGATGTTTCGTACCAAATTATTATAATTAGCTTCCATTCATTCGAACTGTATGTTTTCTTTATATTTGCCAGATGTTTAAGGATTTTTTCCCAAAGGTTTTTTGAACTATTTAAATCTTTAAAATTATATAGCCACGGTTAAATTACAGCTATTCAATAAAGCTTTTAAGCTTTACTAAACACAATATTTGCATGTTTTGTATTGAGTATTAGAATATAGGTTTATGAAATTATTTGTTATATTTCTAAACCCTGCTATATAGTTTATTTAGTTAGGTACGGCTTCCTCACCTCTATAATCTTTTATTTGTAACTTAGGAATTATAAAGATATAATAATTTTGATAAAGGATGGGGAAAACCCAAGCGTCTCAAGCTGAACCTGTACGAATTATCGGTATTTCAGGGCGTGATATTTACCGAAATATTGAATTGCATCTTAAGGGTGAAATTTCCGATTTGTTACCGCCCTGTAATTAAAATATTTTTATGATTTGGGGCGAGCTCCCACTCTCCCTATCGTAATTGTATCAATGTACTAGTGTTCGTTTATTTAATATAATAAATTGTGAATTGTTAGTTTAGAAAAAGTTTAATTTTATTTCAACACGTACCGAACGCCATTAACGTCTTGTTTGGTAAGTTGGCGCTTTATAAGAGAACGGCAACAAACAATTTGGTCCTTCGAGCCGGATGATTAAGGTATAAAGCAAGATTAACTTCATAGTGCCTGAGTTGTAAGTTACGAGTAATAGTGCGACGAGTAAAAAGAAGTTCAACATCACGACAGTTGAGATCCCATTGTTTTCTAAAGGGATAAGCATATTATTGGAAGTAACAAATACAGAAAGAAGCCGATCTTCAGCAACTGGACAGGAAGCCGTAATACTGAGGTAAGCTCATATTTGGATTTTCCAACTTTTCTGTTCCTAAATTATTTCATTGCTTAAAATGCCTCAAAATAAAAACGAAATTAAGCGTTTGAATATTGAACGAGGTCATATTAATGTTAGAATCACCGAGTTTATTTCATTAATTAAGGATTGTGGGGGACTCGTGGATTCGACATTCGTTAAGAATAGCGTGGACAAAATAAACGATTCAATAGTGAAGCTAAAGAATATCAACGATCAGTTGAAATTATTGCAACCTGATCTCGAGTATGATCAGGTGGCAGAAAAAATCATGTTCGATTACCAACGCATGTTGGCAATGGTAAAGGGTCTATATAATAACTCATCAAATCCGATTCAATCGGGGACAAACAATTCGGAAATAATTTCTTCGTCATTTATATCTGATCCTCACTTGGCACTCTCAAGACTTCCTCAAATTGAACTAAAAACTTTTGATGGGTCTTTAGAGAAATGGCGATCATATAGGGACTGATTTCTTTTTAATATACACAATCGCCAGGGTTTAGCTAATTCAGCAAAACTGAATTATTTACATCCTGCACTAAAGGGAGAGGCCGCCAGAACCATCGAGGCTTTTGAGTCTACCGATACGAACTATTGCTGGAGGAAACATACGACAATGAATATGTTTTGATTCTCCGTTATTACGATTTATTGTTAGAAACTCCTGTAATGGCTCAAAATACGGCGGAAGAAATTCGAAAATTAATTAACCGAATTGAAACCAATCTTATGGCGATGAAGGCTTTGGGTGAAAATGTAAATCAGTGGAACACCACCATTGTTCACACCATTTTGAAAAGGCTTCATCCTGAAACTGCAAGAGAATGGAATCGACGTATGAAGGGTTCAAAAATGCCTAACAATGAAGAGTTATTTGCATTTTTGCGTGAAGAAGCAATTCGTTTGACCGCTATAAAATCAAATGTTAGTTCGCGAATTAAAATAAACGGTAATTTTTCGTCAAACAGGCCAAAAAACTCAACATTCAACATCAAAAATAGTCGATCAACCCTGGTAACCGGAGTACAGGCAAAGTGTCCATGCTGCAAAGCTCTACACGGTCTCGATGTATGCGAAACATTTCTTAAAAAATCGCTTACTGAAAGAGTTAAATTTGTACGAACGACTTCACTTTGTTTAGTGTGTTTACGTTCGGGTCACAAATCCCAACAATGTAAGGCAAGGAATTGTTCCACATGCGGAAAGAAACATCATATCCTCATTCATTTGACGTCCGAAGATTGGAAGATTTTAAAGGATTCTACAACCCAACTACCGCGTCAGGCTGCAACCGAAGAGTCAGATTCAGGATCATCTTTCTCTACAAATATTTTAAAGACAACATCGTCTGTTATGAAGGATCCTGTTATAGACTTATTGACAACTGCCACGGTGGAGGTCATGGATAAAGATGCAGAGCCTTGTTAGATACCTGTTCGAGCTCTAATTTCATGACCAACAGATTGGTGGAACGCCTCGGACTTCCGACGAAAAAATGCTGCATAAATATAAGTGCGATTGGTAATGCGGGAACTACCACGGATTTGGCGTTATATGCAAAATTCAAATCCAGGATAACCAGCTATTCCCGCACGTTATCATTTTTGACAGTGGATAATATTGGAGGCTTACAACTACCTGAAACAATTGATACCACTAATTTCAAGATACCTCACCGCGTAAAATTAGCGGATCCTGAATATTACAGTCCAGCTGAAATTGACCTACTATTAAGTTCGGGACCCACACTGGCCGTATTTCAAGTAGGTGAGATTCGGGGAATTTTTCCTCATTACCCGGATATTATATTGCAAAAAACTCTTTTGGGGTGGATTTTAGGAGGAAGCGCTCGAGTAGAAACGCCTATCAGTTCAATTGTTCAATCTAAAGCGACAAGTTTAGAATTCGACATTAGCAAATTTTGGGAACTTGAAGAAATCGTGAAAGTTAAATATTTATCGCTTGAAGAGCAGGATTGCTGTTCTTCGAGTACATGTTCTCGCGGAAAAGGACGGACGTTATACGGTAGCGTTGCCTTTCAAAGAAATTGCTCGTTTTCTAGGTGACTCAAGGTCAATAGCAGAAAAACGCCTTTACAGTATCATAAAGAGGATGAAACGGGATCCTGAGTTTGGCAAACAATATTCGTCAGTTATGCAAGAATATATCGATTCTGGATACATGTCATTAATAAAATCGAACGAGGAGGAGTTCTAAGGCTTCTTTTTACCGCATCATGCAGTTACAAAAACTACTAGTGCGACTACCAAAATGCCAATAGTTTTTGACGGGTCAGCTAAGACTACAACGGGCGTATCACTCAATGATATCTTGATGACAGGAGCTACTATTCAAGATAAATTACTTGCCATTTTATTGCGTTTTCGAAGTTATCGTTACGTTCTTACAGGAGATATTCAAAATATGTATCTGCAATTTTGGGTTCGTCAAGAAGGCAGGAGATTTCAACGGATATTATGGGTCGATTGTGGTGGATTAATTAAAACCTATCAGGTCAACACGGTAGTTTTCGGCATAACTGCTTCATCATATTTAGCTATTCGTTCTGTGCAACAACTTGTGCAGGACGAAGGATATAAATTTCCGGAAGCGGCTAAGGCAATTATGAATGACATGTACGTGGATGATTGTTTAACTGGAGCGGATGTACTTACGGAAGCCCTCAAAATTCGCGACGGCATGAAAAAACTTCCTCCTCTGGGAAGTTTGAAAATGCGGCAGTGGGCTTCGAACGAGCCTAATCTATTGGATGGATTGCCAGATGACGACATCAAGCGAAAGGTGTCAATTGAAAGCGGTATTGTTAAAACCCTGGGACTACAATGGAATGCTACTAAAGATGTCATCGAATACGGAGTCATTGAACCTTCTGCGACTGAAAGGATCACGAAAAGGAGCATATTATCAAAAACAGCTAAAATCTTTGATCCTCTGGGATTGTTAAGTCCGATCATCATCAGAGCCAAGCTGATAATACAACAATTATGGCAAGATAAAATCACTTGGGATGAATCCGTGCCATTGAATATTTATAGCGAATGGCGACGGTTTTCGACAGAACTAAAACTTATCAATACATTAGAATTCACTAGATATAACGTCCTACCAGATTCCGTCAAAATTCAATTTCATGGATTTTGTGATGCCAGTAACAAGGCATATGGGGCCTGTATTTACATACGATCAGTAAATAAGCGCGGCGAAAGGAGTGTAGTGTTGTTATGTTCAAAATCTCGAGTAGCGCTCTTAAACTCGGTCTCTGTACCCAGACTTCAATTATGCGCTGCTCATTTACTAGCAGAGTTGTACATGAACGTTAAACAATCAATTAAAATGAAATTTCATCAAACATCCTTTTGGTCGGATTCTACCATCGTTCTACATTGGGTAAACACTTCACCCCATTTACTTCAAACCTTTGTAGCAAATAGAATTTCTCAGATTCAAGCAAACACAAGCGCTGGCGATTGGTGCCATGTACGTTCTGAAGATAATCCGGCAGATTACATTTCTAGGGGCAGCTACCTTCAGAATTTTTAAAAAACGATAAATGGTCGGCATCTTGGCTGATATTAGAAGAAAGATATTGGCCAACAATCGCGATAACACATCTAAATGAAATACCAGAATTGCGTAAAAGTCTTGTTTATTTACTGAAGCGCATAATTATATACTTCATAGGTTTGCCAGTATGTGGAAACTACGAAGATTCGTTGCTTATTCTTTGCGTTTTAAAATTAGCAATAGAAACAAAGGCCCTCTTACAGTTACCGAATTAAGAAATATTAATTTATTTATAATTAAATTGGTTCAAGCGGCGTCATTTGTTGAAGAAATTCGTCGGTTGAAAGATGGAAAAGAGATCAATTCTACAAGTAAGATATTGTCATTGTCACCGTTCCTAGACAAAGACGGGTTATTACGTGTAGGAGGTAGATTGAGACGTTCAAGTATTCCTTCTTCTCAATCACATCCCCTATTAATGCCTAAACCGAATCATGTAACAGACTTATTAATATTAGAGGAACATCAAAGAAACTTCCATGCTGGTATTCAAAGCACCTTATATGCTTTAAGAAGACAATACTGGAGTATTGATGGCCGAGCTCAGGTGCGCAGACTGATTCTCAAATGTATTATCTGCTTCAGAGGTAAACCAATTTTGTCACAACCCAAAATGGGTGATTTACCTGATAGCCGAGTAAATTCAGGACAAGTGTTTTGTAATACAGGAATAGACTACTGTGGCCCATTCTTTGTAAAGGAAAAAAGACAGCGTAACAAGGGCAAGGTAAAAATTTATGTAGCGGTATTTGTATATCTTTGGTCCAAGGCGATTCATTTAGAGGTGGCAGAAGATTTGACAACGGAATCCTTTCTTGCTGCTCTCTCTAGGTTCATTGATAGACGGGGAAGGTGTACTAGTTTCTATTCAGACAATGGTGCCAATTTTGTCGGGGCCAACAGTCAATTGAAAGAATTATATGCCGTGCTTCACTCTGAGTCGAGCAGCAAAACTATTCAAAGATACTTAGCGAATGAAGGAATCACTTGTCATTTTATGCCCCCACAATCGCCACATTTCGGCGGCCTGTGGGAAGCAGGAGTAAAGTCATTTAAACATCATTTGAGATGAGTTGTTGTAGAAAAACTTTTCACCCTCGTTGAATTTCAAACGTTTATTACTAGAATTGAAGCAATTTTAAATTCCCGTCCCATATCATACATTTTCTGTGACCCTAATGATCCCATACCATTAACTCCCGGTCATTTTCTTATTGGAAGTTCTGTTATGAGCTTACCCGAGCCCAACTATGGCAGCATAGCCCCTAATCGTTTATCTAACTGGCAGTATATTTCTCGCATTAAAAGGGAATTTTGGGATAGGTGGTACAGGGAATATATCACCGAACTCAATATTAAACACAAATGGGGCCAGGGAGATAACAACATCGAGGTGGGAACTGTTGTTTTAGTCAAGGATGACAAGGCACCTCCACTGCAATGGCCGTTAGGACGGATAATCCAGGTGTATCCAGGCGACGATGGAATCATCAGAGTGGTTAAGCTCAAGATGGGTGATAAAACTTTTAATCGTAATGTGCGCAGTTTGGCACCATTACCTTTGGACAAATAGTGAGTGTGACAGTTTTGTTTTTTCTCAAACACTTGTTTACTAACTTTGTTATGTGTACTTTATACACAGACTTAAGACAGTAATAGTTGTACACAATGATAGTAGTGAATGTTCCAGGAATATATTTTCATTTATTCGTAATGTTAATGTTAAACTTTATTTTTACATTAGTTGTATTTCTCAATTTCCTAAACATTTTTTATAAGTTGAGAGTGATATACCCTCAACCGGGGGGGAGGATGTTTCGTACCAAATTATTATAATTAGCTTCCATTCATTCGAACTGTATGCTTTCTTTATATTTGCCAGATGTTTAAGGGTTTTTTCCCAAAGGTTTTTTGAACTATTTAAATCTTTGAAATTATATAGCCACGGTTAAATTACAGCTATTCAATAAAGCTTTTAAGCTTTACTAAACACAATATTTGCATGTTTTGTATTGAGTATTAGAATAGATTTATAAAATTATTTGTTATATTTCTAAACCCTGCTATATAGTTTATTTAGTTAGGTACGGCTTCCTCACCTCTATAATCTTTTATTTGTAACTTAGGAATTATAAAGATATAATAACTTTGATAAAGGATGGGGAAAACCCATGCGTCTCAAGCTGAACCTGTACCGATTGTCGGTATTTCAGGGCGTGATATTTACCGAAATATTGAATTGCCTCTTAAGGGTGAAATTTCCGATTTGTTACCGCCCTGTAATTAAAATATTGTTATGATTGGGGGAGCTCCCACTCTCCCTATCGTAATTGTATCAATGTACTAGTGTTCGTTTATTTTTAAGTTAAGTTAAGGTAAAAACCTCTAAGAAGCAAGTTCACTGCTTAATTCTTAGATATCTTGTATCCATTTAATATAATAAATTGTGAATTGTTAGTTTAGAAAAAGTTTAATTTTATTTCAACACGTACCGAACGCGATTAACGTCTTGTTTGGTAAGTTGGCGTTTTATACGAGAACGGCAACAAACAGTGGAATTAACCGATGAGCTCTATTTTACCAGCTTCCCCATAATCTAATTAATATTATAGCTCCGTATTCAAGCTGAGAACCTACAAAAGTAGAATACAATATTTGTTATGTCGCTTCATTTGAAAAACAATGACTTTTTACGTTGAATCCATACGTTCCAATACCATTAGATGTCATATAAGCAATACTGTTGTTAAATGTCAGCTTGTTATCTGAAATAATTCCTAGATCCTATATTTTCACATCTCTCAAGGAGATCATCCGCAAAAAACAGTCTCCATATGGTGACATTTAAATAATTTAAAAAATATATAAATAGAAGTGGTCCCAGATGGAACAAAATCTAGTGATTCATATTCAGATATATGAGTTCTGTTTGATTAATTTCTTAAAAGTTATTCCTTTGTCTTCTAAACGTTGTTTGTGGCATATTCTTGATTACTTTTATGTTTTTTGGGGGAATAACACCACAATAGAAATAAAACTACGTATATTGCAGGAATACAAAACGTTTCAAAGTCTATTCTGACTTCGTTGTCAATGGCTATATATTTATTGATTGGCTTTATATTTATTGATGTGATTGCAAAATGAAAATTTGATTTGACATTTAAAATTGACATTAGAAAATTTGTTGTTTTTAGATATACATGTAGCACAAAAAATTCTAAAGATCATGAATTATAGTTAACCAGCTTTCAAATTCTTCTAATTTGTCTTTAGAATTTATAAGGGGCGTTCCTAGGTACGACTTTGTTATAAGATAGCGCATTCGCCAAAAATGCGATCAAAGAATTCTATTGTTTCAGTGATCCCATTAACGTCATAAGGGAAAACCTAGGAAAAACCTTATGAACTATCCCGATATTGGGTTGTTCAAAAGGAGGTTACCATTAATAATTTCTTCTTTAATTGTCGGTAACCAGATACGATTAAATTCTACAGAAGTAGAAGCGATACAATCGTCTTCATTCAAAAGAATTAAGGCAGACTCTTTTATTTTTCGTTTTGTGTTATGTTGTTCTTTGTGAAGTATAGTTGAATTGTCAAATTGTATTTTATGGTCTAGGTCCCAAGCATGTTCACAAATTTTTGATTTTTCAAATTGTCGTTTCGTTATGTAATTCTTGTTTTCATTTATTCGTACGTTTAATGGTACGTAATGCAGTTTTTTGACTTCTGGGTTTTGTTTGTTGGTTTTGTTTTCGATATTAAAGATTTAAGTGTATTTCTTGTTTGGAATGTTGTTTTAACATTAAATCTGTTGCCCACTCTTTTCAATCTTTTTGACAGACCCTGTATATATGGCATAGTTGTAACTGTAATGTTGTTGTCTTGAGTAGTAGTAGTGTTAAGAGAAGTTCTGGGTTGATTCGGAAGGTTTGTTTTCTGTTCAAGTCTGTTTAATTCTTTGTTGATAAATTTTGTGGGGTAATTGTTTCCAGTGAGAACATTCTTTATAATTATTTTTTCTTTGTTGAATTTATTATCATCAGAACAGTTGGTCTTTGCTCTATCATATAATGACTTAATGACACCTTTCTTTACTGTATTCGGATGATTTGAATTGAAATTTAGGTATCACCAAATTAAAGGTTTATTTTCTTTTGATAAAATTACTTGTTGTTCAAAGTTTTTCATAAATATGTTACTTAATGCTGGTGAGAGACAAGAACCCATGGCCATGCCAAAATCCTGTTGGTAAAAGTCATCGTTTAATTGAAAGTATGTAGTTTTGGTACAATATGTTAGTAGTTCCATTATTGTATCAATTGATAACTGAGTTCGTTGATTTAATGAAAAGTCCCGTTCTAGTAGTTGTTTTACTATTGGAAGTGTTTTGGAAACAGGAACATTGTTATAAAGATTTACTATATCAAAACTTGCTATTGTGAAAGTATTTTTGTATTCTATATGAGACAGTTTTTCCAAGAAATGTGGACTTTTTTTAGATGAGAAACAGAACTCCCTGTAAGAGGACGAATAATGTTTAAAAGAAATTTTGAAAGTTCACTACACGGAGAATTTATAGAACTGACAATTGGTCTTAAAGGAATATTAGGTTTATGAATTTTTGGTAACCCATAGAAATGTGGTGGTTTAGTATAGTGTGGAGTGAGTGCTTTACGTTCTTGTTCTGTGAATTCATGTTTGTGGTTGTACAGTAAACGGTATATTTTGTTTTCTATAGAGCTTGTTGGATCTTTTGTTAGTTTAGTGTATTGTCCTTGGTTTATTATAGTTTGAATTTTGTCATCGTAATCAGTTTTATTTAAAATTACTGTTGTGTTGCCTTTGTCAGCAGGTAAAATTTTTATAGAATTGTCATTTTTTAAATTTGTAATCGCACATAATTCATTATTAGTAAGGTTATTTTTAACATTTACAGGTTTTTCGAGTTCAATTTTTGCTCTTATTCTATATTCTTGGGCATCACTAGAATTTAGTTTATTTGCGATTTGTTCTATAGCACTTATTATATCAAATTTAGGAATTGTTTTTGGAGTAACAGCAAAGTTAAGTCCTTTTTGTAATACTGAAGTTTCAGTAGCTTTTAGCTGTTTATATAAAGCCATTGACAACGAAGTCAGAATAGACTTTGAAACGTTTGGTATTCCTGCAATATACGTAGTTTTATTTCTATTGTGGTGTTATTCCCCAAAAAAACATAAAAGTAGTTATTCCTTTGTTACTAAATCCGAATAGCAACAGCATATTAATTAAAATTGGATGATCAGTTCTTACGAACACCTTCGAAAAGTCACCGTGCTAATCTGCTACAGTATATTGTGAAACGCATCGAAATACGCGGTCATATAAAATAATTTCAAATAGCTTCATGAGATTTGATAACAATGATATTTCTATCAGTCCTATTTTAAAAAATTGAGATAAATCCGTAGTTGTTAATTATATAGTATAAATAACTAGTTGAAATAACTATATAATTAACAAATTAATCAAAATCGATTTTGGTATCATTAGACAATAATTCACATGTAATAGTTCGTTTTGCTCCAAATTGGTAGGTAAATAAGAATTCATAAATAATTCTGCAAAAGCGTTGAATATGTTGGTGAAAATTATTTTACGTTGAAAACTAAAAATTTGTTTGGTATGAATATGTAATTTTTCACTGACCCGCAATTTTTTGAATCAATCAATCGATCGTTCTTATATCGTACCGGTGTATTGAAATGAAACGCATATCGAAAATTACATTTTTATTTTATTTTTGAGTTTTCTCACTAACAAATAGGTATAATTGAGGCAAATACTATCAGGTAACATACTTAACATTCACTTTATACATATAGTCCTGACGTGCAATATTATCTAATGATTTGTGAATGGGTTATGTAGGTAACTTTTCGGTGATTTTGACACTTAATTTATTATTGGATCAACTCTATGTTTATAGTATTTATGATTCCTATTGCACAGCTATAGGTTCCATGAGAGCCTCATTTTCTTCAGCCCAGTTTGGCCACTCTGGTTGACTATTTTCGAATGCTTCTATTTTCGAATCGATATAATTATTTGTGGGTAACCTGATATATGGGGGTATCTAAAATAGAGGAAATAAAATAAACATTATTACTATATTCTCCATAATGTTATGTTTTTCGAAACGATTCCGAAAATCTATTCTAATGTTAATTCTGAGACCATAAATGCAGTTTATTTTGTTTTACAAATTTGACTGAAGAAATATTTTTTTGATTTAATAATATCTTCATATTAATATCGCATCATTATTTTTAAATTGAGAAACATATAATATAGTAAAAATATGGCAAAAACTATAAGTAAAAGCATTTAATATAGGGCCGGATATCAGGGAGAGTCACCGGGGATGCAGCTTTGGAGCCTCCTCAAGAGAAGACCCCAAAATAAAAATTTTAAAATGTTTCGGTAATTTTTTAATAATCATTACGGATTGGTAGGCAAGATTATTCTAAAGACTCCTTTCCACTGATTTTTCTTTTTAAGCATTCCTATTGTTCAAGTCACTTGAAAGAGAACAGATAAACACACAACTTATGTGTAGCGAGTCATTTTGAAGTTATGCTTTGGTTCAAACATCTGCACACGTCGTCGTCCCTCGAGGTTGATAATTGTTAGGGTTTACTCTACCAATCAGTAGAGAAAATTTATATCAATTAAAAACCTCCGATGACTGAACCATGTGGTACGCGCTCTTTCTTTTGAAGTTTGAAGATTTTACTTTACTATTAATAAAACTTTTGACCTGCCAGTTACTGAAATTTCTTATAAGCAAATGACTCAAAACCATCAAGTTGCACTTTTGACGCTGGTAATCTTTGGTGGATAGTACGGATCGATCGAAAAACACCTTATAACAAATAATAATAATACTCAAGGAAAAAAATGGTACAAACTGGTCAATAATATCATTCATCCTGGCAAAATGTTTCGGTGGCTGAGAGAATGTAATAGATCCGTACATTCATGAAGAAGGGTACGAAATCAATGTTGGTGGTCTTGCTCACGGACGAAGGTCTTTGTACGGACATTTATAGTGAAACACCAGAGAACTAGACGTTATCGTTTGTGTAAATAAAATTGCATCCACTATTATATTATTTAACTTGTTTTCTGAAGGATAGTTGAGGCCACTCATAAAAAATTATTTAACTTGCCTTCACACCTTGATGCTTGGGTTAGCGAATTGATTGAAGAAACGGCGACCAAACAGACTCCAAAATATGTTATTGTTACTACATTATTCACAATAAACCATTAAAATTTCGCCTGAATCTGCAAAATGAGGAGGAAGATAAATAACACAGAACATTTATGTTTTCGAGAGCGCAGATTACGAATCTGCAATTACTTTTTACCGCAAGCTTGCAGTAAGGGGGGAAATAATGCCCCAAAAACACCCCAAAACAGAATTGTATTTGCATTATTCCCGAAAAATACAATGAATATGAAAAATATCTCGACCATCCTGTTCCTTGTAAAATTTCACATCGAAAACATAAGTTAGGTATACAAAATCAACGAATTGAAATTTTCAGTTCTGGTCATTACTTTCGTAATTCACGTCACTGCCCGTAAAATCTCTTTGTCAATGGGAATTGCTTCTATTCAGAATACTAAGGGATCGGTATTGGGGCCACCGGGTGGAGCAGGCATAAGTCATTTAATGGCCAGGGAGGCAGCTATACCTATTTGAGTTAGCCCAGTATCTCGAAATCGATTTTACAACTCCCATTAAATTTTAAAATTTTAAATATTATGGATGGTTGAGCTAAGGAGCATATAGTATGTATGAAATAGTATCAGTGAAAAAGCATTCAACGCCAAAAGTTTGTAGAATATCTTATGGATATTTAAGGAAAAAAAATACATCTTTTACATAACCCTGGTTGAAATAAAAGACAAAAACTGCGGGTTAACATTAATATTATTTTACATTTACTAAATTCACATCAAAAAATCTTTCTAGGCCAGCGCCATTTTGCTTACTTGCATGAACTGTTATTTAAAGTTTAGGCTGGGCACTTTTTCGATTTAATTACAATATAAGTTTGCCATCCTCGTCTCTTTTCTCTACCATCCATATTAAATCGTACATTTTAAAGTACATATGTTAAATTAACCATCAGAACTATTTTTCCTATTATTTTAGGCTTGTAACACTTAGGAATTATAAAGTTAGACTATTATTGCAGCCATTTGAATTAGAAACTTTTGGAATCGAAAAAATTAAAGGTCAGTGCAAGAATCCATTTAGGCAGAAACAATTACCTATCTATGATTTTTTTCAGGGATGGGTAAAGACTTTGATAACAATACTTATTACTTGACTATAGCAAATATTCTCATTAATTAATCAGGTTAGTAGAATGTAAGTGCATGCTAACTTCGCATATTGCAAGTAGGTAAATACAATTCACTTCAGTTAACTTTATTCATGAAAAAGCATAGTGAGTACATTTGTCACTCACACCACCACCAAACATAAGCGAATATTCCCCAATAAAAATATGTAATAACACATACATTATTTGTGGACGGTAAAATTGATGTTGACTAGTTAGGTGGTTCGCGTTTTGCTATAATATAAAAAAAATGGATAAAATAATATAAATTAAAAAATTATTATTTCAAATACGTGTTTTCCGGATTGGAGTTGGGGTTAGAAAAGCAACAAAAAAATAAAGTTTTATAATGACCAATAAGTACAAAACAAGCTAGAATTGCAAGAAATACTTTCTCTGATTTGCGAAATTTCGTCTTTTATGTTGACCTAAATATTTGTCATAATAAAACTTAATATCTTTTAATATATTTTACAATAGTGTCAGCCTATTTCGTTGCAATATTAAATTGGTTACAGTATTAAATTTTAACAATAAACATAATTTGAAGACGCGAAGTGTAAATACCGACATCTGGGATTTTCGGGGAAACTAGCACATAGAAGTTCCGAATCTGGGGCCGTTCCATGTAAGTGCTGTTACCTAGGTTAGAATGTCAACTCAAAGAGAGTAATAAACATAATCATTGAAAATAGTAATTTAGATGATATACTTGAGACTTTTAAGCGTATTATCTTCATAAAATAGGGCTAAGGTTGATACTGCAATATATAAACGCTTTAGTTTTATATGAAGGGCCAGTGGCCTTCTTATGCGAACTGACGGTTCTAAAGTCAATATTTATCGACAAAACGTTCAAGGTACGTTTTACTAGGATGACTGAGCTATTGCAGACAACAAATAATCACACTCTTGTAAAAGATGGAGTAAGAACCAACAAACCAACCAAATACCTCTGATGAATGGAATTTCCATAATTAGAATAAACTGCTGTCCTAAAACGAGAATATATTCTGGTATCACGTAACTTTTATTCAAGCGTAACATGAGCAGGCCAGAAATATCTGGGTATCTTCTACAATTTATCGAAAGGTACATTTCACGGACAATATATTACATTATTGTTATTAGATTGCTCGATCTGGATTACTATCTGTGCAGCTTATGCAAGTATTTTCAAAGGAGCCTTACGCCATACACAACCACTAATGCTATCTCAACTGACGACATATTCTTTGGTAATACTAAAGGTTGGACAGATAATAAGTAATTCATTGGTGGTTCCGAGCATAAATTACATCTCACAATAACATTGGTCAAAGAAGCCGGAAATATTATTGAGAGTAAAACGCATCTCTCAGCATTTCAATAGCTTTGAGTCTGCTATTATCACCAGGTAAATAATATAGAATTCACAGCATCTGTCCTGCTTAATTGGCATCGTTCCATGCTGGTTGGTAGGTGGTATTCAAATCCTGATATCCAATATCGTTTAATATCTATGAAAATGTGGCATCAACCAGATTCAAGAATATGAAAATTCAAGGAAGTCTCCGAGCAGCACTTTCTAACACCTTTAGGCAAAAATTGTTAACTAATTTGCACAAACTGACACTGATATTACAAAACATATATCTATGGCTAAAGCGTAAAACCTCTTAAGTCAAATATTCTAAATTTTAAAAGAAAGCAAATAAAACATTTAAAATATATATATAACTGACTTCTACCTATACCTAAAAAGCTAAAAATAATTATAACAAAATACAACTCTAGCAAATAAATAACACATTCAATGTTGTTAGGTACCTACCCAGGAAGTGAAAAATGTAAACATTAAAAGGTGCTTACCACCAATCTAGAGTATTTTTGAAGTCGGTGCCAAGCAAATCTAAAATCCTGCATTGCGTACTTATCTACTACTTCATCAAACTTGATTGTTGATTGGCACCGACTTCAAAAATATACTAGATTGGTTTGTAATTAATTTGTACAGAATGAACACCTTTTAATGTTTACATTTTTTACTTCCTGGGTAGGTACCTAACAACATTGAATGTGTTATTTATTTGCTAGAGTTGTATTTTGTTATAATTATTTTTAGCTTTTTAGTTATAGGTGGAAGTCGGTTATATTTTTTTAAAATGTTTTATTTTCAACTTTTTAGTTTTTTTGAACTCAGATAGTTTTCATTCTTTATTTTTTATTTTGTATGTATAACTTTAATAGACAGAACCAGGTAACATCAAAGCCCCAACATTACACAATGATACATTTTCATTTAAATTGACAGGTAAATATTTACGAACAAAATGTACTAATTCCACTTCACTCTATGTACCGACCATCCTGTACATACGACTGCCCACGGACAAGCATAAATTTGTTAGCTGCCTTCTTTAAACTATAGGACGGAGTAAAATCCATCTGTAAATATGTTACGGAGTCAAATCCGTCCTATATTTCAACCATAGTATATTACTCCTTGTGGGCTACCCCGTAAATTATTTCATTTTTTATATTTTATATTATCGCCCTGTGTAACATTAATTTCTCTCCACACTTTATGCAACTTCTTATTTGCTATAAAATAAATAATTTTTTAATCACCCTGTATAAATATAATTTAACTTCAGCATACATTTCAACCATCCTGTATATGATTTGTTTGCGTCCATATCATATAACAGTTTTTTAATCACTCTATATAATTTTAATTTCACATTTTTTCCAACATTTTTATACCACCAATCGTCCACTCCACCCTATATGGCATCCATCCTATATATACAGCTAAACAGCCTAAGCTATATTTCAATCACCATATAAATGCAACTCCTATCACTTTACTTTGTGATTTTGTTTGCTATAACTAAACATCCTGTGTATGAACCCATCAAATAGCAGTTTACAGTTTGACATGTGTTGTCACTGAATTTTCTATTAGGCCGGGAGAATGTGACAACCAAAAGCACCGTCTTCGCAAAATGGAAAAATTTTCATTTAATTAGGTATTTGCCGGGTATACAAACAAAACGAGCTTGGTACTCATTGATTTAAGGAGCCGAAGATACTATGCTTTACTACCTATATGCTTGAGATGTACATAGAAAATTTGCAAATTCGCTATTAAAACTTTCAGTGCCTAAAATTCCCGCACTATTACGTTGGAATTAAAATATTTATGAGGAAATGTCCGTTATGTCATTTCGATGAAATTTTTGATAAGAATTTTGGAATTTTCGGCGATTATATGAGATCACCTAAGGATCTTCCTTAATAGATTAAACGTTAAAAAACTATACACATCCATAAGGAGTTTTTAAAAAAGCGACCAATATATTAGGGATATTGGTCGATTTCCCTGCACGCATGTGTTCATTCACAAATTTCATCACTTTACCAATAGAATGTTTTTCCCAAATTTGAAGTTTCACCAATCCGGATATATACTCTATTAAACAAGACCATATTCATACAAAACGGTTCACCACAGGAGAAGAAATCAGGTAACATACATACAAAAAAAATACACAACGAATTGATAACCTCCTCCTTTTTGGAAGTCGGTTAAAAACCGAATACTTTATAAAACGGCGTTCCAGTTTTTGGTGCTAGGAATAATTTATTGGTATTATAATACATATATTAAAATATAATTGTGAATATTTGCAGTTTAATAAGTACCCATATTTATAAATTGGTGGTTTAAACACAATAGGAAAACTTCGAATTACTAGGTTTTGCACTTTAGCTACCAATATGTTATTTGGAGAATGAATTTAAAGCTATACAATAGTTATACTTTATTAGGCTCAATTAGCGAATTTGTCTACAATTATTCTACATATACTTAATATAGCGGATATCCTCAGTGATTTTTTTTCTTAGTAAGAAATATTGTTGCTATAATATGGTTCCAATCCGGAAAATATTCAACTAAATACTACTACTTAGTCGCCTAAAGGTCATAAAACTCTAAACGCTTGTATCGATTTCTAAGAACTTACCGATATAGGTTTTAATGCAAAATCCACTCGTTCGGCAGGGCTATAAGATCTTAATGTTACTGTTACTTTTCTAGTGAGTGGCAAATATCCATCTCTGTAGGCTGTTATTTTGTATGTTCCTGGTGTAAGCAACCTATAGTAGTCTCCATCATGAACTATAAAATAAAAATTGTATTTTTAAGTTTTGTTTTATGATGATTTTGTAGAATTGCAAATCGAAAATAATTACTTAATAGACGTTATGAAATAATGTTAAGAATTAACAATGTAATGCATAATGATCGTCATTTTTTAAAATCAAGGCCGTAGCCAGGAATTTTTTTCGGAGGGGGTTGGATAATTTTGATTGATTGGTTTGGATTGGTGATGGGCTGATTAGGGTTGCAAAATGTATATTTTTGTTCATGTAATTCCAGGATATATAAAATTGTATAAATATAAAAAAAAATGATTATTTGGTTAAAATTGAAACCAAAAATTCCAAAATTTCGGGGGGGGTGAACCCCTAGGACCCCCCGCTGGTTACGGGCGGCTTGTTTAAAGTTACTTCTATAGTTCCAAGATAATGCAAGTTGATCCTATAAGTCCAGTGTTGTTTATAATTAAATAATTATGATAGTAAGTATTTATTATCCGCCAAGCATTTTCTCCTGTACTAGAAATTCATTGGTCATATAGTAATATTGTGCACTCTCCTTAACTTAGCCCATTTGGAACTAGAGTCCTCTATTTTAGTATGATGTCTAATATTTATTATATCGACAGTTCTGTAGTAGCAACAGTATTTCTAATAGAGTTCAGTAAGGCTCAGTCAAAAGAACTAATAACTACGAAAGATTTGGATATGCATCAAAAGCAGTTATAATAATTTATATTTAAAAAAAAGAACGGACTTGAACTGACTTAAAATGATCAATCACTATTTTCTGGCATATCTTTTTTTTCTGATTTAAGGTACAATTCCAGTGATTATTTTAGCGTGTTCTTATCTACCTATCTCTATGTCTTTCTCTCTCTCTCTCTTTTCTCTATTTTCTACATATTTTTTAACTTTTTTATTTTATTTTTATTTTTTGGAGCAATTTCTATGAATGTAACTGAATAATTCACCCTATATTGCAACCACCCTGTATATGCTTCTGTAGTACGTATCATTTTCTGAAACATCCTGTACAGCTATAATTCACTCTACACGATGTTGTAACCGCCCTGATATCTTTAAAATCACCCTTTATACGTATAAATCCTCCCCAACTTATTGATTATTTCGAGTTTTTGTATAACAAAAAATTTCACATTTTTGAACCAAATTGTATATTATACTATAATTCAAATATCCTAACTGCTTATACTTATATAACAAATTTTTGATACCCCCGAAATAACAATAACTCCACCCTTACTTCAACCACCTTGAATAAGCAATTACGTATTTTCCACACGTAGATAATATTTTTTAACCACTCTGTATAACTACAATTCTACTCCACCTCATATTTCAATTATCCTATATATTCAACAGCTTTTAACATTTTTTGAACCCTTTTGTATAACTGAAATTATACTCCACCATATAACTCAAATATTCTTACTGCATATACTTATTTAACATGTTGTAAACGTTTTTTGATCCACTCTGTATAACTATAGTTTTATTCCATTCTTATTTCAACCACCGTGTATACGCAACTACTTATGTGCCACCTAATATAAAATTGGTTGAACCACCTTGAATAACTAATTCTATTTCACCTTATACTTCAACCATCCTATATATATGTAACTGCATATGAACCACCCAGATTTATTTTTAAGATTTTTTGATCCGACCTGTATAACTGTAATTTTACTCCACCCACATTGTTTACTGATTCAATTTCGAGGCACACACACACACACGTACACCTACAACCGACCGTATACCATATAGAAAAATCGGCGGCATAACATTTTTAGGGTTCCGTATATACAATATACGGATACCCTTATAATATCACTCAGGATTTCTGCACATCACAGCCATTTTCTCCTAAACTACTGGACGGAAGAGGTTGAAATTTGGTATCAATGTATAGTTTGATGACCCGATCAGGAGTACATATCGTAAAAGAAAAAATTTTGATTTTAGGGGTACTTCTGGGGGGAAAAACTAAAAAAATCGACCGTTCCCCCCCCCTGATCTCCGAAACTACTGAGCCTAAAATTTTGAAAAAAAAATAGGAAATATAGAGCGTTGTCCGAACTTTACAGGAAAATTAAGGAGAAACCATTAATGTTAATTTTGGGGGGCAAATTATAGAATTAAATAAAAATTTAAAAATAAAAAAAATATCAAACGCTTCATGTAATATATCAAATGAAAAGTCTCATTCTGAGGAACACAAATATGTTTTTTTCATTTTTTTTAAAATTATTTAAAAAGTTATTAACGAAAATATACCAAAATTTACCCATTTCCCCCCCTGATCTCCGAAACTACTGAGCCTAAAATTTTGAAAAAAATAGAAAATATAGAGCGTTGCCCGAACTTTACAGGAAAATTAAGGAGAAACCATTAACGTTCATTTTGGGGGGCAAATTATAGAATTAAATAAAAATTTAAAAATAAAAAAAATTTCAAACACATCATGTAATATATCAAATGAAAGGTCTCATTCTGAGGAACACAAATATATTTTTTTCATATTAAAAAAAATTATTTAAAAAGATATTAACGAAAATATACCAAAATTTACCCATTCCCCCCCCTTATCTCCGAAACTATAAAACGTAAAGTTTTGAAAAAAAAAATAGATTTATAAGTTCTGACCTGAAGTTTACTGGAAAAATAAGGAGAAACCTCTAATTTTAATTTTGGGGGGAGGGCAATTACCGAATTAAATGGAAAATATAAAATTAAAATTGTTTCTAACCCATCATATTACATATCAAATGAAAGGGCTCATTACGACGAAAACAAATATATTTTTTTCATATTTTTAAAATAAATTAATTAAAAGATATTAACAAAAATATTAAAAAAATTACCCATCCCCCCCCTTATCTCCGAAACCATAAGCTGGAAAATTTTGAAAAAAAATGGATGTATAGGCCCTCACCTGAACTTTACTGAAAAATTAAGGAGAAACCCAAACCCCTAATATTTATTTTGGGGGGGGGGAATTATAGAATTAAATGGAAAATTAAAATTGTTTCTAACCCATTATGTTATATATCAAATGAAAAGGCTTATTATGACGAAAACAAATATATTTTTTTCATATTTTTAAAATAAATTAATTAAAAAATATTTACAAAAATATAAAAAAATTTACCCATTCCCCCCTCCTTATCTCCGAAACCATAAGCTGGAAAATTTTGAAAAAAAATGGAGGTATAGCCCCTCACCTGAACTTTACTGAAAAAATAAGAAAAAAACTAATATTTTTTTTGGGGGGCAAATTATAGAATTAAATGGAAAATATAAAATTAAAATTGTTTCTAACTCAGCATGTTATATATAAAATAAAAGGGCTCATGATGAAGAAAACAAATATATTTTTTCCATATTTATAAAATAAATTAATTAAAAGATATTAACAAAAATATAAAAAAATTTACCCATTCCCCCCTTATATCCGAAACCATAAGCTGAAAAATTTTGAAAACTGGAAGTATAGCCCCTCACCTGAACTTTACTGGAAAAATAAGAAAAAACCCCTAATATTCATTTTGGGGGTCAAATTATAGATTTAAATGGAAAATAAAAAATTATAATTTCTAACGGCTCATATAATATATCAAATCCCAGGGCTCATTATGACGAATAGGTACAAATATATTTTTTTATTATTTTTTTAATGAATATTTTAAAATATATTAAAAAAATATTTTAAAAAATTACCCATTCTCCCCGTTATTTCCCAAACTCTAAGACCTCATTTTTTTTGTTTATAGGAAAAATATGAAAAAAAACTAATTCTATTATTTGGCCCCCAAATAATAGAATTAAACGGAAAATAAATTACTAGAAAACCCTCATAGTAATTTTAGGGACAAATTATAGAATTAAATGGAAAATAAAGATTCAATTTTCAAACGCATCATGTAATATATCAGATAAAAGACTCATTATGTGAATTACAAATATATCATATTTTCAAATCATTTGTTTAAAAGATATTAAAAATATTAAACATCGACTTAATTCCCACTTTAGAAACTACACTATTTAAAATTTGAAAAATATATTTTATTTATATTTTTAAATAATTTGAATAATAGATTTAATAATTTATAATTTAAACTTTGACCTATTTTGCCGTTTTTCTTCCAATCTACAGAGCCTCAAAAGTCAGACAGTAGATTATAAAAGGCATTTCTGAAAGTTTATTAGTAAAATAAAACTCTAATGTTACTTTTTTTGGGGGCCAAATTAGAAAATTAAATATATATGTATTGAGTTAAAAATCAAGCGAATCCTAATGCAGATAAAATAAAAAGTCTATGTGTGGAAAATCAAAGTGTATATTTTTTATAAATTTAAAACGCTTCCTTTAAAAGATATAAGGGTAAGTATAAGAAAATGCATTCATTCCCTGCTTGTCTGAAACTGGAATATTCGAATCTTGAAGGTGCTACGGAACCCTAAGTATGCGAGTCCAACTCGCACTTGACCAAATTATTTCGTTTCGATACGCTAATGGAATATTTTCTGCCATTTGACTCAACTATAAGCCTGACACTTCAAATGAATCAAAATGAAAACCGTTACAAACACCCTGTACGATATACTTTTGTGGCATATCTTGACATTTAAGCTAGATATTTTTTATGAAAATTTGATATTTACATTGATATTTTAACCGATTTTTAGAAAAACGGTATGTTTTAAAAATATACAGAATCAAGCTGAAATGTGTTTTTGTAGAACACAATTTAAAATATTCAAATTGATTGAGCCGTTTTAGAGAAAACAGTGAAGATTCATTGAAATTAATTGCAATGTAGTCCCTTAATTATTTGTTTTTTTCTGATTTTCTGGAAAACCGTAAATCTCACTTTATAGAAAATTATATTGTACCTTTCTGGAATATTCTTTAATACAATGCCGTTTAAATCATCAAAATTGCCCAAACCATTTTTCAATAATCAATGAACATACATAAAAAAGGATGCTGATGAATTGATAACCTCCTCCTTTTTGGAACTCGGTTGAAAATGAGAGAATTGAAAACAATTCATTCAGAAAAGAGTTACCGATCCACTATCTAAATAATTTTAGCAACATTATATAATAGCTACCAAGTAGAAAACGTGCTAATGGCGAAAAACAAATTGAGTGAAAATATGAAATATTTGCTCGAATAATAAAAACATATAGAAGTGTTAGGTATTGCAAACAACTACCTAGTACATTTACAATTGTAATTGCAAAAATACAGATGTGAAATTGGAGTGTGGTCGATGGCACATTCCATAGAGAATATTCAAAAAAATGTATGAATTAGATGTTGCGGTTTTAGTTCAATGCTGGCTCAATGCAAGTATATAATTGACGAAGGACCTTTAGCGGAACAATCAATAAACACGTGCCGTCACATAAACGAATCACCAAATAAAAGTTATTACTAACCTTTAAGTCGAAGCTCTGGTGTTTTCTTGGTTCTTCTTTCTTCAGAGGCTAGCCCCGTGAACAGTTTTTTAGAGCTTCGTCTGGACAACACGTTACACAAAAAATAGCGACGTAATGTTCATTGATTGAGTATACAAAAAATGCGGGTTTAACAACAAATGATGCGCTTTTGTAAACACAAAAGAAACAAAATGAAAGCGGTTTAGCGGTCGTTACGAACGAAGCTACTAACTCGCGAAATCGTAACGCAAAAAAGAACAATAAGCGCCGTCTCTTCAGACGGGATCAAAGCCACCGAAAAGTTCGAAGTACATTGCACGACCCTCCCAAGCGTCCAAACAGCTAGGGAACCGAAACACGAATGTCAATACTGTCTATATTTTATGCAAAAAACACTTACAATTAGCATTAGCCCGACGGAATGTTTTAGAAAAGGTGCAGAAGTTTAAAAATCAATGAAGTATTTCAATCAAATTGAAAACAATACACTAAACAAATTGCGGGAACGCACCAAAAATACACAAGGCAACTCTGAGGACTGTGATTACCTGTGCCATGAATAAAACCGAACTATTATCTATAATTTTAAGATAAACAACAAGAGAGAATAAATAAAGAAGTACACTATTTACAATCAAAAATAAGAAAATGGATTTTCATAAAAAGAAAAAAATCACCCACATTCAAACACGTATAAAACAGAGAACCCCACTTGTATGAATAATGTAAAAAGGTATTCTTAAATAAAGAAAGCCAAGATCAACAGAAAACTAAAGCCAGCCATACATCCGGGGCTTGGAGAATGACAACCGAACTTGGGTCTAAAACTACAGTTTAGTTCTAGTCTATTCTTTTATTGAAAATATATAGCAATTCAGCGCCTTGGGCTTTAAGTGTCCCTGTTCCTTGAATGCTTTTGTTGCTAGTTAAATTTTAATGGCACAGGTGTGATATTTGCTATATATGGCAGTCATCAGAAAATGATTCTTTTAACACTGCTAAGTTTTAGGTTCTATAATTACTTACATAATTTCGTCAACAAATGAAAATTGACCTTACAACTTTGTAAACAACAAAGAAATAAATTCAAACTTGATTCTAAAATACACTTACCTGAAGTTATGTCATGGTGAATGTCAAAAGACTTTCCGTCAGTTATATTCTTCACATGAATCACTGCATTGGGTATGCCTCTTCGAGTTACGCTATCGTAAACAATTCCTTTCACACCAATATGGGTCTACAAGTGAATTCAAATAATAAAATTACTCTCTGCTCATTCCTGTATTTTTCATACCTGCCAAATATAGTGAATGAGAGCATCGCGATTTCGTTCCCATTCCTGTTCCAAAACACTAGCACTTGGATATTTATCACAGCCCAGTTCCAAAGTCAGTTCAAAATCATTGCTAGAAAGGTAATTGAAATCTTGCATTCCTGGAACAATAACATTTTAATTTTTTGGAATGCTCAAAACGTCTGCTACTGTATAAAGTAATCAGCTTTGTATATTTATGAGCGAAATTGAGAAAAATTAGATAATTTCCAGTTTCAGTTAAGAACAGAACGAATCCTGATTTTGAATGTCTTGCCTGAAACTTCTAGAGTCCAGTTTACATTGAAATATCTAGTCCCGAATTTGGAATACGTAACCTTCCTAGAATTAATATGTAGTATTACGTCCAGAGGGTTGTATAAAAAAGATTTCTCTGGAAATTCCACACAATTAATAATGAAATATTATTAAGGTTACTTTAGTTTTAATGTGGGTCACCAAAAGAAATCATGAGTTCGCATATCTATTATATAACATATAATATGCATTTGCTAGGTTGGGTTTATGCCCTTCGCTGTGTGAATTATATGAATGGAACCAATAGATCCAGTAAATGATTTTTATTTTAAATAGACTGCTAGATAGGATACCACAATTATATCGAAACAAACGATAAAGTACCTAACATCTGCAAAAGCAATTCAAAATAGTGCCGAAATGTTTTTTTAAAGCAATATATGAAATATTACTACTAGAACGCGAGAAAAAAAATTTGTGAAAAATAAAATTGAATAATGTGAATTCAAATATTTTATGGCAATAAATTTCGTGGGATCAAAGTAAATTTATTACTATTATTCACTTTCTAGAACTTCATTTACATAGAAATAATTCGAGTATTTTCAACAGCTGATTTCTCCGAAAACAATTCATCCGGAAATATAAACTCAACTATTTACATGAAAAATACAATGTTCCTTTATACCTAACATGGAATTTTCTCGTGTTTCTGGAACGGTATTCCATTGTTGGTGGAGTGTTCGATGTCAAAGCTTTTTGCTCCATAGAAAATCCGGGCAGTGCCATTGTTATTATCCCAGACGGTTAATCTTTTATTTTCATCGAATTAGTTATTTCGATGAAAATAAAAGATGTAGGAGGTGTCTCTAACCTAACGCTTATGATTTGCATTACGAAAAACGTAGCAGCACATCTTATTTAACGTAAAAAGTTATGTAAGACCCATACATTTTTTTCTATTTATTTTCGACCGTTTTGTCAATTACAGAAAAAAAAGTGTTTGAACCCTTTTAAGGGCATATAACTTCCTAAGGGTGCGTTTTAGAGCACATGTCAATAGGGACTTTTTGGCTTATTTCGATATGCAACACAAGTTTCGTACCCTATTTTAGAAACACACTTCGTAAAATTTTTTTTATTGAAGTTGAAAATCTTATACTGTCGATAAGCTGCACGCCAGATAAATTGATGGTAACAATTTTCCTATAACTACGCGGAATTTAATGGTCGAATAGGTTAAGAAGAACACTAATTTAGATTATGTTTCAAAAGGGACATGTGAAAATCTTTATTTACTATTGGAGAAGAGACTCAAAGATCTTGCTTAAAATACAATAGTAGATTCTACAGAAGTGAAACCAGGGAATGCTAAAGCTTAGACCAATGCACTACGGCATGATATCGACTTTGACAGCGCTTGTGAATCCGGTACTGGAAAACCAATGAGTCTAATGGACCATGCTCGTGAGAAGACAGTGACGCTTGTTTTTAATTAAATTAAATATATAATATGTATTTTAACAAATTCCTTTCTGCGTAGTAGAGTTGTATTTGTAGCTTTTTACTCTGAAGATGAAGTTGTAATTTTCAACCAAAACTAGTCAGTTTGTCATTTTTCTGAGGAGTAAATTGCACCTTTAAAAAACATTGTGAGTTTTGTGACCAATTCCTTTCACTCCATTAAAAATAACATAAGTTAAATAATTTTGGTTGGTATACTTCACAAAAAAATAACTGATCTGTGACACTATTCTTATTCGTATCATCGAACAAACCTGAAACTTTCGTACTTTAGAATTTGTCAATTTCTGTTTATGAAAATTTTCTTTTTAATAAATAAAATGATAACCGCTAAATGAATAATTCCTGAATAATCCAAATTTTCACTCATGTGCAAAGAAGACTTACTGTAGGTTTCAGTTTTTAAGGGATTTCGATACTCTGACTATAACTATATTGTTAAAATATATTTCACATGTGTATAATTTTATATATAGCTGTTTTCTGCTCAATCAAAACGAATCAATACATTGAGCATATTTGAGACATCACAGATAGACAATTGACTTCGTCATGAGGTACAAAATGAATGAAATGTGGTTCTCCGGAAACAAATTCACTCGCCTGATTCAACATATATGTTTAGATGTGTCAATAAATGTACAAAGAATAATGGTGATTATACTAATTATTTAATGATATCCGTTCCCAATTTAGTTTTCCGATATACTTACCTCCCTGAAGACTATACCATTTAGCCCCATTTGTAATTCCTCCTTGCTTAGCAAATCGATTGATTTCACTATCACAACCTTTTCTATTTACAATTGCCATATCAGCGTGATGCGTTGAATATGCCAAAGCAAGATACCTGTAAAATATGAAGGAGAAAGTAGGTAAACTTAAAAAAGAGTAGTTCACCTATTTAATATTCTGGCAATATATAACGAGATCACTTTAATTATAACAGATTAAATTATGGGAACATTATATTAGGGTGTTTTTTTTTCGAGTTTTTATTTATTTTTTTTTTCGGTCCCACCATGAAATTTTATTGGAAAGTTTGAGACCTTAATAGTAATATTAAGTGCTAGACCAAGACGTGTAAAGATTTCCCATTGAAAATACACAATAACTTTCACATGAATTTCACTGCATCGCTTTGACTATAGACAGATATTTTTCAGAATTGAACGCTCTACAAAAGTGCCCAGTGCGGCCAAGTCGTTACTCACACCAGCGGGCCATTAAACCTGATTTTTTCACGAAATTAGCGTTTTTTCCCAATTATCTCGTAAATGACAAGTGCTACAGGAAGTAGCAATTTCCTACAAAAAATGTCCTATAATCCGAATTGTTAAGATCAATATTTCGCGAGATATATACGTCTTAGACGTCGATCTTGAACTTCATTTGTGCCCCTTCGACGTCCGGTGCTTACTCTTCTCTAATTTTGGGTATTACCAGACCACGCTTGACAACATCTCATAACAGTAGTTGGAATTTTGTTCGTGCGGTTAGCAATTTCTCGAAATGAAAAACCCGCCTACCGCAAACCAACAATTCGACCTCTTTCAAATTCACTTAGATGCCGATACATTCGGTGTACACGTACTCTAGTCATTTAAACATTACTAAACATTTTTTGGTAAATTTAAAAAAAAAATACGAAAAAACGACTACAATATTAATTGATAAAAAAAAGTTTACATGAAAAAACATTCACCAAACTTTAGCAAATTTTAATCATTTACTCTTTCTATATATAGTCTATATATTTTACCAAAACAATATTAAATTTAAAATTCTCCTTCTGGGTGTTGCTTTTCGTTGTCAGTGAGTATATTTTATTATTGAACTAGCTGACCCGTTCCCGCTTCGCACAGGCTAGACAAATGGCCGTATTTGACGTAATTATCTGGAACAGGTTTTATCATAGTAATTTTCATACCCCCTACAGTTTTAGATTTTTTTTCATTCATAAGCAACATTGATATGGCTACAACTACTTCTAAAAATCAATTATTTTGGACTTTAATATGATGGAATAAACATATTTTACGTGTTTGAATTTTTTGATAATATTTTCTGGTTGTCCATTTGGTTTGTTTTACATGTAGATATTAACATTACCATTTTTGACATTATTGATATTTTTGATTTTTTGATAATTTTTACGTTTTTTACATTTTAAACATTTCTGACGTTTTTAAATTTTTTGACATTCTTGACATCTTTGACACTTTTTGAAATTATTGACATTTCTGAAATTTATGACATTATTAACATTTTTATTGAAGTTTTGTATATTTTAAATTTTGGAGATTCTTCTCATTTTAGGTTGTTAACTTTTATAATCTTGTGTTTTTGGCGTAATTAATATTTTAAAAATTTCCTGCACTATAATATTTGTGTAAATTTTTGGAATTTATTTTCATTTCATACGTCTTTGTCTTTTTTTATACTTCCAACATTTTCTATTTTTTTAAATCACCATCGCTTCTTTAAGTTCATAAAAGAGTTTTTATCAATTCTCATCTGTATGTACTCCACTTGCCACTTATGGGGTACGTGGTTATACTAAGTGATTAAATGCAGTCATTTCAGAAACCACCTTTCACTCCTGCATCATTTTTGTGCCCTAAAAATTACTAAAACTCATCCCCTATTGAATAATAGAATTTCGGAAAATTTCACGTCAATTGTCTTATTAAATTAAAGAATTAATATCATAATTCTCATATCTGTATTATTTTCGGTTACCCAGAAATAACGATTTTTTCATAAAATATACCCCATTTACCCCTATCCCATAAATAAATGTTCGCAAAATGATAAAATCCGATCCTATTTATTTTAGAAGAATATATATATATATATATATATATATATATATATATATATATATATATATATATCAAGATTTATAACCGTGTTACTTTCTATTTTGAATTCTCCGTAAAACAATATTTAATATTTGAATTCTCGAATGATGATAAAACCATCTTCTATGTATTAGAAGAGTTTAATGTTTCAATTTTCGAAAAATGTCAATTGTCTTATTAAATTAAAGAATTAATATCATAATTCTCATATCTGTATTATTTTCGGTTACCCAGAAATAACGATTTTTTCATAAAATATACCCCATTTACCCCTATCCCATAAATAAATGTTCGCAAAATGATAAAATCCGATCCTATTTATTTTAGAAGAATATATATATATATATATATATATATATATATATATATATATCAAGATTTATAACCGTGTTACTTTCTATTTTGAATTCTCCGTAAAACAATATTTAATATTTGAATTCTCGAATGATGATAAAACCATCTTCTATGTATTAGAAGAGTTTAATGTTTCAATTTTCGAAAAATGATAACACTTCCTTCTATTTATTTTATAGAACTTTATATATCAATATTTTCACCCGTATTACGTTCTATTTCGAAGATGTTGAATACCGCATTATAATTGGCCATTAAACTATTAAAATTGATGCATTATGTTATCCTTAAGAGATAGACATATGCCATCCCGGACTTTTTTTAGAACTATATAAGATTCACAATTCCAGCGTATATTTTTTTTCTCAAAGAGTTTAGGCAGCGTTTTCGTTGAAAGCTCTCAGACGACTTATTTTTTTCCGACATCTCCAACAAATACAGTTATATTTTACTCAATGTATAAAAAAACTTACTACTAAAACCTCCCTGGAGAACCAACCATTCTATCCATTGGTGAAAACAGCATGAAAATCGGTGCTGCAGTTTTTGAGTTTATAACTAACAGACAGACACGGTGGAGGACTTTTTCTAAGTAGTACAATTCTCATGTTAAGATACGTCAACAGGAAATAGTTTCTCGTAAGACATTTGGTTGATTCAAATTATATACAATAAAGCGAAATTTCTAAACCTAATTTTTTCCAGAGTTGCTAATTTGCTTTACAAAATAAAGAAAATATTTATTTTTTTAAATAACATTATCATTAAATTAATTTCTTTTTGACATTGTACATACCTGAATGTTTCATCGTCAGGACTGGCAGCGTATTCATCTGTTTGTCTCCCCGTCCTACTCGCATCGTAAGGGTAATTAGCCACCAAGTCTCCACCGTGTAAATTAGCCGAGAGAACAAAAGGAATTTGCATAATTAGTCTCATAACAGCTCTTGTTTCTGGTTGGAGCTGAAAAGTAGATGATACTTGCAAAAGTATATAAGACAAAATTCTAAATATAAGTCGAACCATCATTCATTGTTAGGTACCAATGCAAGTTTGGTTAATTCAGATGATATTTATCTATAAGAATAATTTAGTCAAACGGCATAATATATTTCAGGGTCTAAATCAGACCCCGTTTTCAATGTCAAAAAAATAACACAACTGATTAAAGAAATTAAAAAATTTAGCATTCACAATTTACGAAAATAACTTTTTAAACTAAATATTGAGAGGAATTATAAAAGACATAAATAATGAATGGAAAATTATCACATTTTTCCTTCGCATTCGTTTTGGAGCCATTATTCATTCATATCGTCCTGATGAATCGTTATTCTTCTAGAAGATAGGTGGTATTTAGGGTGGTAAATTATTCAACATGGTTTTTTTGGAGAGAGGACATTATATGCCATACAAAAAATATCATTAGTAATTTTTAAATAAAAATGCGAGCAGTTTTCAGTTGATATTATTAATATTGATGTATAATATTCTGTTTATTCCAATTTTGCAAAAAAATGTTTCGGCTTGGTGTAACACGTCAAGTAAGCAAAGAACAGGTATTCAAGATAAACTGTAAATAGTTATGTGAATATAACAGTAATGGAAATAAATTATAGTAAGTTCGACGAAGTGTTTTTAAATAAATCCAAGAACCCGAACTAAAAATAAAAACATTACAATAATTTGTAAGCGACTCCATATGCAGTTCAAAATATTTATTCTTGGTAAATGGTCTAAAAGGGATAACCTAACAGTATAACAGGTGTTTCATTTAAAAAGTATGTTTTGTACCTCATAACAATTTCCATAACTTTTATATATATTCTTTTATCTATTTTCCATTATCATTCTTATGACACCAATGAGTTGTGTATTAATACATTAAAAAAACGATTTCGAAAAAACGCAAAAGTAAATTAACTTAAAAGTGAAAAATAAAATCCTTCTGCATAATTAAATACTTATTCAGAAGTCAAGTTGAACAGCAAAGTTGCGATGTAGAATGTACTCACCAAATTATTTTCACTTTAACTTATCAAAGTATTTTTAATTATGGCAGAATGATATTATTTTTTGTGTTCTAGTTAAAGTACTTTTATGTTAATTTCGTGTAGGTTTCAAATCTAATTAACTTTTTCGAACTTGCCATAAATAAGGTAGTTTAGTTTTAAGCAACATTTATTATATCGATCAACGTCGTTTACCGTTGAAGGGAAAAGAATAACTTGTTTTCTAAATATAGTATAGTATAGAGATTAGTTATATTTATATTTACCTATTAAGTACATTTTACATACAATTCCGAATTAGGTGGACCCACTGTATTGTAGATGAACTGAATATTTCCACTTTTTTAGGGCTGTTAATTATCAGACATTTTAATTTATTTCTTATTATATTCATTTAACTGTCTTTCCTTGGCGAAATATTATTTTTCTTTTTTTTAATTTATTTATTCTACAATATATATTTTTAGTGATATGGCATAACTGGATGCAGTTTTGAATTCTAATCAACTTTGGCAATTTTAGAAACTTATTATAAAAATAAAAGTACCTCACACATTATTCATATTTTTTGTATAGAGTTGAAAAAGTGATTTCAGTATAGTTTTCAGATCATGTAACTTTTTTATTATGCATAAGAAAGTTTTCCATTAGATTGCAAGTTCTGAAGACACACGTATTTAGAGACGAATTGGTTAACAGACGTTTATTTTGATTTAGTTAATATCTATTTTTACATCCAGGTTTCGAACAACGGCATTTGATTTCTCCAATATGCTCGCATTTGGCAAAGGTTTCTATAAAAGATCAAGTTTTCTAAAAAACGGTATATCTGAACCATGACATTAAAAATACTTGTGGCCTCTTCGGCATCCTCCTTAACAGAGTGTTATGTTATAATTGGATGCAGTTTTCAGTTATGTATGGATATTTCTGTTTGATATTTCAGATATTACCAATGATACAGGTACTTCCCTTTTAAGCCTATTCTTAATTATGTGTCAGGCCTCCAGAGTTCGCTATGTTTCTAATGAGGTGATCGATTTCCTCGCGAATCTCACCCTTTGGCACATGTACCCTGGTGTAGGTAGTTTGTGGAGGATGAGGATGACTATTGTCAAAGTGATCCAACTTAATGCAGTCTACATGCTGTCATGTATTGCCTTGTTGAAGAAATATATTACCAAGGATCCTAAAATAGGACAGAACATGTGTTTCAGCTACGTCTTGGATGTAGCGTTGTTATCTCTGATCAAGACGAATTATGATATAATGTTACAAGCTATAGTTGCCGCATTGGGATCCACTTCCCTTTTTACAAAAAATTGATGATTACACCTTTCACCCCTACTCATGCCTACTCAGACAAAATGTTACTGGTTCCACTGCAGTCGGTAAGACAACATGAGGATGGTATAAAAACAATCCAAAACTTCTTATTTGCCGATAGACGATTCGCATTTCAACAAGCTTTCTATTTTCGGCAAACTATTAATACCCAAAATAAGGCGTAGATCTTTACAGTCTGACGTTCTATACGTTTTACGTCTTCAGTTACCTGAAATCACACAACACAAGACGGTCTTAAGACTGTTATTCGCTTTATTTATTTTATTTTATTTTATTTACTAGTACACCATCCAACAGCCATAGGCCAAATCAAGGATGGGCATTTAAATTAGTGTACATGGAAAATTATAAAGTTACATACATAAAAACATAAAAATCAAATACTATGTACAACAACTTACAATATACACTGCTAAAAATACGCATTACAAGAAAAATGAAATTTCTCCTTAATACATTGAAATGATTAAGAATCAAGGCCCTGGAGCATTTGCCTCTTAATCATTCCAATATTCCCATTAAACAAATCAATATCTGACGGTAATTCATTATAATTGTAAAGCATATTGAAAAGCGGAGAATTCTGTAGTAGATTTGTTCTGGGCGTTACCATGTAAAAAAGTGGGGGAAAGCGAGTTCTGATGTTAGGAACATTAAACGAGATTTGACTTAATAAACTTGGACAGTCCAACTTGTTGTTTAATAACTTATGCAAAGTAACTAATGAGTAGTATTTTCTACGTGTTGCTAAATCCATTAGCTGAAATCGTTGCAGTAGCGTATCATTAGATATACCACGATGTGGATACACCCCATCAGTTCTAAACCACAGATATTTAACGTATTTCCTATTGATGTTTTCAACAGCACTAGTATATGTTTCGTATCCAGGATTCCAGATAATGGAGACGTACTCGAGTTTAGAACGTACAAAAGCATTGAACAGAGTAGTTACGGTGCTAGTTCTGGAGAAGTGACGCCCATTCCGTATTACAAACCCCAAATTTCGATACCCCTCCTTCTGAATAATGTTGATATGCTGAGCAAAATTTAGTTTTGAATCAAAAGTGATTCCTAAATCCTTATATGTAGCACACCTGTTAATGAGGTTCCCATTAATGTTATACCGATATTCAATTGAAATTGATTTCCTCGTGAAGGTCATGTGATTACACTTGGAAATATTCAACGGTAGCCTATTTTCTATACACCAATGTGAAAGACCATTAATATCCTCTTGTAATACTTTACATGCCTCTTCATCATAAATTGAATTATATATTTTTAGATCATCTGCATATAGTAATGATTTACACTTTAAAATATCAACAATGTCATTAATAAATATATCAAATAACAACGGACCAAGAACAGAACCCTGTGGTACATCAGATGTAGCTTGAAAATTGAATGACTGGAAACCATAATAATCAACTCTTAAATTGCGATTAGTGAGATAAGATTGTAAAAAAATAAGAAATGATGAAGTGAAACCAAGCTTCGATAATTTGCTCAATAAGATACCATGGTCCAGTCGATCAAAAGCTTTAGAAAAATCTGTATATATTACTTCCACTTGGCCACCAGCATCTAGTATCTCAGCAATATATTGCGTTAAACATAATAGATTTGTAGTTGTAGATCTACCTGGATAGAATCCATGTTGTTCTACGCTGATGCACGGCTTTACATGTGCAAATATGAATTCATACAATATATTTTCAAATACCTTGCTAAAATTGTTAAGAATTGTAATCGGCCTATAATTTTCAATATATGTTTTGTCTCCTTTCTTCCATATTGGACAAACTTTAGAATATTTCCACAGAACCGGAAAAGTTCTACTACTTAAAGATAAGTTAAATAAAAATGCAAGCGGTTTGACTAATACGGACGCACAGTCTTTTAACAAGAAAGCAGGTATGCCGTCTGGACCCCTAGTGGTTTTTGGTTTTAATCGGCGAAGGGCTTGTAATACATTGTTATCAGAAACGGATGGTATCGTGCAACTATTATAATTAGTACAAGGTAGAAGGTCTACATCTGTATAAGAAGATCTAATAACTGCCGACTGAAAAAAGTTAGCAAATGAATTTACTATATCCTGTGGGTTATCTAATGAAGTAGTTCCATAATTCATTGAATTTGGTATACAGGGGTTAGTTTTCCGTGAGTCAATGTAGCTCCAAAAATATATAGGATTACTAGATAATTTTTGTTCAATGTTTCGCATGTAGTTTTGATAACTAATTGCAATATCTTTTTTAATTTTAGCACGCAAAATACCAAAATCATTGTAAACATCCATATCAAATGTACGCTTATACCGAGAGAAAAGACGGGCTTTAGTTTTAATACTTCTAACTATTTCATTAGTATACCATGGCGGATACTTTAAATTAAATCTAGGTACTGTTTTCGGAACACTTTTATCAAAAACGGAATCTAATTTTGAATAAAATAAGTCACACGCTGCATTTATATTTGTACAGTTAACTAAGTCATTCCAATCAATATTGCTTATATCTGCATACAGTGTATGAAGGTTAGCCTTCCTAAAATTGTACGATGGCTTATTGTTAGTTACAAAGTTGTTGCAAGACTCAGCTACAGATATAGTTATGTCTAATGGAGGATGGTACTGATCTTCTGGAACAATAGGATCTATTGAACGATGTACAGTTACATTAAAGTTACTTAAGATTAAATCAAGTAACCGACCATTATTGTTTAGTACCTGATTATATTGCCTTAAGTTCATAAATGCTGAAAAACGTTCAAGGGTAGAAACATAGCTGTTTCCAAATGTAACATCAGAATGACTTTGGTAATACTGTGGTATATTGGAATCTCCCAAAATAAGTAAGTCATCTTCGTTATTATATAATTGGGATATAAAGTCGTACAAAAATTCATAGGTATCGATGCTTAACTGTGGAGGAAAATAAACTACAATTAGATATACTCTTCTATTTTTTGAAATAGAAACTCTTACACCAAGCATATCCACATCAGGTATAACAGATGACAACTTCGATAAATCAATGACCTCTACACAGTATTTGTTTTTAATTGCAAGCAATACACCCCCTCCCTTTTTTGTTTTAGTAGTTTCAAAGTCACGATCAGAACGAAATAGCTGATAGTTTGCATGAAATATTTCAGAGTCGTAAACCGATGAGGATAGCCAAGTCTCCGTTAAAGCAATAACATCTTGATTACAAGTTGCCGAATGGTTATAGACAGAGATAAGTTTTGTATTTAACCCCCTCACGTTTTGATAATAAATTACAAAATTATGTTCCTTACCAACATCAGAACTGCTTTTTAATTGCTATTTACACAGTATAGTATTTCTGTAGTGCTCCAGTTTCTTCTGATACGTGGTACATTTAGAATGATCCCATGCAGAGTGTCGATAGTCAACATTTTTCACATTGAGACAGTTTATACATTTAATTTCTGAGTTAGGCGGACAATCTTTAATATGGTGCTGCATTGAACACTTAGGACAAGCAATGTCTCGATTACACGAATGTTGATGGTGATTTATTCCACTACACTTATAGCATATTTTCAATTCAACCGCATCGTAAACAGGACAGACATCAAAGTTCACAAAAACATTGTGGAGTTCTAGAACTTTTGCATACGTCTCCTTATCAAGCTCTAAAATTACTTGATATATATTGTTATTCTTCTTAGTTGGCCAAATCTTTATAACATTACATACGTTAGCACTTTGCACGGTGCTATTCTGATACTTCAAAAATTTAATTAATTCGTCGGCTGGGTACTGTTCTATCATACCTGCAATCCTTATCCTCGGGTTCCGGCTCTTAACTTCCTTAACCTCATAGCTGTTCAATAATTTTAAGTTATGCCAAAGACAAACTAGATTAATTGATATAAATTGGTGTTTCTTGTTATTGTACTCATAACAGACTCATGAATGAACAACTTACAAACGACCTGCACGAGAATAAAATTGTTACTGAACACAAATAATTTTTTTGTCTTAAACTTACTATTTTGGGTTTCTAGGACACTTAACATGTAAGAAGTTTTTATCAAAATTTATTTAGTGACAAAGTTTTCCTATATAAAACATTTCCCTCTCATTCAGATTCTCCCTAGATAAATTTTAATTCCAAGTTTTGAGAACTCGAATACTTGGCTACTTTGCGGCAAACTTCTATCCGGAAAAGCATTCCGCATGAAGGAAATCACAGTTACTTTACTTACCCTATCTAAATAAATCTCTTACCGGTTCAGTTAACTGTGTAACTTGATCCAGCAAATGGTTGTTGTGGTCGATGTGCTCCTTTTCGTAGGAATACATTATTTTGTCCAAATCCGGAAAATTACGATTAAGATCAACGGAATTGTTGTTTGTTCGACCTATTAGGTAATCCTGACCTCCCTATAATATAAAACAGAATTTAATTAAATAAGGTTCATCATTTGATACTTTCACTTATTCATTTTGCGTTCAAATAATGCATTTTATTATTGTAATAACTTCATAGTATTATATAGAATATAAGGAACCTACTACAATTAGAAAACCTAGGCAATATGTACATTAATGAAAAAACACACTTTTGCACCCTAACACCAAAGCTGGAATATTTACAATACATTAAAAAAATTATTTCAGTATTCCAGTACCAGTATTCGAGTAACTAGAAGGGAAAGCAGAAGGCTACGAGAATTATTAGGTGGTTTCCGGGAATTCATCCGCGTAGTTGATAACTAATCCCTAATACATTTAGTGCCCCTGAAAACTTAAAAACACACACACGTATATATATATATATATATATATATATGTATATATGGCCAAAATTATGTTGAGAGACTCGCTGATAATGTTATACTGTGCACTTTTTCATAGTATTATCTGCTATGGTAACATAGCTTGGGGAGGGATTTATTCAACTAAACAAGTTTTATTACAACGTTTACAAAATAAACTCCTGAAAATTATATATAAAAAACAAAATTTTATCGAAAAAAAACCACTAAATCTGAAACAAATCTTTGCTTTTGAGTCACTTAAATACTATTGACACGTTTAAAAATAAATTTATAAAATCCAACAGTTCTACAAGAAACAGAAGTATTATGATTCCAAAAAGAAATAAAAGTATAAGCAGTAAAAATAGTTATGTTAAAGCTATTAATGTTTTCAACAGCCTACCAAAGGATTTGAAAACTCTAAAAAACCTTAACACTGTCAAAAAGAAAATAAAACCATGGATCTTGGCTAATATTTAAAATTTCAAATAGCAGGATAGTAAATTATATAGGGAGAAATCGATATAAATTCTAATTCTTTAAAGAATATATTAGTATCACATAATTATTTCAACAACACTAAATTTGTAGTATATTAGTAATAAGATTTTATAGGAAATTATCATTAAGGTTAGTGTTAAGATTATCAGACCTGCGAACAGGTAACTGAGTTTACCTCTGCAGGGTTTATTATATTATACCTAATGTATAAGTATTGTAAACATTCTGATAAATAAATAAATAAATAAATAAATACACATCCGTTCGTTATATTAATTCATGTTTGAATCCTGAAGACGTTTCGCCATTGTCTCACTTGGCATTCTCAATGCGTTGTTACGGTGAACTGAGAGGTAATCTACCTGAGCTTTTTATTTTATATGCCTCTGTCGCACCTGATTGGTCGGTGTTGACTCCGCCCCTTCGCTGCCGTGCCGGGTGTGTCACTTGTTGGCGGGTTTGTATTTTGCGTGGCGAATCCTGTTTTATTTTGATGTTGAATAATTGCCTTCCATGTGTTAGATAGGTGCAGGGCTTCATCTCTGTTGTTTTCCACTTTTCTCGATTTCGATGGCTTCTCGTATTAGTCTGGTTTTGTAATGAGTTGTTTGTGCGATCTGTTTGCAACTGTCGAAATTGATTTTATGGCTCGATTGTTGTTGGTGTTGGAACAGGGCCAATGTTGTCTGTTTATTTTTGACAGCTTATCTGTGCTCATCTAAACGGGCTGAAATTCTCCTGTTCGTTAGTATTCGAGTTTAACTTATGGCTTGGGATTTCCTAACCTTGTGCCTATAGTCTGGTGCGGTTTGTATGCTGTCGTTATGTCATGCCTTCGAAGAATTCGGCCAATTCTATCTGTTGTCCCTTTGATGTATGGTAAGACTACTTTTTTTCTTGGTGAGGTCATCGTTTGGTTTTGGCTCATGGTGTTGTGCTATTGCCTTTTTGATTGTGTGGTTCGTGTATCCGTTTTGTCGTAGAGCGGTAGTTATCTGTTTTAATTAGTGTGTTTTGTTATTGTCGTCGGTCAGTCGTATGGATCTGGAAACTAGCTATGATGTCCTCTGGTTCTATGGTTGAGAATGTGCGTGAAATGTTCCGAGTTTTAATGTAAGAATTTGCTTTTTCCACAATTGGTTGTAGAGTGCTGGCTAGATATTTTTCCAAGTTGTATACTGACTAGTTGAAAGCACTAACTATAGATCGAAGTGGGACTCCGTCCTTATGGATTTTGGGCAAACCGTAGAGCTTTGGGCATCGCCTTGACTTTTCTCTGGGGATCAGTTTTTTTCTGTAGTTCTTCTTCTATGGGTGATATGACCTCCGACGGAGGCATATAAAATTAAACACTAAGGTAGATCATCTCTCAGTTCACCGCAACAACGCATTGAGAATGCCAAGTGAGACCTTGGTGAAACGTCTGCGGGATTCAAACATGAATCAATATAACGAACGGATGTATTCCCGGATAAATATTTCTTTATATTGTTCCATCCGAGAAAGCCTACGACTAGACATATATATATATATATATATATATATATATATATATATATATAATTATATATATATGGTGAATTGTGCTCAAATAATTAAGGAGGTACTTACCGTTTCTGTAGCTAGCTGCCAACCATCAGGATTCATACTGGGCATTAAATGTATTCTTGTCAGGTCCAAAAGAGCTCTAATTTTAGGATCTTCATGAAGATAACTTTCACATAAATAATCAGCCAGCTTAAGCAGCAGTTCCCTACCCAAAACCTCGTTACCGTGCATATTGGCGATGTATTTGAATTCTGGTCGCACTGAAAAAAACAATGGTTATTAAAGTTATTGTATAAGGTTTTAAATATCTGTAAGGGGATGTTGTCCATTTCGTGTATATTAATTCAGTAGAACAAATTTTGCAATACAGAATAGTATGATTACTTAAAAAAGGTTTGAATCACAAACTGCTAATTTTTTTGTCTTAAAAGAGTTCAAATGTTTCTATAAAAGAAAGTATAGAGCAAAATCTCAAATATAACTTAAATTAATTTAGATAATACCGGTTCTACGACGTTCCGGTAGTCAAAATATTTAGAACTTCAGCAATGTATTTATAACAATTCTTCATTTCTTTAAATACTTCTTTCACCTAAAGCCAAACTAAAGGTTTAGTTTATATAGGGGCTTAGGTACATGACCAAATCTTGAAATATCAAGATGTGGTTAGTGGGGACGAATTTCACGTTCTTGTCTTATTGATAAATTTATCAAAATACCCAATTTTGTTCCTAACCTAACTATAACTTCATAACCAAAAATTATATGGTTCTCAATATTATTGTTAAGAGAAACTTCTTTAGAAGCTCAATATGGGGATACATTATATATGTAAATGAAAAATAAAAATCGGACACAAATGAACGGTCATCAAGTAAAATATCAAAGGAAATGACTTATTATGAGGAATGCAAACATATGTTGATGATAGTTTCTGTCTTTACTTGGTGAAAATTCATTTTAATTTTGTATTAAAATAAACAAATTTTCACTGATATTTATTTGCTATTGACAATATTGTTTCACCAGGTTACTGAATTCTTCAGAATTCAAAGTAGAACTAAATGCTAAATGCCTAAAACTATTAATATTTTTTAAAACTGTGAAGAATAAATACCGTGAAAAAAAAATATCGCACAATATCGAGAATTTGTCTGTGGATGCATTAACTCTTTTATCTTTATCTAAACCATCAACATCATCTGTAATAACGATTAGTGAAACAGATAACACACACCTACACACACACATCGATGATTATACAAAAAGTTGACTTTTAGAGGAGGCCTATTGAAAGTTATAAGTTTCTTTTTAATTGGAATTTAATTAAGGAAAATAGAAAGTGAGATCATAAAATCTGGAATATTTCCTGGTCGACAATTTCTCTTAAGAGGCCATGGAGACGAAGAAACAGAGACTGAAGGTTTGGAAATAAAAGTCCAACATATCAAGGAAAATTTAAAGAGCTGCTCTGCTTTAGGGTTGAAGGATGAGATAATCTCTAGAAAAGTATTTAATTACTCGAACCAGTTGATTACTATAGAGTACGTACTATAGAGTAACACTTTTTTAAACTACTATAGAATCAATCACGCAAGTTTTAAAAGTTCGCTTCCATTAAATATCTATAGTTTGACAACATTAATATCAAATGTAATTTTACCAGGAAATCTAATAGATGTGGATAACAAGTAAGACATACTGACAAAATTGTTGAATTTTGTTCCTCAATTTGGCCAACCTTCTGGTATTAATAACACTGCAGCTGGACATGTATTGGTATATGAACATACTCCTAACATTCCTGAATCGGCAATCTTAAGTTACATTGCATGTGGCGAAAATGTATTTCCAATTATTAAAAGACTTCTCCAAGTTTAGTAGTTCTTCCAGCTAGTATGACAAGTGCCGAAATATCAATTTCAGCATTCACAAGACCTAAAACCTGGATCATATCCTGTATGAAAAAAACACTTTAACACGTTAGTACTAATGGGCATTCATAGAGACATTAAAATTGATACTCAAAACGTTATAAATCGGTATGCGAAAAAATGAAATAGTTGACTAAATCTTATTATTTAGAGACGGTTTTAGCCAATTAAAATTAATCATTATTGTACTAATAATATATTTTCCTATAGTTCTATTAAGATATTGAGACAATTCAAGACATTAGTATTGTTACAACTAGTAAATGAATTATACAACTAGCAAGTACTAACTTTATTTTAGTTTTAGTTGAAATTTTCTGACTTGATATTTTTTGTGCTCTTTAGGCATCTAAGAGTAAGTTTTAAATTGTCTATTATATTTGTAGTCTCCAATCTGATTATCAAAAAAAAAAAATTGTGAATATAGATTCAAATAATTTGTTTGAGCACTAACTGTATTTCGAATATTAATGGAAGTCGTTTTAGCCCTATATTTTACTAAATCCAATTAGTAATTAGGTGAAAATATGAGTGACTCAAGGCATATATACTTTAATTATGTTTGCAATGATAACGAGCCTGTATATTAAGTATTTGTAATACCTACATATTATCAATATTAATCATTTGTTGATAATTTCTAAGCGCATTCACAGTTGTTGCATTTTTGATAATGTTTGAATATGATTATTTTAAATAGCTGAACAAAAATATTTAAACATTTTACTTTTGCTGTGTCCATTTTAAAATATAATTTTGTATTCGTTGGCAAGGTATTAGTTCTTACAATGTATTTTTGACAAAAATATTTTTTTCTTTAAGAATAAAATTTACACATTACGGGATACTCATTCTTAAACAGAAAAAAGGGACAAAATATTATCTATAACCACAATTTGTCAAATTTTGTATTTTTTGAAGTTTTTGCCAAACTAAAATAAAAAAGTCGTTGAGTCATTAATGCAAGATAAATTAAATTCAATAAACCCTATTGAAAATCATTACTAGGAACACGTATAAAAACAGAGATTATTGGGGATGTTGCTGCCAAACATCTGAGTTGTACTGGAATAAATATATATAAACATCAATATTATATTAACATTCATAGTATTTACGTAGTTTCTTCAAAGCAGCTATATCCAAATAGTCGCACACTCACAGGTGTTAGGCACCTACACACAAAGTAATGTCAAAATAAATACTCTATATCTAGAATATTATTCAAGTCGGTGCTATACAAACGTTAAATTCTGCACTGTTTACATATCTTCAATTATCGACTGACTCAAAATATCTTAAATAGCTCCGAAAACTACCACGACTTCAGAGAGTAAGGGCTATTACTAGGTACTTCCCTAGAATCCAAACTTTAGTACAAACAGATAAGTGTATTGAAATATTTGAAATATATCATACTTTCTCTGAGTTAATTCTGCGAGAGTTTACGTTATAGAAAATTATACGAAATCAAGCTGAAACATCTCTTTATAGAATACAATTTATAGAAAACAATTTAAAATATTCGTCGTTTTAGGGAAAACAGTGTAGATTCATTGAAATTCTCTGAAGTGTAGTCCCTTAATTACTGCTTTTCTGATTTTCTGGAAAACCGTAAATCGCAGGTAATAAAAAATTATATGGTACCTACCTTTCTGTAATATTCCTTAATATAATGCCGTTTAAATCATCAAAATTACTCAAGCTGTTTTTGAGTAATCACTGAGCATACATAAAAAAAATAATTTGGTCAAGTGCGAGTTGGACTCGCATAATAAGGGTTCCGTACCACCTTCAAGATTCTAATATTCCAGTTTCAGACAAGCAGGGAATGAGTGCATTTGCTTATATTTACCCTAATATATTTTAAAGGAAGCGTTTTAAATATATAAAAAATATACACTTTCATTTTCCACACATAGACTTTTTATTTTATCTGCTTCAGGATTCGCTTGATTTTTATAAGAATACATGTGGTTTTAATTTTCTAATTTGGCCCCCAAACATTAACATTAGAGTTTTACTTTACTAATTAACTTCCAGGAAAGTCTTTTATAATCTACTATCTGAATTTTGAGGCTCTGTAGATTGGAAGATAAAGGGCAAAATAGGTCAAGTTTTAAAATATAAATTATTAAATCCGTTATTCAAATTATTTAAAAATACAAATAAAATATATTTTTTAAAATTTAAATAGTGTAGTTTCTAAAGTGGGAATTAAGTCGATGTTTAATATTTTTGTTAATATCTTTTAAACAAATGATTTAAAAATATGATATATTTGTAATTCACATAATGAGCCTTTTATCTGTTATATTACATGATGCGTTTGAAAATTGAATTTTTATTATCCATTTAATTGTATAATTTGTCCCTAAAATTACTATGGGGGTTTTCTAATAATTTTTCTTATAAATTTCAAGTGAGCCCCAGTATCCCTAATTAGTTTCAAAATTTTAGGTAGTATGGTTTCGGAAATAAAGCGAGAAATGAGAATTTTTTATATCTTTATGTTAATATCTTGTAAACAATTAATTTTAAAAATATGAAAAATATATATTTGTATTTCTCATAATGAGCCCTTTCATTTGATGTATTGCATGATGCGTTAAAAAATATTTTTTTATTTTCCGTTTACTTCTATAATTTGGCCCCCAATATTAATATTAGGGTTTTCTTCGTATTTTTTCTGTAAACAAAAAAATTAGGTATTTTAAAATATTCATTAAAAAAAATTAAAATAATATATTTGTATTCGTCATAATGAACCCTGTGATTTGATGTATTACATGATCCGTTAGAAACAATTATATTTTTTTAATTTCTATTTAACTGTATAATTTGCCCCCCAACATGAATATTAGGGGTTTCTTCTTACTTTTCCAGTAAAGTTCAGGTGAGAAGCTATACCTCTATTTTTTTTTCAAAATTGTACAGCTTATGGTTTTGGGGATAAGGGGGGGGGGAATGGGTAAAGTTTTTTATATTTTTGTTAATATTAATTAATTGATTTTAAAAATATGAAAAAAATATATTTGTTTTCGTCATAATGAGCCTTTTCATTTGATATATAACATGATGGGTTAGAAACAATTTTAATTTTATATTTTCCATTTAATTCTGTAATTTTTTAAAAGTTGAGGAGTCTCCTTATTTTTCCAGTAAACTTCAGGTCAGACCCTATACCTCTTTTTTTCAAATTTTCTACGTTTTATAGTTTCGGATAAATTTTGGTATATTTTCGTTAATATCTTTTTAACTATTTTTTTTTAAATATGAAAAAAATATATTTGTGTTCCTCAGAATGGGACCTTTCATTTGATGTATTACATGATGCGTTTGAAAAAATATATATTTTTAAATTTTCATTTAATTCTGTAATTTGCCCCCCAAAATTAATATTAAAGGTTTCTCCTTATTTTTCATACATTGATACCAAATTTCTACCTCTTCCGTCCAGTAGTTTAGGAGAAAATTGTTGTGATGTGACAGAGGCAGAAATCCCGAGTGTTATTATAAGGGTATCCGTATATTGTATACATGGAACCCCAAAAACATGCCGACGAATTGATAACCTCCTCTTTTTTGGAAGACAGATCTAGCTAATACAATAATTACTCTTTTAGTAAATATGATTTAAAGACACATTTTCGTCCTCATGTTAAATAGTGGTAACTAGTTTTACTTAAACAATTTGCAGGAGATAAGCCCTCGAAAGAACCATAGAATTATTAAAAATTGCTTTTTTACATATAAGAACTTTAAATACAAATTTTCATAAAAAAACTTGCTATATGTAAAGTTTTAATTTTGGGATACAAAATTCTGTTTTTATTTATTTATCAAAAACATAATATATACTCATATATTATTATTTATAGTTTATAGGTATTTTGAGTTGTAAAATTGGACCCAAGTAATGAAAGGCACTATATAAAAGTCGAATGCTGAAAATAACATTCTAGTTTTATTGATTGCCCGAGAAATTATAAGTTCATTCATTCATCACTGTAGCTTTTGTTCTGTAAAGGAAGAACAATGGTGACGCCCCTAATACAGGGTAACGTTTGCGGTAATCAAACCAACAAACAAAATAACAGTTAAACTACTTACTAGTGAATATTTAATTTAAAACTAAACACTTCTCAAAATCTATAACCAAGTTTAGTAAGATTTAAGATTTCAATGAGCCAGTAACGTATTTTTATTATAAAAATCTTTTCTTGCGACTCTACAAGAGGTTATCTACTTCTTAAAGTAAATAGGGTCAACAAGCAATATATTAAAACACATATCATTAATATTTGTTCATTTATTTTCCTTAATCTTGCAGAATAGTCATAATTGATTATTAAGATAGCTGATTGTAGTAAAGATATTAATGAGTGTGGTTAGTACAGCTGCTCAGAGTCAGAGAAAATATTTGCATGTGTCTGTCGTGTAAACATGACATGAAAATTATTAGTTATATCTATTTAATGGTCAAACAAAATTCAATTGAAATACCTTCTAACACCACTGACGAATAATTATTTTTCATGTTCAATAATTTACCATTGTACAAAATGCTGACTGAAATAAACAATTAATATATTAAAAGATAACGCATTTAATCTGACAATTAACAGCAGAACAAATTAATGAGCACTTATGAATAATAAAAATCACGTTTCGTCTATACATAAAACAGTAAGCAAATAACTCATTTTAACTATCTCCACACAAATTTTATAATCCACTGCTTTATGGAATTCAGTCAAAGTAGCTATTTGAATAACAACACCCTTTCCATAAAATAAATACGTCATATATTGCTATATAATGGTTATTTATAGCTTCTTCCAGTTTCTTTTTGTGTTTTATTTTTTGGGAAAAATCATCACGCTTGTGACCAAAAACCAATATTGAAAATATTCAAACATTTCAAGCTCTCAATCTAACCTTGATATTAATGGTATTATAAACTGAATTAATAAAATTTAAATTTGAAATTGAATTTTTGTCTGTCTGTACAAATATCGCAGGTGTTATCTTATTTGGGCAAATTTTAGATTTAAAATTATATTTTAATTCAAAGAACTAACAAAACTTGTTAACATTAGCTATAATACTTATTCAGCGAACAAATAATTTTATATGAAGCTTATTTCAGCAATATGTTGCCTCTTAGAATGTATACAAGATTAGCCGTAAGAACCAAGTTTTAAATAAACTGTTTAAATTCTTGATTTGTGGGCATTTTTATCAAAATATTTTTAATAAAGAAAAACTCGCAAATATGAGTAGTTAGTTGTAGTTACCAACAACCAATACTGTCTGCTGTAAAATATGTTAATTTAGATAAAGATTTCAAAAATAATAATAAAAAAATTATTGGATGATTCACGTTTTTTTACTCTTAGCCAACATTATAGGTGCGGTTAATTTATACTTGTATTGCTAATCACTTAAGTTAATATAGCTTCAATATTAAAAAAGTAATTTCTATGGATTTTAACTCAGCTCGACTATTTTAAACGTAATAGCCCAGGAAATTCTATGTATCCAAAACCATAGAGTAGCGTTTAACTGATTTTAAGGGTAAAACAACGGTTTATCTCGATTTCCGGCAAAACTACAAGTCCAATGGAAAAAAGTTAAAAGATTAAAGTTGTAGGTAATAAAACTATTTTCAAAGTTTGTGTTTACAATTTTTTCACATAACCTCAAAATTTGTGTGATAAATTCAAAAAAAAATAGTTTTTGCTTTTTTATTTTAATCTTTTACAAAAAAATCATCAAATTTGATGGAAACATATATTTTTATGTCCCAAACACACTTTAATTTTTAAAGTATTTATTTTTTTCACCTTATTTTGATTGAAAAAGCATCCTACTTTTCAATCGAAAATTGTCACGTCAAAATATCTGCTTTTTTAAAAAACTCGGTGGGTTTTTTGTCGTTGAAATCTCTACTTTCTGAAGGTGTAAAAATGAAAAAAAAATACATTACTACGGTAAATGTTTTCAGAAAATGCAAATAAACGAAAGAAACTCGAATCCGAAAATTAAGTAGTAAGGCCCAGGCCCTTCTTGCTCCTTCCTCAATTCTCTATGCAAAACCTTTTAATGGGCAAAAAAATAATCTTAAAAAAGCAATAAATAGGCATCTACGCCTATAATTTAAAAAATATTCTATAACTTTCTCAAAATATTGTAGATGTCTTATTCAGTATTATCTTTATTAACTTAATTTTCTGAGAACATTTACCATAGTAATGCATATATGTTTTACACCATCAGAAAGTAGCGATTTCAACGAACAAAAAGCCAGAATACTTTTCAACAAAAGCAGATATTTTGACGTGAGAATTTTCGATTGAAAATTAGGGTTCTTTTTTGATATTAACTCAAAATAAAATGAATAAATAAATATTTTAATTAACAAAATTACAGTGTCTTTGGGACATACAAAGGTAAGTTTTCACCAACTTTCGTGAACTTTTTTTTGTGAAAGATTAAAATAAAAATCTAAAACTTGGTTTTTTCAATTTGTCACATCAATTTTGAGGTTATGAAAAAAAATGTAAACACACAAGTTGCAGATATGTTTATTACCTACAACTTTGCCATTAAACTTTTTTTCATAGGAGTCGTAGTTTTGCCGGAAATCGAGATAAACCGTTGTTTTACCCTTTCATTTTTGTTGTATTCTCTTCCTTTTCCAATGTGTTTTATCCTACTATTTTTTTTTTCACGTTTTACCATTTTCAAAGACTTAATACTGTCGAATTCGCTATATGTTATGATAAAATATTTTTTCCGATATCCTGCAAAGTGGACCACTCCATGTCATTGAAAAAATATGGAACAATTCTGGAAGTCTATTCTTTTAATTTTTGAAGTTGGTTACAAAAGAGAAAAGGGAAATTTTCGTAATGTCAGTTATACTATACGCAATAACAGAACAATATTTCAATCAAAGAACGAATAATAATCAACTTATTTTCGGAAGAAATTCCAAATATAACTAAGGAAGAACCAACATATGCACTGAAACTTATGAACCGATCACCATTCTCCATGTCAACTGTATAAAATATTCAGTAAAGATATTAGATATCACAAACAGGAAACTGAAGGAGTACCAATCAATTGAACCAGCTGACTGTAAAAGGGATTATACCACAAGCTCACACCTTATAATGAGAAAGTTTGTGGACAAATCAGTTGAGTGCAGCTTTGAACTAAACTTTGAACTAAATAAAGTACTTCTTTTTTGACATAATAGAGCTCTGAGTTGTAACAAAGTCCATAAACGCGGTAGAATATACTAATAGACCATTGATATATGTATAATATTCCTTAAAACATATATAAGTATAAGGAAGCTACATCTTCTATATAAAGCAGTTAATAGAGATTTTTAGTAGAGAAAAAAATTCAAAATAGCAATTTTTTATAAGCTATAATTGACATAATTTTAACAACAGACTCGGAGAAGTACATTATTTGAGCATTAAAAACCCAAAAATAAGGATTTTTTAATTTTTTTTCCTTTTGGTGTGAAAAGTGATCATCTGTTCATAATGCTGTCGACAGAAAAGTTGTGGAGAATCAGAAATCTTCAAAGTGAGTGTTTATAAATCGTGATCGCATCATTTATCAAAAACAAAAGCTAGAAAAACCGATATAATATACAATCTTTCTCCTGATGATAGTTTATAAAGTTCAGGTTAATAAAGCTGAAGATCGATATTCTCCGTTAAGTAGATCTTGCAGAATTGCAATTTAAATAATTTGTAGAAATATTTTGCTGGACGTATCGTATTAACCACGACAGTTCGATAGGGATATTCAAAATATATTTTGAAAGTTCAAATAAAGACTTCACTTTGTGTATATCTTGGAATCTTGTTATCATGCCGTAAAATGTATTAATAGTGCTTGTGAATTTTGTCTTAAACGACAAACCCTTAATTCTCCTCAGATGCCTTGACAGTGGCGGATCCAGTGAGTGGGAAAAAGTAATTTAATTAATAGCAGTAAACGTATACAAGAAACCATTAACCTAATAAACAAAGGAAAAAACAGACCAATATGCTCAGATAATATTTATGTTAATAAAAACCTAATACACTTCTGAGAAAAAACATATATCTAATAATACAATTTAACGTAATTTTCATCTCATGCACTACTAGAAAACTCCTATTGGCCCATGTGCCTTGCTATTGTCAGTGAACCGCTAGCTAGTTGTCGCATATTCGTACTTTTAATGCAATATTTACTATTATTTTAAACAAATTTCCCGGCATTATAACAAAAATCCAAGATGCGCAAATTGAAGTGGAATTTATGAACTTTCAAAATACCTTTAGAGTTTCCCTATCAGACTAGCCTCGTTAATCCGGTGGGCTATGCAAAATATCTCTCTAAATTATTTAAGTTCCAATTCTTCAAACACTACTTACCTAATAGCATCCCATATAAACTAATCATCATAATCTATCGTTCTGACGAAGATTAATGTTATGTTAGTTAACAGAAAGTTATCAATTTCTGAAAAAACTCCAGATTTACGTTTTTCCGAGTTTACTCAGGTTAAATAAACTCTCATTATGACGGATTTCTAACTCTCTACAACTTTTCTGCTGACGGCATTATGACTCCTTCATTACTTTTCATTATAAAGAAATTCGTATTTTTGCCATTGGGAAGTTATAGAGAACATTATAAAACCAAATTACACCGATGCATCTGAGTTCTATATTCTAGAGTATTCTACATATTAAGCGTAACATTTGAAGAATACAGAACAAATGACTGGTTTAAAAAATGACAGAAATAAAACACGTCACGTAAGTAATAGTGGAACTAAAATGGAACTACGCAGACTACGTAAAATGAGATAATAATGAAAAGCAGACCAGCACATGAAATGGACATTTTATTTGGGGAAGGGATCCAGCGGCCGCCCCATAGTCTGATGAAGGATGACTCATATGGAACTGTGAGTCACAAGTTGGAGACACATAGTAAACAATGAGGGGGCCAATTTCCAGAAATGTACCAACGGAGAACGTTGATGAAATGAGATACTTTATTAGATTCTGCCCTTTATTTATTAAGTTGTTTTTTGTGTCATAAATGAGTTACATCAAATAATTATTGTCTGTAGGCAAGTTTACTGAATTTTAGCATACACCGACCTGTATAAGTTCATGTAGAAATTGACTTAGTGAATGTCCCTCGTATACGTTAGTGTTAAGCGTTTTGATCAGCTAAAAACCTTAACAGCTATTTGTTGAGAATTTGTGTTTTAAATATGTGAATCTATACAACTCCATAAGCATGTATGTTTGTATATCAATTCCTCATTTAACGAAATTGATAACATAGTATGACCTAGGGAAATATTAAATATAATGAACATTAATCAGTAATTTGTGTGGAGTAAAAATGGGTAAACTTTCTTCTTGAACTACAAAGTAACGACACCCATTATCCTTGTTTCTTGTGCCCCTAGGACAGAGACAAAAACCCCAGTGGGTAAGGAAGTATTGGCTAAGAGAGGAAACATTGACGTCATGTAGAAAAACATCATCAACGACCCCTTAGACGATAGAAAAACACGAAGTAGTTTGTAAATTATATTTAGTAGAAAGATTCAAGGAATGTGCACTATGTACAGAGGTTCAACACCTAAATACTCTCAAGTTGAGTACGGATAACATTATAGCAAGGAATTGAATACCACTGTAATTACGATGAATGATGGCTTAACTTCATTTGCTGTTTGACATTTATTGGCAACACAGAGTTGAAAATAATATTTTTAAATACAACGCCTTAAATTTCACATCCGTTGACTATAACATGAACATTACATGGCCACTGAGAGCATTTTCCTGAATAATTGTGAGGGACCAGGCGAATATTTCGTCAGGAGACTAACTACGTATATTGGTATTCGCATGTAATGGTGGATTATTCCTTTTCAAAAATGTATTTAAGAATGTCACGGAGAATAAAATTTCTAATTGTTTAGTGCTTAGTTGATTTCATCCGTGACTTTTTCCCCTTTACATGTTCTTTGTAATTACGTTAGTGCAACTGACATATTTTTTATGATGCCATATATTTTTTGATTTACACCATAGACTTAAGTTCAAACAGTCCAACTTATAGAATTCTAAAATGGTATTAGAAAATGCTTCTATGCGAAAACAAATTACTAAATTGAATTCAGGGCATTGAGCTTATGTACAATCTGCTTCAAATACTCTGACTGTTGAGTGGTTTAGTTTTGAGATCAGCAGTTGAAATATTGTCCATAAAAAGCATTACATTAATTTTATCTCATATACATATTTTGAGGTTTACATACTTTACCAAAAGGCTTGTTACACACTTTAGAGTTATTTAATAATATTTAATAAATAATAGGAAGATATTTTACAAAAGTTAAAGTGATTGGCCTAGATCTTTCCTCCAAGTGTTCAGAGATGTCTCTTCGAAAAATCAGTAGAAATGAGTAGGGTTGGTCGATTCTAGTTTTGCAACATTTGTTGACTTTTGTGGTAACCCTTAGTGTTGTGTGTGTTTCTAGTAATGCAAATATAAAATATGGCAAAAATTGATAATTTCCTATTACTGAGGCTGGCCAAAAATGTCATAACTAAGATATTACTTTATTGTGACTCATTCACATAGTTTCAATAGCTTTGGTATTATCGTCGTCATCAAGTGAATTATGTAGTGCAGCAAATCTCAGCAAACCACCACATTTGTGTGGACTACTACTATACACAAGAATGGATCACCCGCACATAACTCACCGACAGCAGAGCTATTAAAATCCCGTCTACTAATGCAAACCTTGGAGGGCAAAACATTAAGCACTCAAGAAATTTTGTTCTTAAACCCATTAAACCCAGACCAGAACATCGTCTAGCAAGTCGTCGTTGAAAACCTTTTCACAACGTGTCGCTTAACGGTTCTGGGGTAATAGGGAGTCTGAGGCCCATAGAAGGCAAAGGCGTTATAGAGAGGATAAAGCTGCCAATAGATATAAAAAACTATATTTGCTACCAAGTTGTCTTAAAAATGTTTTTTTTTTTGAGGAGGAAGACTTGTTTTGATGGAAAATGGACGACCCAAGTGTCCCCTTTGTCACTAACAATGGTCAAATAAATACATATAGTTGGATTTAAGATAAAGACACGAAGTATACGTTAGTATTTCGAAAATTCATTTATCGTCTGTCATCTACACATGCCTCAACTAGGACTACGGTTTTCCCATAACAACGATAATGGGAACTCAGAAAAGACCTATTAAGAAAGTGGTACGTGGAACCCACATTAACAAAGCATTTGAAAAATTCAAACCGACAAGATATGAACAAGAAACCATGACGGCTACTTTTATAAGAACCAATATCAGATAAATGTCTGGAAAACTGAATACACCAGTCAATGTAGATTTTCAAGTGACATAGAATTTAACAGCAAACTAGTTACGCCATCAGTACTAGTTTGTAAGTTATAACTGACAGAATTGTAATAGCAAATCATATTTTTATAGGTTTTTATTATGTAAATGTTGTAATTTTAGGATCAAGATGAAATTTAAGATTCGAAATACTCTGAGGAATCCGATAACGAACACGAAACCAGACATTTCTGTATTACCACAAAATTGCATCTATAACATTCCTTGCTAGACTGGAAAACATTATATAGGGGATACAAAATAACCTAATTACCTTTAGATACTGGGCTTTGGGAGCACTGCATGACTACTCATAGAGCGGAAATAACGAAGTCGTTTGTAAGTCACGCATAGACCGAACCCCACAACATTAATTGGGACCAGGACAAAGTAGTTCACGAGAAGGAGCTCAGGTACAGTAGTTTATAGTGACAGTAATCATATTTTTCAACAAGAATATTGTCAGCGCAACTATTGTTAAAAAAGAAATTTTTGAATACCCAGTCTTCAGCCATTCTCACTATAGAGAGATTCCAATAAAGTGACATATAGCGACACTGACTGGTCCACGTAAGAAATTGCATGATACAGTGTGCATGACCAGAGACGTATGACTGTTTTCATACATGAATATTGCAGAATCTACAGAATTCCACATAATTCACTAAACACTTTGACATCAGTCAGATTCAAGAAGCTGAAATTTTAATGAAACTCCGAGCAGCAGGTTAGAGTGGTTACCACCTTCAAACTAACACCTTATAACTATGCAATTTATTTAAGTAGTAGGGATACTTTCAAATTAATAATAACTGACCAAAAAATAAGCATGGATAAAGAAATGTTTCTTCGTTATAAGTTACTATAGTTATTATCAATTATTTAACATGATTTTCTATATTTGTTTAGTATAAGCATTAATGGTAAGATAATTTTCCGATCCCGAAATGTTTTGATGTACTTTTGGGATGTGAAATTTTATTTTGGTCATCATTTTTAGGGTTCCGTATATGCAATATACCCTTATAATATCAATCCGGATTTCTGTCTCTGTCACATCACAGCAATTTTCTCCTAAACTACTGGACGGAAGAGATTGAAATTTGGTATCAATATATAGTTTGGTGACTCTGAGAGGAAAAACTGAAAACATCGACCGTTCCCCCCCTGAACTCCGAAACTACTGAGCCTAAAATTTTGAAAAAAATAGGAAATATAGAACGTTGCCCGAACAGGAAAAATAACGAGAAACCATTAATATTAATTTTAGGGGGTCAAATTATAAAATTAAATGAAAATTTTACATCAAATGAAAGGTCCCCATTCTGAGAAACACAAATATATTATTTTCATATTTAAAAAAAATAGTTAAAAAGATATTAACGAAAATATACCAAAATTTACCCATTCCCCCACTTATATCCGAAACTATAAAACGTAAAAAATTAGAGGTATAGGGTCTGACCTGAAATAAGGAGAAACCTTCTCTATAAATTTTTGGGGGGGGGGGCAAATTACAGAATTAAATGGAAAATATAAAATTAAAATTGTTTCTAACGCATCATGTTATATATCAAATGAAAGGGCTCATTATGACTAAAACAAATATATTTTTTTTCCTATTTTTAAAATAAATAAATAAATTAAAAGATATTAACAAAAATAGAAAAAAAATTACCCATCCCTCCCCCTTATCTTCGAAACCATAAGCTGTAAAATATTTAAAAAAATAGAGGTATAGCGCCTCACCTGAACTTTACTGGAAAAATAAGGAGAAATCCCTATTCTTCATTTTGGGGGGGCAAATTATAGAATTAAATGGAAAATAAAAAATTATAATTGTTTTGTAGATAAAATAATAAATCTGTGTGGAAATTCAAAGTGTATATTTTTTATAAATTTAAAACGCTTCCTTTAAAAGATATTAGGGTAAATATAAGAAAATGCACCCATTTCCTGCTTGTCTGTAACTGGAATATTAGAATCTTGAAGGTGGTACGGTACGTAGTATGCGAGTCCAACTCGCACTTGACCAAATTAGTTAATCTACAGATTAATTACTTTTATGTAACTTTTGTTTATGAAGATGACCAAATACTGATATTCTGGATTGCGTTGATAAGCACAGCATATTGGGTACAAAGATGCGGAGAACAAAAATATGAATGAATCATCATCATAATAATTCTTCCTGTGGTTATATTAAACTGTAAAATATTTCTTGCATAAAAACCCTAAGATATAAAACATGATAATGGTACCTACCTGTGTCATCTAATTGGATCACCCAAACCTGTCTGAGTACTAAATTTTGACTTTAACTGCTATCAGGTTCTGAGAAAATAGACTTGTGACAGATGGTAGGATAAACAAGGAAGTGGTTATATAAAGTTTGAGTTTCTTCATGGAAAGGTGGAACCATAAAATGATTGGCTAAGACAAATATCTGTTTTTCTCTATATATTCACAAGTAAAAACTATTTCTAGTTCAGGGTAACCACCGCTTAGAAAATCTACCGTCCTGAGGTCTAATTTAGTGGACATATTGATAAAACCAAGATTGCTTCATATTGAGAAGTTTGAATAATAATAATAATAAAGTAATTTCATTTTATCAGACTTTGGGAACTCACCCATATCCCATACAATTTATTGAGTAAACAGCCAAAGAGGGAATATCAGTTCGAGCTAATATAATTTTGTAACATATCCTGGGAAATATATAAACCTCACTAGTAAAAACGAAAATCTTGACATGAAACAAATGTTTTTTCATGAGAAACCCGTGCCATTTTTTTATGAATAAAGAATGGATTTATAAATTTGTATAAAATAAACATTTATTTATATAACAACTATAACTTACAAGCCTCATGATGTCCAGGTTTTGGAGAAAACTCGATCACATACAGCGGAACACCCAGCACAGAATTTTCACTTAAAGTATAGATCCTTGTAATATTGGGGCACCTGGAGTTAACGTCTTGAAGAACACGCAGCAGCTCGTCGTTGTCATGATGTTTGAACTGAAACTGTTGTGTCTCCGTCAAGGAAATCAAGACTAAGGCGACCAACAAGGCTCCGACAACCATTCTTATCAGCTGATGAATGAATTCGAGTTCAAACTATCGGTGTATTAAGTAGACGCTTCTTGCGACGCCTGCGTCGGTTTTTCCGTGACGTCCGATTGTATCGATTTGGAGATACTCTGAGAGATAGCAAACACCCACTTAACGGATGGATTCTTCATATTAAATATTTTTTGAATGATCATTTCTAATTACTATTTCTGGCAACAAATCATTAACATAGTAAAATATGTTACGTGTAATTTGCATAAATCTATAAAAATGAGAATGTCATTGTCACCGTTATTTTTTTTACAAGGCGATCTCACCACCGCGACTAAATTTCCATAAATTTAAATATCAGATTGATTAAAAATGTACATCTTAACAGATTGACGTTGGCATATTAAGAAATATTACTTTCTTTTTAATTTTTATTAATTTTAATACTCATTAGAAATGTATAACTTTTTCAGACTTTTTTAAGGCAAAATAAAATTTAAAAAAATGACATCGTCATATCGTTATTTCATGTCGTCATTTAAAATGTAATAAGGTTGTCTCCAAAAACAACAACATACATATGCTCTCTTATTTTTTGTTCAATATGAAGCTACAGTCTTAGGCTGTGTTCCACGAGGGGTGATAAGTCTATGTGAGTATTATAAACTTTAGTTAAAGGCTAAAATAAACCAACTGAAGGATGAGACAACACAAAAACGCTACAATTTCTAGAATTTATTTTCCAGTAAGGACAAAATGAATTCTTCTTTTTTGTGTTTGATAGTATGAGGTGTCACTTTGACGCAACTCGCCGCCCGCACCGTGCAAGTCGCGTTAGTGATAGCAGCAATCAAACATATAAAAAGAATTAATTTTGCCCTTACTGGAAAATAAATTCGTGCGGTTGTAGCGATTTTGTGTTGTCGCATCGTTCAGTTGGTTTGTTTTAATCCGTAGTTGAAGTTTGTAATTGTCACATTAATGTAGAGCACCGCCCGCACCGCGCAAATCGCGGTCTAACGCTGTGTCCCACGTAAACTCAATAAGAGCGGAGCGGGTAGTGCAAGACGTCAATGTGACAATTAAAAACTGCAACTGCAGGCGAAAACAAACCAAGTCAGCGATGCGGCAACATAAAATCGCTGGAATCGTACGAATTTATTTTCTTTTAAGATCAAAATTACTTGTTTTTATGTGTTTCATAGTTTGCGGTTGTCATTTTGACGTATCGAACCGCCCGCATCTTATATATGGCGTTTACGTGTCAAGCATCGAATCAATTTTAAGTTTAAAATTTTTCACTCTGTATTCTCCGGGCTTAATTCCCAAGAAACATAGAAAATTGCGATATTGCATATTCGTAATTAATTAGTAGTTTATTAGAATCGTTTCGAAATTTTTAACTTACAGACAACAGAAGTAAGGCACACCACCGTCGGTAACAAGCAATGATACATATCATCAAATAATTTAAACTGAATTTAAACGACCATTATTAGTAAATAATTAGAGATTGTTGATTAGTCGAAACTGAGTAGAGAATATATGAAATTGTCTGGATCAAGATCATACGAAAAATATTTAATAAAGTGAAACAAATAAATTTGAAAAATCTTACATTTAATATTGTAACGGAAAGTCATAACATCGGCCGAGGGAGGACCCTGTATATATAACTGTCAGTTCGGGAGACATCTACATAGTTCGATATTAACGCCATAGCGTAAACTCAAAGACTCTTTAATGTAATAATTCTATATAAACTATTTCATGAAATTGTTAAAAGTATATTATTATAAGAAATAAAGTTCTGGAGAAATCGGAGAAGTAGATGTAATGACCAAAATCATATTGACAAATCTACTGAAATAAAAAGAAAACAAAAATTTAATCAAACATCGGTATTCAAAATATTTTTGACAAATGAATGATCCCCCAAATTTTTGACTGGAATCGCTCCTCGCAAAATGTTCGTTATAATAATTGGAAGATTTTTCTTTGCAGCTTAAAAGTTTTCGTCAATTGGGGTTTCAATCGAGTTCATGAATATTAAATAACAACCCTATGGGAACTTCAATATTTAATACATTTTCTATTGTCAGCTGACAATTTTTTACACAACACCTTCGGGAAGATTGAAAATAATAATATATTAATCAAATAATTAAACTAACTATTTTACCACTAAACAATAACAACGCTTTTTGCTGAACTATCCAAGATAGTCATCGCATGATGGTCTGAAAGAGTATTAGACTGTCACTGTCAACCAATCTAATCATAGAGCTTGTACTTTCTGGTGGTAGCCAGCAGTGCACAAATTTCGTGGCAAGTCTAGAAAGAGAGGGCAAAACGCTATTTCACTCGATTAAGAGCTGTATCCAAACAGCTAAGTGCAGTATATAGTTCATTGGCTGCACCTTCCAATTGAGTGAGATAGCCTCTTGCTCTTTCTATTGCCCTCTCATTTTACTCTTGGTACGACATTTGTGTATTACATGCTACCTCCAGAAGTACATGCTCTAAGAATATAGCATCATCAAACGCTCGTTCCCTCCATATATAATTACTCAATGTTTTGAGTTTTGACCGTCTGGCAGCACTGTCAGTATTATTTGTTTGGTGTTGACAGTATGGACGTAAATAATGAATTTTTTATTATATTTTATTTAATGAATGAACCAATATGATAAATTAATATTAGCATTCTGCACTGAAGATCGTTACTAGCTACTAAACAAAACAAAAATAAAGCAAATCGGTTGAGAGACAGAATAGAAAATGGTACCTAACGGTTTTGTCTTTGCCTATTTATATATAGATAGATGTTCTGTGAGCGTTATAGTCAGTCTAATTCATAAGTTCAGTGATTATAAGTAGTAAAGTAAAGCAAACGTCAAAGTGAACTCTGTATTGTGTTTTATATTGTATGATCTGTGTTTCAAGAAATTTTTATTGAAGTTTGAGGGTTAAGGATTTGTTTTCACCGTAAATAAAGGAGTATTAATTGTACAACAGGTGTATAATTGAACCCACGGAATCTGTAGCACTATTATTAAACAACTCCTGATATACGCCCCTGTTGATAACTTTGATCTCTTGCTGTGTGTGCACCTAACATTTTATTACCTCACCGTTTTCCTGCTGCGACTCTGCAGCGGACCTTAAGGGATGACTACACCAAATCGATTTTGCCTGGTACGTCTTGTTAAAATTGAAACCTAAGCAGATGTTTACATCGCCGATGAAATAGCACGCGTTGCCATCATTCCATTAATTTTTGGGCAATTTTGATTATTTAAACGGTATGTATCAAGAAATATTACAGAAAGGTACCAGATAATTTTCCATAACGTCAGATATACGGTTTTCCAGATAATCAGAAAAAACAGTAATTAAGGCACAACACTTCAGTGAATTCTCTAAAACGGCTCAATCAATTTGAATCTTGTAACTTGTATTCTACGAAGAGATGTTCCAGCTTCATTCCACATAAATTTCTATAACGTAAAACATACCGTTTTTCTGAAAATCGGAAAAATATGTGCAAAAAAACTATAAACATCAATGTAAATGTCAAATTTTCATCATAAATATTTAGCTTAAAAGTCAAGATATGCTATGCAAGTGAATCATCATTTCAGTTATGCCTCAAATTCGGAGACACTTTGGCTATTGCGCCACTGAGTGGTTGTTCGTCGAGTATTCTGTCCATATTTGAACTCCTTATATATGGTAGCATCCATTGATCGAACGCATGTGCTTTGGTATATTTTTATTTTTAACGGACTTCCCAAAAGAGAAGGTTATCAATTCGTCGGCATCTTTTTTTATGTATGACCAGTGATTATTCAAAAACGGCTTGGGCAATTTTGATGATTTAAACTGCATAGCTCATAGACAAGTTTTTAAATAAACTTTTTTGGGCTTCTTTTACTTGTTGAGTTGTATCTCAGAAAATAAGCTGTAATTAGGTAGGGAATTTTAATTGTATCTTGAAATTGTATCTAAATATGTATTTGAATTTGAATACATTTATTATATTAAATTATTATTTTATTATATTAAGGAACATTACAGAAAGGTACCATATAATTGTCTAAATGTAAGATTTACGGGTTTCCAGAAAATCAGAAATTAATTAAAGTAAATTTCAATGAATCTTCACTCTTTTCTCTAAAATTACTCAATTAATTTAAATCTTTTAACTTGTATTCTACAAAGAGATGTTCCAGCTTGATTCCACATAAATTTCTATAACGTAAATATGTTTTACGTTATATCGTTTTTCTGAAAATCTGAAAAATATGTGCAAAAAACGGTTAACATCATTGTAAATGTCAAATTTTCATCATAAATATTTCGCTTAAATGTCAAGATATGCCATGAAAGTGAATCGTCCAGGGTGTTTGTAACGGTTTTCATTTTACGAGGCTTGCAGTCGTGTGAACTGAAGTAAACCAAAACAGGTTTACTCCATGATGATGACAGCTTCGCTGTTGAAACGTGCGTCGAGTTCAAAAATACAAGTTTGGTGTTAGGGTACGAAACTTTGTGTTTATACAGCTGTGACACACCAAAGTTTTTCTTATAACGTAACGTGAACAGATAAAAATTGGGCAACAAAAACACGCTTATGGTTCACAAAATTTTACACTCAAAACCCTTACAATCTGAAAATGTTTCAAAATGATACCCCGCTCTAATAACTTTGTTCCAAAAATCAGTAGTTTCTTGAATATAACAACCCTGAGGTCATTTTTCAATAAGATGGAGCGTCGCCACAACTCCCAATATCCATTCGCCCTTATTTAGATGATGGTCCGATTTAATTCCTCTGGATTTTTTCTTGTGGGTAAAAATAAAATAAGTGACTCGACCAGCAAATTTAGTAGATTTAAATGCAAGATTACGCCAAATAGTTGGAAATATTACCGCAACGTTGATATAACATTCACTAATCACCTTGTTTATTGTGAGATTGTTATCGTCTCATTAAATTTGACACAAAATTTACATTTGTAATGTTAATTTTTTTTGTTAATTTCTGTTTCTTCAATTATTTACAATTTCTATGTCGTATATAAGGAAATGTACCCTTTCCAACTCTACAATAGAAAGGTTTTGATTACATAAAAGTTCACTTCTTATTTCTTTCTTGACATACCTTGTATATTTAAGTTTGAAGTAATTAAACTTTAAAAGAACTCACAGTGCCTCTTTTATTTAATTTATCTGTTACTTCAGGAATGTACGTATACAGGATAGCCAGTTCCACAGAGAGCGAACAATTAAATTACTGTGCAGGAATGATTAAATTTCGAGATTTGATTATTATGTGATTTATACTTATAATTAATAGTTTTGAAACACATTTAATTAACAAGTTTGTCTTTCGTAAAGAACCACAGTTGGAATGTCAATGTATTCAACATTGTGCTAAAAATTCGGTGCAATTTAAATTTGTCTCACTAACATACTTCTGAACAGTTAGTGACATAAGCTCCAATTTGTTTAACTTTCACATTTTTTATTCAAAACGTAAAATTACATGCATATATATATATATATATATATATATATATATATATATATATATATATATATATATGTTATATCACACTTTTCAAAATTGAGTTTTTAAAAAAGATTTATTTAACTTGTACAAAAAATATAACGTTTGAAATATAAAATGAAAAATAACAATATAAACTAACTACAGACAGAGTAATAATGAATACAACATTAGAGCAGTTTTACAATTTATAACATATAATATGCCGAATAAGCAAAGTCGACGCTGCGATTCCCACGGATGTTGGCGGCGCCGTAATATGACACCACACGTGTCGCTGAGTCAGCTGGGAGTGTTGAACTATCGTTGCGATATAAGTTCGTACTAAGTTCATGGTATAAACTTATATAACAACTCCCATCCATATAAAAAAGTTGATGGTACAGCATCAACTTTTACGTCAAGTTCTGGAGTTCTGTATCGTCGGTTGGATTCAGGAGACTGTGTAGCTTTCCTTTGGGCTTAGGGTTTGGTGGTGCTGTCGGTGGCGTGTGCTGGACAGCGGAGCTTGGTGTAGTGGTATCCTTGAACCTCTTCTGGATTGACTTCATTATGAGCAGGATAATCACAATTACTACTAAGGTGGTCGTTGTGATTGTGAGCCAGGACGTATGCTTTTCTAAGGGTGGTTGTTCCATCAGCTTTTCCAGTTCCTTAGAATATTGGGAGAGCTTATGGTTGGCAACATCTAGGTCTTGTACATCTAATTCTTGTAGCTGTAGGGGTGTCAGGTTTGGCATCTCATTGGCGGCTGGCATGCCGTTGCAGCAGTTGAAAGGAATGTCCACTGGGTGGTTTCTGTATGTGATGTTTTGGACATTTTTAGAAGTTCTTGTAGCATGGACCCTTGTGTTGTCGATAAAGGCATTGCAGTCGGGTTGGATTTGCAACACTGAATTTGTCGATATGGTTTGTGTCACGACATCTTGCCCTTTGCATTTGATGGTGATGGCCAGTGGTCTTGAAATCGAGATCAACCAAAAGTTTACGTCAATCTCTTGGATATTATAGTCTGCTGCATATAATATCAAACTTTTGCAGGTGTCTGGAAGTGTGACTGGCTGTCTGAGAAGCTGACCTTCGCAGATGGCATCTTTGTCTATTGGATGTGATATAGCTTTGGAACAAATCTTATGATGTTTAGTTAAGGGCTTGCAGTCACCCAGGTCTTCGAAGGATGAGTATAATAACGAATCGTCATCTCTCGCGATAAATTTTGTCTTTATTGAAAGTATATGATGAAACCCTGTTCGATCATCCAAAATTGGGATCGGATAAAGGTGGTAAAGGGTGTAAATCTCAGGATCAACTAAAGGAATTTTGAGTACAAAAATGATTTTGGTGTTGATTTGAAAAGCTTCCAATTCTATTCCAATTCTATCAAATCAACATTTGAACTGTAAATAGGAAGTGGTAAATTATTTTCATGTAGTGACTGAGAAATCTGTTGAAGGGAATCGAATGGTAAAGGGACAATTAAATATTTTCTATGCCGGACAGATTTGCTGGCTAGAATGTTTAATGTGTCGGTAGTGAAATTTGGGTCTTCTTCGAAAATATCTTCGATGATTTTGTCATGCAAGTCATTGAGTTTATTTTGCCAGAAGAAAGTGACTATTCGTTTGTGAGATTTGTCTAGGAGTTGGGCGTTAGAAATTTCTATTTTTGAGTAATCGATTATCGACTCGGTTTTATATAATTGAACAAATCGATTAAATTCTCTTGTCATTCGTTCGTCATGATCATCGGGTTCTTGATCATTATCGGAATCTGGTTGTTCTGGGTCGGTTTCGTTATTTGCAAAGATGTTGATTTTAGAAATAAAGTCGGTGCATTGTTTGAAGTGATTAATTTTGATACGGGAAAGAGCGTCTGCGTTCAAGTTTACCTTGCCGGGCTTGTATTCGATTTTATAGTTATACTCCTCTAGTTTGAGGCGCCATCTGGCTAGACGACTGCCAGGGTCTTTGATCGAAAAGAGCCAAGTAAGCGGACGGTGATCACACAGGAGTGTAAACTTTCTCCCAAAAAGATACGGTCTGTAGTGCTTGACCGCCCAAACAATGGCTAGCAGTTCCCGTTCGATAGTGGAATATCGAGTTTCTGCAGCGCAGAGTGTACGGGAAGCATATGCTATAGGAAGATCTTTTCCTACGGGGCCTTGTGAGAGAACCGCTCCAATTGCAAAAGCACTAGCATCAGTAGTGAGCAGGAATGGTTCTTCGAAATTTGGGTAGATCAAGATAGGGTCAGATACAAGGGCTTGCTTCAGTTCGTTGAAGGAAGACTTGCAATCTGCGTCGAAGATGAATTTGACGTCTTTCTGCAGGAGTTTCGTTAGGGGCTTTGAGATCTTGGCGAAATTGGGGATAAAACGTCGGTAATAACCGGCGAGACCAAGAAAAGATTTAACATCTTTAGGAGTTTGGGGTTGAGGAAAATTCTGGATGCATTCAACCTTTGAAGGGTTTGGTTTTACTCCTTCTTGGGTGATCAGATGACCTAGGTAAGCAACTTCCTTGCGGAGAAGCTCACACTTGTCAGGTTGAATTTTCAAGTTTGACTGTCTAAGACGCTTAAAGACTTCTGTCAAACGGGACATGTGCTCATGGATGGTTGGTGAGTAAACGATAATGTCATCCATGTAAACAAGGCAACGTTCATTCTGGATGCCCAGAAGAATGTTGTCCATGACCCTCTGAAAAGTAGAAGGTGCATTTTTCAAACCAAATGGCATACGAACGAATTCGTAATGGCCATTGTCAACAGAGAAACCGGTCTTGGGAATGTCTTCCTCAAGGATTTCCAACTGGTGGAACCCGGAAGCGAGATCCAGTGTCGAAAAGTATTGACACTTACCAAGTTGGTCGAGGAGATCAGAAATGTTGGGCAGAGGATATTTATCGTCTACAGTTAGTTCGTTTAACTTCCTATAGTCGATAACAACTCGCCACTTTTGCTTACCAGAAGCATCGAGTTTCTTGGGGACGACCCATACGGGGGAGGACCAAGGAGAAGAAGAGTGCCTGATAATGCCTTGATCAAGCATTTTGGAAATTTGGGTTTTTACTTCCTCCTTATGCACTTGAGGATATCTGTACGATTTCGTGAAAACGGGCTTGGCATTATTGGTGTCAATAGAGTGTTTGACGGCGTTAGTAAACGTCAAAACATCGCCTTCGAGATAGAAAATATCTTCGAATTCTAAGCAGAGATTCGTGATAAGTTCTCGCTCTTCGTCGTTAAGATGTTCTGTCCGAATTTGTTCCCTGATAGTAAAGTTTCTGTCTAAGTTTGTAGATTCACAGTAATCGTGTGTATTCAGATTTAAGAGAGGGTGTGTATGGTCAAGGGGTTCTAAATGAAGATTGGAAAAGTTAACAGTTTTCGGCATTGCGTTCGCGTTTATTATCGAAGTCAGAAATTCTCCCTTTGAATCAACACGTACAACCGCGTTGGGAAGTCGTACTTTGTCAATTACTTGTGTCGGTAAAATTGCGTCAGTATTTCTAAGTTCACATTTAAGTTGGAAAATTTGTTCGGTTCGTGCCTGGATTGTTATTTGATTGTTATAAATATGAGTGTGTGCGTTAGTACTGGGGGTGTCTGTTGGTTGTGTATTAGATTGGTCGTGATCGGGCACTTTATGTAGGGGGATAGTTTTAAAGTTAGTAATTAATTGTTTGGATTTTAAGTCGACGATACATTCATAATGCTCAAGAAAATCAAGACCTAATATCCCATCAAACTCAATATCTAGATCGTAGATAAAAACCTTATGGGGGTTACCTAAGGCAAATGGAATAAGGGTGGATTCTGAAATCGGGATTTTCTCGTGCGTAATACCTTGGATTGTCACTTTTTCGGGAAATCGTTGACGGAAATTCTTAACGGTGTTTTCTTTAAAAATGGAGATACCAGCTCCGGTATCGATGAGAAGTTTAAATTTTTCGGAAGCATCGTGAATGTAATAAAGATTTTTAGAGTTTACCGTTAAAAGAGGACTTAGAGAAATGCTTGTTCCGGGAAATTCGCATTTGGGTTGAAATCTTCCAGATTCAAATTCTGGATTTGGGTTTGGACTTCGGAAATGGTAGTTGTTGAATCCGGGGGCTGATCTAGGCTCGGGAGAGCTAGAAAATCCTGGTATTCGTGACTGTTCAAAGGTGTAACGAAATTATCGTCTGGAGTTTGTTCAATTTCATAATCGACAGGATTTTGACTGAAATCGTCATAAATGTATGGGCTATTTTCAGTATTATAGCCGTAGTCGCTTACTGAATATTCTTGATAATCAGTATTCAGGTGTTCATTGAAATGATGCGTCCTTTCTGGACGATAGTGAGGGTTTGTCTGTATTACAGACGGTCGGAATTGATTTGGTTTAAACGGGGGTCTTTGGAAATTTGTCGGTCGAAATGATGGACCTTGATGGTTGGGATTATTTGTGGTTGGATTTGGCCTCGAAAATTGATTTGGCCCTGTAAAATTAGGTCTAAAATTTTGGTTGTAAGATTGAGGGTTGTTTTGCTGTCGCAACCGACAATCTACTGCAATGTGGCCTAATCTACCACAATTTAAACATTTCGGTGGTTGAATGGGTTTTCGGACCTGAAATGTGGGTTTAGGAGAAGCAGATTTGTGAATTTTTTGCTCTTCAAAATATGACAACTGAAGTTCTCGTCTGATTCGAGAGTGTGCCTCCAGAAGATCTTTGGGATTGCTGGCACGAATTATTTGGCCTAGACGTGGTTCTAGTCCGGTAAGAAGTGTATTTAGAACCATCGTATCTACAAGGGTAGTCTGAGCTTCTTTTTGCTCGTTACTTAGTCCAGACGCTTTTTGAATGCATGAGTGCATTTTCGCACTCAAAACTTGGAGTCTATTATAGAACGTTAGAGGGGACTCGTTGGACAATTGTTTGAGACGTTGGAGATCGTGGATCAACGAAGACAGATCCCGAGAGTCTCCGAAATGGAGTATTAGAAGCTGCTTAATTTCTAAATATGAAGCGGGGTTTCTCGAGTTGACTAACTGAGCCGCTTTGCCTCTAAGTTTATTTTTAATATGAATGACTAGCAGATATTTTTGCTCTGCAGTCGACATATTGTACGCACAATTACATGCGTGTATGAAGGTGGCCAAGGAGATCTGGTCGCCTTCAAATTCCGGGATAATGGAAAATATTTCCGATAACCGGTACTTTTCGGTTTCATCAGAAACTACATTGTTTGTTGCTTGTGCCATTTCGATGTGTTAGAATTAAAAGTATACCCAAGTTGAAAAATAATAAACGAATAAAATAAAGGAGGGATTGTAAAATGGGTTTCAATTAAAATATAGTGTAAAAATTATTAAGCAAATGTATGTAAATGGGGTATAAACGATATTTTGGATAATAGAACGGTAGATAAAAATGAAATAATAAAATAAATATATAAAAGTAAATCAAAATATATCAAATAAATATTTCAATTCAAATAATCAAATAATAAATCAATTCAAAATAGTGTATCAATATTATCAAATAAATAAAATAATCAATCAAATAAAAATCAAATTATCGAATATATCAATCAAATTAATCAAGTAAATTATTAAAATCTTAAACGTTAGACGATTCACTACTACTCACATCAACAGGAACATTGGAAGATCCGTGTTCTCCTTTTTATCGCAGTTGGGACTTCTTCCAGGTTCTTTGCTCCGTTGAGGGATAGGAATCCGCCGCTACCAGTTAGAAGTAAGCTCGTGTTCTAGTAACGTTGACGGATCCTACTGACTGCGCCAATTTGTTATATCACACTTTTCAAAATTGAGTTTTTAAAAAAGATTTATTTAACTTGTACAAAAAATATAACGTTTGAAATATAAAATGAAAAATAACAATATAAACTAACTACAGACAGAGTAATAATGAATACAACATTAGAGCAGTTTTACAATTTATAACATATAATATGCCGAATAAGCAAAGTCGACGCTGCGATTCCCACGGATGTTGGCGGCGCCGTAATATGACACCACACGTGTCGCTGAGTCAGCTGGGAGTGTTGAACTATCGTTGCGATATAAGTTCGTACTAAGTTCATGGTATAAACTTATATAACATATATATATATATATATATATATATATATATATATATATATATATATATAAATTAGTTGAGTGCATATTTTCTTGATTTTAAGTCGTTAAAAATGATAAGATTGTGTTCATTTCATATGTTTTAATGATGATGATGATTTTTTTAAGTTCTCGCGGGCACTAAATGTTTTAGGTGGTTTCCGGGAATTCATCCGCGTAGTTGATAACTGATCCCTGCCGGGATCGATGGTAAAATGACTACGTTTCGGCAGAGTCACATCTGCCCCCTTCAGGTCGGTTCGCATAATTCTCGTAGCCTTCTGCTTTCGCTTCTAGTTACTAGAATACTAAGATTTTCAGAAGCGCTCGCGTTGTTATATAGTCGCGGCTCGGCGCCTATTGGTTGGCACCGTGAACGGCTGCGTGTGATTGGCCCTGGGCGCTCAGTGGGCACGCCTCCCGCCTGCTGATTTGTTATTTCCGGTTGAGTTGTTGTTGGACGGGTCCGGGCCGGTACGGTGTTTAATAGAATTTTCCAACAATTCGATAAGTTCTGAATTTCATTGCGTGCGTTTAGACTGTGAGGCCTCTTCGCTATTTCAATTGCCTCTCTTACGAGTCTTGATTTAGGGTGTTCTATATTTGCCAGTACTCTGGTGTTCTCAAAGTCTATTCGGTGTGACATCGTGGTGGCGTGTTCCGCAATGGATGTTGTTTTTTCCTGCTTTCTTACAGCGTTCTGGTGTTTATCACGTCTAGCTTGAATTCTTCTATTAGTTTGCCCCACATAGGTTTTATGACAGTCTGCACATGGAATCTTGTACACTCCCTGTTGTTCTAAAGGGATCCTCGTCTTCGGAGTCCTCAACACCGTGCTTATTTTTATGTCTGTATTGAAAATAGTATCGATATTGTGTCTCCGTAGAATTCTTGCAATATTGTCCGTGGTCCCCTTGACATACGGTAAATAAGCCTTGGTTATTGGTGTCTCATGCTTTTCGTCTGTTTCTCTCGGTTTTGACTTTAGGGCTCTTTTTATATTTCGGTCTGTAAATCCTTGTCTCAGAGCTGTTTTTAAACTGTCCATTTCCTGTTTGATGTTATCCTGGTCAGCTAGTCTTTGTGATCTGGTTACTAAAGTCTTGACGACGGCTTGTAGTTGGGCTTGGTGGTGATGAGAATTAGCATGAAGGTATCTGTTGGTGTGAGTTGCTTTCCTTTATACTGTATGGCCAAGGGTTCCATCTTCCTTCCTGTTTATGAGAACGTCAAGGAACGGCAGTTGATTGTTGGCTTCAACCTCCATGGTAAATTTTATTTTGTGATGAATGCCATTAAGGTGGTCTAAAAAAGTATTGAGGTTTTCCCTCCCATGAGGCCAAATCACAAATGTATCATCCACATATCGCAACCATAAACTGGGTTTAAGAGTTGTTGTTCTTAGTGCCAACTCCTCAAAGTTCTCCATAAAAAGGTTCGCTATAACTGGTGAGAGTGGCGATCCCATTGGAGCTCCTTCCACTTGTTTGTATCGTTGGTTCTCGTAAACAAAATAGGTGTTCATCAGACAGTGCCTTGTTTCTACAAGGTGTTAAGGTAGTTTGTATTTTTCTATTATGCTACCCAAGGCTTCGTCGATAGGGATGTTGGTGAAAAGGGACACTACGTTAAAACTTCAAGAAGACACTCGGGTTGTAAGACCGTTTCGATAAAATGTGTCGAATTTTTCACATATGAGTCTGCCTCCTCTACAAACGGCTAGGTATTTGGCTAGGTGTTGTGTTGGGGATCCAATTGAGCTTACTATTGGCCACAAAGGTGCACCTTCTTTATGTACTTTTGGCAATTCATAGAATTTCGGACATTTCGATGATTTTTCACGCAGAATGAGTTGCAGTTGGAGATTTTTGTCGATCCTACTTACTTGGATTTTGGCCTTGGTTGTTTAACTTTCACATTTTTTATTCAAAACGTAAAATTACATGCATATATATATATATATATATATATATATATATATATATATATATAAATTAGTTGAGTGCATATTTTCTTCATTTTAAGTCGTTAAAAATGATAAGATTGTGTTCATTTCATATGTTTTAATGATGATGATGATTTTTTTAAGTTCTCGCGGGCACTAAATGTTTTAGGTGGTTTCCGGGAATTCATCCGCGTAGTTGATAACTGATCCCTGCCGAGATCGATGGTAAAATGACAACGTTTCGGCAGAGTCACATCTGCTCTCTTCAGGTCGGTTCGCATAATTCTCGTAGCCTTCTGCTTTCGCTTCTAATTACTCGAATACTAGGATTTTCAGAAGCGCTCGCGCTGTTATATAGTCGCGGCTCGGCGCCTATTGGTTGGCACCGTGAACGGCTGCGTGTGATTGGCCCTGGGCGCTCAGTGGGCACGTCTCCTGCCTGCTGATTTGTTATTTCCGGTTGAGTTGTTGTTGGACGGGTCCGGGCCGGTACGGTGTTTAATAGAATTTTCCAACAATGTTTATGGAGAACTTTGAGGAGTTGGTTAGTGCCACTAAGAACAACAACTCTCAAACCCAGTTTATGGTTGCGATATGTGGATGATACATTTGTGATTTGGCCTCATGGGAGAGAACACCTCAACACATTTTTAGACCACCTTAATGGCATCCATCACAAAATAAAATTTACCATGGAGGTTGAAGCCAACAATCAACTGCCGTTCCTTGACGTTCTCATAAATAGGAAGTAAGATGGAACCCTTGGCCATGCAGTATATAGGAAAGCAACTCACAACATACCTTCATGCTAATTCTCATCACCACCCAGCCCAACTACAAGCCGTCGTCAAGACTTTAGTAACCAGATCACAAAGACTAGCTGACCAGGATAACATCAAACAGGAAATGGACAGTTTAAAAACAGCTCTGAGACAAAACGAATTTACAGACTGAAATATACAAAAAGCCCTAAAGTCAAAACCGAGAGAAACAGCCGAGGAGCATGAGACACCAATAACCAAGGCTTATTTACCGTATGTCAAGGGGACCACGGACAGTATTGCAAGAATTCTACGGAGACAGAATATCGATACTATTTTCAATACAGACAGAATAATAAGTACGGTGTTGAGGACTCCGAAGACGAGGATCCCTTTAGAACAACAGGGAGTGTACGAGATTCCATGTGCAGACTGTCATAAAACCTATGTGGGGCAAACTAATAGAATTCAAGCTAGACGTGATGAACACCAGAACGCTGTAAGAAAGCAGGAAAAAACAACATCCATTGCGGAACACGCCACCACGATGTCACACCGAATAGACTTTGAGAACACCAGAGTACTGGCAAATATAGAACACCCGAAATCAAGACTCGTAAGAGAGGCAATTGAAATAGCGAAGAGGCCTCACAGTCTAAACGCACGCAATGAAATTCAGAACTTATCGAATTGTTGGAAAATTCTATTAAACACCGTACCGGCCCGGACCCGTCCAATAACAACTCAAGCGGAGATAAAAAATCAGCAGGCGGGAGGCGCCCACTGAGCGCCCAGGGCCAATCACACGCAGCCGTTCACGGTGCCAACCAATAGGCGCCGAGCCGCGACTATATAACAGCGCGAGCGCTTCTGAAAATCTTAGTATTCGAGTAACTAGAAGCGAAAGCAGAAGGCTACGAGAATTTTGCGAACCGACCTGAACAGGGCAGATGTGACTCTGCCGAAACGTCGTCATTTTACTATCTATCCCGGCAAGGATCAGTTATCAACTACGCGGATGAATTCCCGGAAACCACCTAAAACATATATTAAATATTTTCCATAAGATCTCGCTGGCAACCTTCAATAATGTCTGGGACTGTGCTTACAACATGTCGATGAGAGATAAAATATATCTTTTGCTATCCATATCAATAACAAATTAATACGCAGACCAGCCAAACTAATAAATTCGCGTAGTCCCGCTTCCTTTTCAGAATTGAAGTAACTCTTGAATCTTCATTTTTGAGATCCCAGGGATTTGATATCCCCTGATAGAAGACCTACCACGTCTTTGAAAACTATCCAACGAATGACTCCTTACCTTGTATAACAGGTTACAGATTTTCACGGCATAAATGCAGGCCAACGTTCAAATGGAATTGAATATAAACGGCGACCAGAAGGTCGCCCGAGTCTTATAGACACTATGGCGCTTAACCCCCTTCTAACAGGTTTTAGAACCGCGTCTGGAACAAATCATCCATGCCGGTAACCCTAAAGACCTTTTAGAAGCTCATATACGAATCAGACGCGAATTCCAGTTATAGTACTTTGAAAAAACAGAAAACTCTAAAACAACTTCCACCAAGGCCTAATCATCATTTCGAAGGCCTATTCATCCTCCAAATAATAATAATAATCTTGCGGAAAATTATAATAATAATCTTGCGGAAGATCACATCACGTCTGAATTTCGCGCACAATTTTATCAAGTACCCGTAATAATAATAATAATAACGACAATAGCAACTTTATAAGACCAAACCCATTCGCTTATAAAACTCCTCAAAATCAACCACCATTTAAACAAAATGAGATACCCTTCAGTCGAGACTATTCCAACAAAGTTTGCACAACCCCGTCAGTCAGTTATTCAAAGTAGCCCAAATTTTCACCTAAATCCAAACAGGGCACACCATTTAAATATAACAAACTCTCCTGATTATAATAACCATTATTATGCAGCTAATAGTCATCATATAGATGATAAACAAGGAGAATGTGACTATTATACAAATAACAGTTATTCATACTACATAGGAAATAATAGTTATCATACAGCTGAAAACTTTAGCGAGCAAGCTGTTGATTTCGACCCACTAGAACATTAAAACTGCCAGGATTTTCTTTCTCTCCCAAATCCAGACCATCCACCGGACATAACGACCTGTCATGTGCACAACACAAATCCAAACAATAAATTTAGACGACCGGAATCCGAATGTAAATTATCCAGAACAAATGTTCCTGTAACTACCCTTTATACTGTTAACCCAAAAACTTATTCTACATCAACGACACAATTTTTTGGAACATTACGACTTAAAATCTATGCAACTTAAAACAAATTGTGAAAATATCGCTCTCCATAATGTCTCCACCTTGAACCCATCAGATATCGCATCCTCAACTATCCCCAATTCTCCGACAATTTATAATTTTCCGAACTATATTTCTATAGAACCTCGTAACGAAAAAGTATGTAAACTGCGATATCACCTTTCAAATACCGAAACCGTTTTACATACTATCGAAAAAGAATAAGTCAGACCAATTCCTTGGTATATGTAAACCAAAATAGGGAATTTCTTACTTCAATCCTCGCCAACGTCATCTCAAAAACAAAGAACTGTGACAACTTCAGGATAGAACCATTTACTCAAACACAACCCTGTTTCAATTTCAATGACTCTTATGACCCTTACCCAATTGGCAGAAACTTATTAATTAGACAACAACTCAGAACTGAACATTTAAATGCTAAAGAAAAAGATATGATTACGAACATTTGTCTAGACTTTCAGGACATATTTTACTTAGACGCATTATTCTTTACGAATGAAATGAAACGTTCTATCGAGACAAATAGCTCCAGGCCCATCTTAACCAAATCTTATAGGTACAGGTACTCACAGGTCCATAAGGAAGAGATAAAACAACAGGTCAGTAAAATGCTTAATCAAGGTATCATTCGTCATTCCATTTCCCCTTGGACTTTCTCAGTTTGGGTTGTTCCCTAAAACTTAGACGCCTTAAGCAACCTAAAATGACGTGTCGTCACTGACTATAGGTAACCAAACGAAGTCACAGTCGACGACAAATAATATTGCCTAACATCTCCGATCTTTTAGACCAACTAGGCAAGTGCCAATATCCATCGATTCCAAAGACTGCATTTTCAGTCAAAAAAGGCCATTACGAGTTTGTTCGTATGCCGTTCGGTTTAAAGAACGTGTAATGGACAACATCCTCCTTGGAATTCAAAACGAACGTTGTCTAATATTATATATGGACGATATCATTGTATGCTCCCCAACAATTCACGAACACACTTCTCGGTTGACCGAACTCTTCAAACGTCTTCGCAAATCAAATCTTAAGTTTCAACTCCACAAATGTGAATTCTTAAGGAAAGAACATCGCGATCATCTAATCACGCAACAAATGTAAAATTGCATCCCTAAAAAATCAGTTGTATACAAAATTTCCCAGAGCTAAAGAACCCGAAAGATATTAATTTTTTCTATACTATAGAAGATTTACGATAAGATACTACCTTTTGCTCGCATTAAAATGTTACACAGTTGAATAATATCCCTCGTCGATTTTATCGAATCTCTTCAACTTATTTTTCAATCTTTGCACAAAAATAATTTACCTTTATCAATTTACGCCCACAATATTGCACAATATATTGACATTATAGAGCATTTCAGTTAGATACAAAAATAATTTTCATTTTGAAAATCTCGTTTACCAGTCACAACTAAATATATCGCGAAAAACGATGATTCATTATTGTATACCACATTTCGGAACTTGGAAAACTGCAAGCCCTTAAGCCGAGTTCAATGTATATGTTAAGATGTTCTACCATATCCTATAGACAGCGATTCAATTTGTGAGGCTTAGGACAATAACTACAATGCGTACGAAATCAATCCAAATGGATGTATCTCTGTTTCCGATCTTCTACCAATCACCATAAAGTGTAGCAGGAATAACGTTATGACCACAATCATCGCAACCAATTTAAACCTTCTGTTGCAATCAGACTGTAATGTATTCATTGGCAACACTCGAATCCATTTAAAAAAAGTTACTCGAAGATGCCCAAAATATTACATACAAAACCCATCCAGTTCAAATAAATGCTGTGAATCCATCCCACCGAAAAAATAAGTTCCAGATCTGAAACCTCTCAGATTAAACAAGATCGAAGCCGAATATCTCAACACAGCCCAACACAAGCACAATCAAAATTTCTAAGAGTTAGACAAATTAATAAACCAACCGTTTATTAAAAAACACATTTCTTTGTTCACCATTCTCACCATTATGGAAGTTCCTTTGTATATTCTCTACAAGTGCAGAAGCAGAATAAATTCCAGACCGTTAGCCATAGCCACCACAAGTAATGATCCACCATTATCTTCACCAATGAGGAGTCGTAGCGAAACCAGACGCTTCAGATTTTTTTGCTCAAGTATTCAGCTACAGGAACCTATATAAGAAGCTGAACTCAAACCAATGGTCTGAAAAGTTGAAGCATGGCATCAACTTTTTCGAGATAAATGGAGTTGTTATATGGGTATTTAAAAGACTTTGTAGAATAAAAATAAGCTATAACCTTATAATTCTTATGAATTCATAATACTGGAGCAAGTACTTTTATGAGAAATGTGGTTTCCCAAAGACGAAGCTTTACTTAAAGATTAGATTAATACAGGTTCTCGGGCATATAATTTTAATCATGAAAATTTTAGTCTAGAATCCGTTTATAATTGCCGTCCATATCCCGTATAAATTCAACTGGCGAATCTCCCTCGTTGAGGGTACACCATCAACTTGCTCATACAATTCCTTATTCTACTGAAAATAAGTGCTTAGATCATAATGAAAACATTTCAGTTATGATGTTTGGGAAGATATTTTGAAGGTGCTGGATTGTTTAATTTACCCGAACCATGGTATATAAGGAAACTATGAGTACGTCGAAACTCACTAACATGTGGTCAGACCTTATAAATTATTTGAGTATTACCATAAACACGACTTTTACTTTCGGATCAAAGTTTATTTGTATGTTAGGGAGAAATATCGAGTTTGAATACAATGGTAAGTTCAAAGAATAAATCAAGCAAAACATTAAAGAAATGAGGGATACGAGAGTTCTCTTGCCACTTATATGGAAGTAGCTATTCCACTAGTTTATTCGTAAAGTCAAGTTTGCGATTTCCTAGACCTGAACTTCTACGTCTAGTGATTGAAACCTTTTGTTAAAACAAGCAGTCTGTTTTTAATTTTGAGAAAGGTAAAAAAAATCGTGGAAACTTTGGTTGCCTAATAATTCGTTGTCTTGCGTCGTATGTGCGAACTGCTATTATCTTGATTGACAATGATTCTTCGTTTGTCGTTGGTTTTTCGAAGCTCAGCAATGATTGGCGGCAAACAACTTTTGTACACCAACCGTCAGTAAATCCTTTGCTGTTGCAGAAGAATTGTTGCAACATGAACTAAAGCAATTGAAGTAAGTATTTAAATTCACTTCGACAACAGATGACTTTTATCTGTTTTGCTACACCTTGCAACATGGAAATAGTAATTGGGAGTTAATTTTTAGATTCGTATGAGTAAATTCACCATTGAAGATGCTGTAGGTATACAGCTTTAGAGTTGAGTTGAAGCGATCTAGTGTTTTTGCCACCAATTTGGTCAACAGATGCAGTAATCAATGGGAAACTATTTGTCGTTCTACAATTCTTCAGTGTTATGAATCTTGAAATTATTGATGATACTTCAATCTGAAGCTCGTTATTTCACATGCCATTATGGTGGGCAATTTTTGGTGCATCTGTCTATCTATCCTTGAATCGTACCTAAGACTCACCGAAAACAGAAACCAACTCGGAGAGGCATTCGTGTTGGGATAGTTATTCTTTGAAAATTTATTTGCTTTAATTACATTGTTCGAATAACTTCACAATTCGTTCTAGCTACATACTTGATGCACTAAAACTTTTGATGTATGTTAAATAAAGATTTTTAATATCTTCATTTGATTGCTAGCTATATCTAATAATCAATACTCAAAAGTAAAGGGCAATCTTGTTATAGTAATATATATCATGTGATTTGCACTGGATTTATTATTATTGTTTCATTTACAAGTCATAAAAAGATTAACATGTATATAATTTGGTTGAGCTATTGAGTAAATTCGGTCGATAATTTACAAAGATCTTAAAATGTAATTTATAGTACAACTAGGAAAACACTTTACTCAGTTGGATACGGCAAAATGTTCAAATGTTTACTGAACGGGTACGCAGACTGATACGAGGGCAATTGAGACTCCGTGGGTTAAATTACCACAATTTTTTACACTCACTTAAAAAGTCTTAATTTACAAAATAAATACAATACTCATTCAAAACAACCATGAATACTACTTAAACAGATGTGCTACATGCTGCCTTCAACTAAAACTGCTCACCCATAAGGCAATCGCGTTTTATTTAGGTTTTATCCAGTCCGGAATCACTTCGAACTCAGTTTTTTACAAATCGAAGTGTTTGGGACTCCCTCATTTTTATAATCAGCCGGTTTTTATCGTATTCGTAGGTTGGTTTTTATGTAGAGTGATTCATTCCTCGAAGGTTTATTAATTTTGGCAGCGCAAAATGAATGTTATAACAATTCTTCAGTCGCGACAACTTAAAAACAAATATGTCCATATTTTTTATTTAGTTTTTCCAGTTTTTGTTGTGCTGTTTAGTCCTGTAGTATACGTAAATACAATAATGCTAAGAATTCCGTAGATTCAAACAATTTATTTGCACCAATAATAAATTCTCTTAATCTCCTTTCAAATTCACAACTAAATTTCACCATTTCTTATAGTATATACATTGAGTCAGTCGAATATTAGCTGAACCTCTACTTTTCTATATGCTGAAATGAACTGCCTGAGCGTCGTCGCTTCATATATATGTATATCCATCAATCTTCAATTTGCATCAAGAAATATCTCTCGCTTTTCATCACATTTCGTTACTTGTTCTTCAAATAGACAAGAAATTATCTGTACTAATCTTACCATTAATCGTGTGTTTACAAACACTGTTTTTCTCGCCCATAATTATTCTGAGCAATAGTTTTTGCTCCAGATAATTAAAGTCGAGAAGGTTTAATTCTTTTGCTAGTGTAAAATTGAAAGTTGTAACTATATCATTAATTATAGATTTCATGTAAACTTATTAATTCAGAAAGACCACCTATTACATCAAACTGAAGATGAAACTTTCACCGTTGATACTATATTTCAAAAGAAAAAGTAAATGTCGGATAAAATTCTAGACAGTTTTAATAATGAATCAATAATGGATAGAAAATATCTTCATAAAGTTAGAGTTCATATATGTGATGCTCCCTATAAAAAACGGTATACAATAACGTAACAATTTTATACTGTTGTGGATCATAGATATCGTTTATCGGACTTACTTTTCTTTAAAAAAGGATATATCAAGTAGGCTCCTACTATCAATGTATTTCAAATTTCTAAACTATCTAGATAATTATAGCTAATACAATTTGTTGCTGTAGTTTCCATAAGTGTATGCATGGCAAAATGAGCAGATGAATTATAATAGTACTCTCTGTTTATTATTCCGATTTCACACTTATTTTAGAATTAGGAATTAGGTTCAAAACAACACTTAACTTTCTGGCATGGTTTGAAAAATCTTTTCCAATCTTGTCAGAAACGTCCAGAGGATTTTGCACAAATGACTATAACATGCCATAAAATGTAGATCATAGGTGAGTTTGAACTGCAGGAATTTGATATCGAATTATGTTTTATTTGTAAATTGTTAGTTATTGATTTTTAATCTTTATAATAATATTCTGTTGTCATGTATGACTATACATCCGGTCTTTAAATAAACCAGGTCAAGGAACGTTATACCTTTTATCATGTTGACATGCTGACCTATAAGCTACCGAAAACGATTTATTATATAGAAAGTTCATTGATTAGTTCTTTCATTACAATAATGAAACAATTTCTTTGTTTTCCCCAATAACTTTATTTCAAACATTACATGAATGATAGTTACACTGTTAAAATTTGACAGTTCAGTTTTATTTATTTATTTATTCATGTGACCAGTCATTTTACATAGAATTAAACATTAGTACATAGTATAAATAGTAATACATTGTAAATCCTACAGAGGTATGAATAGAATACCTGATGGTAGAAGCTTGTTGTTACAAAACTAAAGACTTATAATTAACATAATCATGTCTATATCTTTCAAAAATATATATAAATTAGGTACTACAAAAAGTCTATATATTAGGCTTTTCAACTATTATTAACATTAAGATATATTTTACTTTTAGAAATAGAAATATATAAATGTTTATTGCCAAACATTACATATTACACAAAACACTAACAAAAGAATCTATAATACTATAATTACAATACGGAATAGTTGATAATGATCGGTGAAAGTTAGTTTAATTTTGTAAGAAAATAAATTGATATCAGGTTTAGCAAAAATATTATCTATACGAGTTCCTTGTTGATTGTGACTCTCATTTGGTCTAGTAACTTTTTGGAAGTTAATTCCGGAAAATTCTTTTTTTGAAACAACACGCGCCTCAAGTCGACGTCTTACATTGATTTTTGATCTATCAGTGTTTAGCTTGGAAGAAAAATCATGGAGACAGTTTTGTAGGAAATTGAATTCTCAAAAAAAGGTCTCAATCATTTTCATTTCTAAAGTTCATATATTAAGTTATTTTCAATAAACTCACCAATTCTGTTCAATTTTGAGACCTAAAATTGTAATTTTCCCTGAAATATGAACACACTGAGAAAATCTTGGTAAATATGAACTGTAGTAAAAAATGGAATGAGAACATTTTTATAGAGAATTTAATTTCCTACAAAACTGTTTTCATAATTTTTTCTCAAACCCAAATAATGCAAGAGTTTAAAAAAAACTACGATTTTACCCAAAATCAACTTGAGTCGTCTTGAGGCTATGAGTTATTTTGAAAAAACAAATCCTAGTATTTTCTAATTAAAAGGTAGCTTCTTAGGAGCGCCTCAAGAAATTTAATTTTTAATGGCCATTTTAATATATATTCCTTAATAGACTTAACCGTCAAATTTTAAAAGTGTTGTAACTATCATTTATGTAATTACCATTATCATTAAGAGTTATCATAAAGTAAATTCGTCCAAACTTTGTTTGTGGAGAAGACAGTTATCTGGTTAGAAAAAAATTCACTTATCTAGTAATCTAATTTGCGACATCAACATAAGGGTTATTTCAAATAAAAAAAATGAACATAGGAGATTTCAAATGACCGACTATTATACTAAGTTTTCTGTAACATAATTTATTCTGGAAAACTGCAATGTTTTCACAGTTATCCATAACAAAGACAGACATATTCGATTGATGGTTGCATGTCGTTCTGGTTGTTCCTCGCTGCTGGGGCAGGATTTTTAGCATATAGCAGATTATAATACTTAACTTTTCTTAGTTTTTCATTGTAATACCTTTAGTATCAGTTCGGTGAATGTAAGAATCTGATCGCACAGTTTGGGATTTTTGCCCATCTTGTATGAAGTCCCACACATAACACAGCATATTTGCAAAACCCGTACTTTGTCTGTTGCCCAATAGGTAAGTTACAAGATAAAATGAGAGAACTTTGAACAAAAAGCAGGAGGTAAAGAGCAAAATAAAACTTAAAAAGAAAATTAATCAAAAAAACAGTAAGGTAACCGAAATAGGAGGTACGTAAGTAGACAAAGATATAAAGAAATTGAATAAAAGCAAAGCAATAGCCATATTGAATAATTTTTTAAACTAAACTAAAGGGAAAAAGAATTTAGAGGTCTTGGTGATATTAGAGAACGTGCATTACAAACTTTAATGGATAACCGCTATTAATTTGAGAAATGCAGTTGAACCAATAGAAGATCTAGAGAAGCCTCTACACGATGTGGAAAAGGGAAAACACCCTGAAAACCTTTGGCTAGTATTAATAATGGGGAACTAATTGAAAAACCAAATATTAAAATTAGAATATCTACGAGAAGTTTTAACTTTTTATTAGACTCTGGGTTGTAACATGGCTGTTTAAAATTGAATGTTGAAAGATTGCTCTAGGTCATCTCCAGAACAGAATAGGGATGCCAGGATAAATGAAGAACGCATATTCTGGCGAATTACAGGTGGACGTCCCAGAAACAAAATCAAAAGGGAATATTTCTCTAATATTTCTATCTATTCTGTAACACTGTTTATAAGCTCACTAAGTATCTGAATATGTAAATTCGCTACTAAACATTAGTCTTAACTTAATAACTCTAATGTTTTTATGTTACACAGAAAAAGGTAATTTCATTGCCCAGTGATAACCAACGACGGCCAATCCGGTCACTAAAGGAAAATTATACTTGCAAACTCGATAGGTTTTATATATACTAACTTAAAATTAAATGCAACAGAAACATGATGTATCTTTATTGAAACAACAATTCAGAAAATAACTACATGTCTGAGTTAGTAATAAATCGTTGACGAACCATAAATGCAACTTTCTGAGCTTTTTGTATAATCTCTGGGCATTTTATTAATCGTTTCAGTTGACAGTCCTGAAAGAAGCCTTCGTTTCTTGGAAAACCATGTGTTTCATCGGAATATGTTGTAAGTCCTACAAGAAAATGTTTTATTATTTTCAATAAGACATTTACATTAGTATTAGTTTCCAAATACTAATGTAAAGTTTAAAGCTTTTGATTTTTGAGTATTTAATACGAGGATGTAAAACCAAGTCATATAGCGTTTTTCATGACGTACCAAGAAACTACAATGAAGATTTAGAAAAACGCTTACAATACATTTTCATTAAATAATAAATTTCATTTGAATGATACAAATAAAAAAACACAAGGTTTTATACCGTAAGATTGAATTTACATTTTTCAGTTTAAGCTGTTTCGACAATTAAGTTGTTAACTCCTGGCATTAAACCAAACCTAACTCATCGAACTTGCGCTGAATTTATAATCATGTTTGTCCTAATATGGAAAACCTATGATAATAGTTAATGCCAGATTTATCAGTACTAATTTTTTCAAAATGGGCGCGAACCCGATTTTTCGATATCATTAAGTTAATCTTTACCCAATAGTTTGTGTTATATTTTGGTGGTACAATCGTAATAAAATTCTTAACAATAACTCTACAGCCCTTAGTATAATGGATATTTCACACAGAGGTAATTTCGAAAGGTTTGCAAGTTCATTGTTGTTGATAGTTAATTTTTCTCTATCAAACCTCTCTTTTTGGGAAAGAAACTCAACAAGGGAGGCACTAAAACAGTCACAACAGTGGTTTTCTAAATATGTCTATTGTGTCCATTGCTAGACAAAAAACTCTCTCATACTTTGCCATTTTGCCGGAGTTTTATTACCGATATCTCTAACGGAATCTCGTCAATTTTCGTCTTTCTAATCCTCGTATCGAAATGAAACTTTGCATGTCTGTGTAGTTTCGATCATAATTTGCTAATTTTCAAAATGTATGTTAGTTATCTGTCATTATAAAGATGTGAGTCGCCCAGTGCATTTTTAATCTTAGAATAGTTCTGCTTGTGTTCTATGTGCCTATATTTCTGTTAGGGATTTTCGCCTTAGAATAGTGTATCAAAACAATAATCTTTGCGTCTTATATTGCATGATTTGCATTATGTTGACGTTTCTTTAATCTCATGTCCTAGATATATGTACAAATTTCTTTCTAATACGCTGTTCTTGACTGTTAGGATGGAATCGCTTAACACCAGATTTGCATACTCTAGGTTTTCGAAATGCATTGCGTGTAAGTCTGCTAGTAGGATAATATTGTCAGCAAATACTGGCTTAAATTTCCTCCATCAATTTTTATTTATATTTTATCCCACTTTATTTTATTAGGAGTGCTTTGAAGTAACGTAATGAGCAATTTAGGAGTGAGGACAAGAACTTGTTTGTGCAATCTGGATTTTAAACTTGTTACTAGGTATATTTGTTATAAAATGGAACTCAATATATATATATATATATATCTGCCCTCTTCAGGTCGGTTCGCATAATTCTCGTAGCCTTCTGCTTTCGCTTCTAGTTACTCGAATACTAAGATTTTCAGAAGCGCTCGCGCTATTATATAGTCGCGGCTCGGCTCCTATTGGTTGGCACCGTGAACGGCTGCGTGTGATTGGCCCTGGGCGCTCAGTGGGCACGCCTCCCGCCTGCTGATTTTTTATCTCCGGTTGAGTTCTTATTGGACGGGTCCGGGCCGGTACGGTGTTTAATAGATTTTTCCAACAATTCGATAAGTTCTGAATTTCATTGCGTGCGTTTAGACTGTGAGGCCTCTTCGCTATTTCAATTGCCTCTCTTACTACTCTTGATTTCGGGTGTTCTATATTTGCCATATATATATGCCATATATACTCTGGTGTTCTCAAAGTCTATTCGGTGTGACATCGTGGTGGCGTGTTCCGCAATGGATGTTGTTTTTTCCTGCTTTCTTACAGCGTTCTGGTGTTCATCACGTCTAGCTTGAATTCTTCTATTAGTTTGCCCCACATAGGTTTTATGACAGTCTGCACATGGAATCTTGTACACTCCCTGTTGTTCTAAAGGGATCCTCGTCTTCGGAGTCCTCAACACCGTGCTTATTTCTGTCTGTATTGAATATAGTATCGATATTGTGTCTCCGTAGAATTCTTGCAATACTGTCCGTGGTCCCCTTGAGATACGGTAAATAAGCCTTGGTTATTGGTGTCTCATGCTCCTCGTCTGTTTGTCTCGGTTTTGACTTTAGGGCTCTTTGTATATTTCGGTCTGTAAATCTGTTTTGTCTCAGAGCTGTTTTTAAACTGTCCATTTCCTGTTTGATGTTATCCTGGTCAGCAAGTCTTTGTGATCTGGTTACTAAAGTCTTCCATCCTATTTATGAGAACGTCAAGGAATGGCAGTTGATTGTTGGCTTCAACCTCTATGGTAAATTTTATTTTGTGATGGATGCCATTAAGGTGGTCTAAAAAAGTATTCAGGTGTTCCCTCCCATGAGGCCAAATCACAAATGTACCATCCACATATCGCAACCATAAACTGGGTTTAAGAGTTGTTGTTCTTAGTGCCAACTCCTCAAAGTTCTCCATAAAAAGGTTAGCTATAACTGGTGAGAGTGGCGATCCCATTGGAGCTCCTTCCACTTGTTTGTATCGTTGGTTCTCGTAAACAAAATAGGTGTTCATCAGCCTGTGCCTTGTTAAGTCTACAAGGTGTTGAGGTGGTTTGTATTTTTCTATTATGATATCCAAGGCTTCGTCGATAGGGATGTTGGTGAAAAGGGACACTACGTCAAAACTTACAAGAAGACACTCTGGTTTTAAGACCGTTTTTCTAAGTATTTCGATGAAATGTGTCGAATTTTTCACACATGAGTCTGCCCCCTCTGCAAATGGTTGAAGTTGTTGGGCTAGGTATTTGGCTAGGTGTTTTGTTGGGGATCCAATTGAGTTTACTATTGGCCTCAAAGGTGCACCTACTTTATGTACTTTTGGCAACCCATAGAATTTCGGACATCTCGATGAATTTTCACGCGAAATGAGTTGCAGTTGGAGATTTTTGTCGATCCTACTTGCTTGGATTTTGGCCTTGGTTGTTTTCTCCAGATAAGTTGTTGGGTCAGTAGTAATTTGTTTATATGCACTGTAGCCTTAATCCCCCCGAACAGTACCCGGCTGTGGATGGCTGAGCGATATGCTAAGAGGAATAAGGGTTATTGCTCATCCCAATCACGCTGGATGTTGCTAACAACCTTGGATAGATTCTGTCGAATATTTCCGCCAGTCCATCAGATTGTGGATGTAAAGGGGTGTTTACCTAATAGTAGTGCCACCTCGGACTCCGAAAATGGCCCGGCGACATCAATAGCAACTCTTTGAAGTGAGACACTTACGATTTATTGTTGCATTCTGCCCTTTGTAAGAAAAATCGAGCCCTTACTGGTTGAGCAGATTTTGCGTCTCAGGCACCACAGGGTCTGACGTTTTTGCTGTAAATTATCCAACAAAATTGATGAATTTCTTAAGAGCCCCATTCTTTACCCATAGACAGTTACGTTAGGCCCAGAATGGCATCTTATTTAGTAAAAAGATTGGTTCAATATCTGCACTAGAATCTGTCCGATAGAGATATCCTCTCGTAGTTCTTGGGGCAATGTCCACTATCCGCCCGACAAGGTCTTCTTGATAAGACATCTGCACATTTATGCAAACGGCCGGGACGGGGTTTTACTTTTTTCTTCATCCACCTAGCCAGTGCATCTGATGTCTTTGTATCCAACCGCCACTTGAGAGCGGTATGATCGGTTCTGATTAAGAAGTGACAACGATAAAGATATTTGTGGATTATTGGTTATTGTTAACAGTCCTTTTCTGGTAATAAAGTAAACCTTTTCTAGTTTCGAGAAGCCACGGCTCTAGTATTTGATCACCATCTCACCATCTGTTGCTGGCATCGGTGTCTAGTACAAACTTACCATATATAAGAAACTCTAGAATAGATATTCTTGATTCCAATTAAAGGTGATCTGCCTATGTAAATATGCGACTATGGTGCCAAATACCTCAACCAATCGAATGTATTTTAACTTATTCTCATTAGTCCGGATTACTGGCTCAGAAACGAAGTAGCCCAATAGCTCTACCTCTTTCTGACACATCAAAGACTTTCTGAGATTGAGATTCAACTTGGCACTCGTAATGCTGGAAAATACCTTACCCAAGTTCTTCAAATGGTTATCGAATGAGTGTCCGAAGACCAGAATATTATCGGGCTTGTTCCCCATGTGATCCCGCAGAATACATACTCCACTAATCTCACGAACATAACGGGAGCATTACTCTACGGGTGGAAAAAATTGTTGTTTTCTCTGTCGGTTTAGTGAAATCTACGAAATCTGTCAATATCAATTTCTTCTAGAGTGAAGCACTAACGGAAACCGGATACGGTGATAAGAATATTATCAATTCGAGGGAGCTTCTTCGTTACATGGTTCAATTTCCTATAATCCACGCAAAATTGGTTAGTTCCATACATTTTTTTCACTAAAACTACGGGATCAAACAATGGGCTGATGTATGTCTCAATAACTCGATTTTATAACGTGGACTTAATATTTTCCTCCACTGCCGGATGTTCCATAAAGGCATTCGCCCATGTGGTACTCTTATGCTAACATTTGTACGACGAGTAGTATCATCTTGACTATTGACAATTTGTCCATGATTTAAGATAAATTGTTTGGTCTTCTGCTGTTCATCTGGTGTGTTAAACGGTTTGTAAACTATTTAATAAAATCTTCGCTAGGACCTTGTAAAATTCTTTGCAAGTGATGATGGTCATTACTTGTTCGAAACAACCTATTTCTTAATCAGAGCTTATCCGGATTTTATTGCTGGACATACTCAGTTCTCCAATAGATATTCTCGTCCAATACTAGTCCGTCCAATCAAATAATCAGGAGTCTGTGACTCTTCTTAACTGGGGAATGCTGTTAATTGACCAGTATTCAGATGATCTCAAGACTTTGGACCCGGCAATAAACACTGTAGCACCGGTGTCGAAGGTGGTAGTGATTGTTCAACGGTTTATGGCACCCTTGATGTATATTCTATCTATATCTCTGTAAAATCCATGGATACCGTCTTATATTGACTAACTTGTTGTTCCCAGTGGTACTATAGTTGTATGGGCCATCTCTGGTAAATCAACAGGTATGCTCACCTGGCAGTCACGTTGGAAGCCCCCTGAACGTCCGCAATGGTAACATATGCCCCTGGTCCCTCATTTCTATTTCATCTCAATAATTTTGTTTATTCCAGTCAGCGCTTCCTGAGGGTACGACTGTTGTTTTCCCTGACTCACGAAAACTGCTTCTACGATTAGTTTGGACATGTTCATGACGCTACCTCCAAAGCACAGCGCAAAACTTCATGCCTATTATTATGCCACTAAGTTTCAGATTTTATTGAATTTCGACATCTCTGATACCATTTATAAAACTTTGTAGCCAATTAGGCGTTAATATCGTGTGACAGGTACGCTAAATATGTTAAATGGCTAATGTCTGCTACTAATTCTTGTAGACTCTCTCCAAATTTGTGTATTTTTCCAATAAGTCGCCCTTGGTATACTTGACTCAATGATTAACTGTCAGGGACTGAAATTATGTCGTCCAAGTTTCATTGATCGTCTACTGGAATACTCTGGAGAAGTTCTAAAGACTTTACAAGAGAGGTAGACTTTTTTGGCAATTCGATCCATTAACTGCGGCCACTGTTATTTCTACGTATATTAGAAGTTAATGGAATTCAAGAAACTTACTTAACAATAATGTAGCTCCAGAAATTATTTCTTTATATCCGACTTGACCATACAATATATGGCAAACATACTCCCTCTTTAGGAGAAATTCAAGAAATTCAAGAATGACAAGTTGTAGTCTAAACTATATAGTTACATTTGAATATTTATAGTAAAAATAACTTAACCCCTTGAGACCTGATTTTTTGTAAGGGAAGAAAAAAATATTTATTGATATATTTTATTCCAGAATGACCATATTATCAATATGAGTATGTCACATAGGGTTAATTTTGTTGTTTTGTTATAAAAAATTGTGTGCATAATTATGCACAATATGTATCAATGGTAAATTTTTACAAAAAAATAATATAATCACGAAACAACCACAACCAACTATCGTCTATGATACATGGCAAATAGAGTTACCACCTGTACTATATATATAGTCTCTTACTACATTTTACCCAATTGTACTACATTATTCAGAAAAATAATATAGAACGAAATGTACTATATTTTCATTGCTAATAGCTAATTCAAATGTCGCGTTTTTTAATAACTGTAAGTTTGGGCGGCGTGGAAAATTTTAGAACGAAATTAACAACAATAATCTCTTTTGTTTTACGGTTGTCACACAAATAATTCACTCTTTGAGTAGATGCATTTACAGTGAATTCACTATGGTTTGGGGTTTGCCAGTTGTCAACTTGTCATAGCATTTAAACGTCAACTGCCCGTCGTTATTTGTTGCTGCTTGATTTTCGAGGTTTTGTAAGATTGATCTTAAAATAAATAATATATGAAATAATTATGAGAAATAAATGTGTACTATTTTTTTCCTAAATTTCCCAAAAGTACCATATTTTTGTAACTTAAAAATGTATAATCTATATTTTCTTCAGAAAAAAGTGGCAACCCTAATGACAGAGTAGTTCCTCTCTTATTTAATACATATACAAAAATTGTAGGAGCATCGAAGCATCAACCTCATTTTCAGTGTCGTATTTACGTAAAATAAAATAAAAACTATTTTTGAGACTCAATGTGCATAATTATGAACATTAACGAAAAAGCGGTCATCCGCCATTGTCAGTTAAAATTTTTGCCAAAATACTAATTTAAATCATTGTTTGGATCTTTCACCTAAACTATAATCAAAAAAATATATTTATATTTCAAAGTAACTAAGTGATTATTATAGATTTGTATTGACTTACGTCTCATGTGTGTCATCGCTATAGCAGGTAACCATTGATAGGGCTGTATTTACCCCATTTCCGCTAGGATGGCAGCACTTGTATCATTAACTGATGTAAAATATATTCATTATTATGCCCCTTCAGTCCGAACGTTGTCAGATTAAACTTCTTTACAAAAATTGAGTTTGATGAAACTGTGCATAATTATGCACCAAGGGTCTCAAGGGGTTAAATTCATAAAATTGATTGTGGAAGCCGTTACTCGATCATATTAATAATGAAAGAAAAACATAATTTAACTTAATTTTTATATAACTGATTCATCAGTTCGGTCTTGTTTGATAAAGGCGTAGCCTCTTGTCGAAACTAGTCACAGCAAATTGAAAATAAAAAGTGATATAAAAGCGTAAATTAAATTCTGTTTTTTTTTTTCATTATGAAATTATATTAATTCTTTGTATTTTTTGGATTTTTAAATGTTACTGCAGTAGTAGGTAAATTCAATACGATGACTGTTGAAGTATTTCAAAGCCAAACTATTAAATATTGTAAAACTATTTCGTTACTTAAAACTGGTAATATTAAGACATTAATTTGTTAATTACCGATATTATAATATTTAATTTGATTTTGTTCTCATATTAATCAATAACTTTTAATTAATTTTCCGGTCCTGACAAAGGATTGTAAATAGGTAATTGGGGAAATTTAAATAAAATATTATTAATTTATGTTAAGTGGTAATAAATTCATCGTTTGGAATTTCCGTTAACAACAACGAACACCAGTATAAAAAAGTGTCATTTTAGATCCAGGAATTCTTAAATGGTACAAGTATTTGAAGGTTTTTAGTAATTTGTTTGTGTGAAATAATCCTCAATATGCAAGTGGTTCCATTTTTAACACTACAAAACCTGGAATTATTTTTGGTTGGTGTTACTTTTCTACTGATAGTTCACTAGCTACTATGTACCTGATGTTAATTATGATCATTACAATCACATATACTTATTATATTTATCGCCAGTGATGGTAATAGATGCAACCCAAAAATGCTTGAACTGGAATTCCGAGATATACAGGGTGATGGGTGATTCATATTGACATTTCATTTTTTAAATGGAACGCCCTGTGTGTTATTACATATTTGGATTCTCCAGTCAAACGCACCATCTGGATGTTATTCAATATTTTGTCACATATAACAGGTGCCCGGTATTATATATATTAATTTCAGAAAACACGAGGACCCAAATTTTCAATGATGAACTCTCTTAGTTATAGTCAGTTCAATTTTGATAAGTTGAATAATGGATAACTTAATTTTTTTCAAAAATTTTTTTGTTATTTGATGACTCATTTAATTTCCTTTCATTCTATGTAGGTTAGGTTAGGTTTTTTGTGTGCTCTTTAGTGTTCATTATTTCATAGAAGGTCCTGGAGTTTAATTTCGCATGCTATCTAATGTGAAACTTCCTTACCTTTCCAACGATATAAAATTATTTCTATCAGCCTTTAAAACTTTCTTTCTAATCGTCAATTCCTTCAACACTCATAAATAAACTTCAACAATCATAAGTAAATTACGCCAGTAAAGTTTTGTTACCTTAACTACACTTTGACAATAATTTTAGTTTTTATTCTCAATTTTAAATTGTTTCTATATGGGTTTCTTTCTTGGAGAATGCTTTAGAAACATTATCGACAAGTCTAACATATAAATATAAAGCAAGATATATTTATTGATCGTGATTGACATCCAACGGAAGAAACTTTTAAAAACCATTTATAACAGACGAAGTTAACGAATTCAATATTCTAGCTGCTTTAGTAGAAAATCACCATGTAGCTTGAAAGAGAATTTGACGTATCAGAACCTGCATTGGCAGAATAATACCAAAGTATAAATTCCATTCTTATCATGTCCAGTTACACCAAAAGCTTCAAGAGGTGGAGCAAAAATTGAGTGGGATTCTGAATTTTAGAGTAAAATTTTATTTACCGACCCTTATACTTTTCATCGCAAAGGATTCATGAACACAATTTTCGTTATTACTCGAACCAAAACCCACACATTTTACTACGTACATAGTCAAAAGAGATGGACAGTTAATGTGTGGACAGAAATATTTGACAGCCTGGTGTTGGTTCATTTTTTTACAATGTTTTGAATTCCAACATGTGCGTAAATTGCTTAGATAACAATTTATTCAAACTCCTAGAAGAAGTTCCCCATGTACAATTAACAAACAACAGCAGATGAAGATATGACAATGAGAATAAAGATAGCCTTCGCACCCACCTACCGAAGGAACTTCGTCGAAGAATTCCTAGTAACCTTTAAATAGATCACCATTTTGAATATTTATTTTGTAGTTATGTTGCTATATATTATTTATTTGCTGTATGACTTTGTTATTTGTAAGGTTATGTTAATATTTTAGATTATTTAATAAATGTTTATAGTGAACCTTACTGGTTCTTTTTCATGGCCTTCTTTACTTCTTAGATTTGGAAGACTCCATAGTGATACGGAACTGACGATTTGGAGTAAAGTATTAGAGACAGATACAGACCTTGTATCGTTGGTAAGGTTATGAAATTTCACATTAGATAGTAGGCCAAGTGAAACTCAAATGTGTTTTTGTCACTCTCAATCCACTTATATAGGTACTCACAAATTTCTAACCGAAACAATAAGTTCTATATGTTCAATACAGCTGTTACAAATAGAAAACATTAAACCCACTGAATATGGAGAAATCATTATATACTTTTTAACCGACTTCCAAAAAGGCACTATTGTATGATCTGTGGAGGAGGTTATCAATTCGTCGCGTATTTTTTCGCTTTTTTTTTTTGTATGTATGTTACCTGATTTCTTCTCCTGTGGTTCACCGTTTTGAATGAATATGGTCTTGTTTAATAGATTGGTGAAACTTCAAATTTTGGAAAAGAATTCTATTGATAAAGTGATAAAATTTGTGAATGAACACATGCGTGCATGGAAATCGACCAATATCCCTAATATTTTAGTCGATTTTTCGATAACTCCTTATGGATGTCTATAGTTTTTTAACGTTTAATCTATTAAGGAAGATCCTTAGGTGATCTCATATACTTTTCTGCGACTGCAACTTGCAATTTTGCAGAAAATCGCCGATAATTCCAAAATTCTTATTAAAAATTTCATCGAAATGACATAACGGACATTTCCTCATAAATATTTTAATTACAACGTAATAGTGCGGTAATTTTAGGCACTGGAAGTTTTAATTGCGAATTTGAAAATTTTCTATGTACATCTCAAGCATATAGGTAGTAAAGCATAGTATTTTGGGCTCCTTAAATCAATGAGTACCAAGCTCGTTTTGTTTGTATACCAGGCAAATACCTATTTAAATGCAAATTTTTCCATTTTGTGAAGACGGTGCATTTGGTTGTCACATTCTCCCGGCCTAATAGAAAATTCAGTGACAACACATGTCAAACTTAAACTGCTATTTTGTGGGTTTATAGACAGGGTGTGTAGTTATAGCAAACAAAATCACAAAGTAAAGTGGTAGAAGGAGTTGCATTTATATGAAGATTGAAATATAGGACGGACTAGAATGATAGTGGCCAGTAGGCAGCCGTATATACAGGATGGTTGGAATATAGGGTGGACTGGACGTTTGGTGGTATAAAAATGTTGGAAAACATGTGAAATTAAAATTATATAGGGTGATTAAAAAACTTATATGATGTGGACATAAGCAAATCACATACAGGATGGTTGAAATATATACTGGAGTTGAATTATATTTATACAGTGTGATTAAAAAATTATTTCTTTTATAGCCCATAAGAAGTTGCATAAAGTGTGGAGAGGAATTAATGGCACCGGCTTCAAAAATATACCAGATTGGTAGGTAATTAATTTGTACAGAATGAGCACCTTTTAATGTTTACATTTTTTACTTCCTGGGTAGGTACCTAACAACATTGAATGTGTTATTTATTTGCTAGAGGTGCATTTTGTTATAATTATTTTTAGCTTTTTAGTTATAGGTAAAAGTCGGTTATCTTTTTTTTTAATGTTTTATTTTATTCTGTATAAGGAAATGTGCATACGCTCCATAATACTAAACAGACTACAATATAAACAGATACTTTTCACTACACCAGGCAAATTACCTCATTTTTAGGTAAAAAAATAAAAATTGTTATCTAAGGTTTGGTAGGTGGAAGTCGTAGAAGGGGTTATTTATTACAAACAAGGGACACATTAATGCAACAGCTGAAAAGTGGGAAGGATGATTTGCGGGGTCGAAAAGGGGTAGAAAAAGGCATTATGAGGTCCTACAAAACAATTTAAATATAAAAGTTGTAGATCTCAAAAAGATCTATAACTTTTATATAACTGACTTTTTCACATAACTTCAAAATTAGCTCAATAAACACAAAAAATGCATTTTTCGATTTTTATTTTTAGTTTCCGCAGAAATTGTTCGATTTTAATGAAACTTTCGTAGAAGGTAGTTTTTATAGTCGCAAACTATGAAACAAATTGTTCAATTTAAAATATTTAAAATTTCTCGATTATGACGTTTTTTCTGTAAAAAAAACAGTTTTTTTCAAACGAAAATTCTCCTTTGGAAAATTCTCGAAATAAGTTCCGTGGGTGCTCATTTTTTTCGTTTTTACATCTGCTTTCAATTTAAATAAAAAAATAGTAGTCACAAAAGAAGAACATGCTCAAAAATGCTAAAAAGGAAAAACTACGTTTTTTAATTGCTCATTTGTGGTTAATTGTTCACCATACGGCAAAACAAAAGTAACAGTGTGTAACTTATTTCAATACTAGTTTATGTTATTAACGTGCAATATATGTTACATGACTTCTGGTAAAATGAGAAAAACCACAATTATGTTACTGAAAAAATATATAATTTTAAAAATGATAAAAAAATGATCTATGTAAGATACATTATATATATAAAATTATATACAAAATCGGGAATAACCGGAGCTTCTGTCGTATAAGGCATGAAAATTGCGGTATCATTAATGGTGACTTGTTTCCAACCCCATTCGGAAGCCTTTTTCTTATTACTGAGCCAGGTCTTTAACTGGAAATTTGCTCTATAAGAGTGTTGCGTTGCGGCTCCAATTGTTGGTACTAAGTTTTCTAACTTACAAGTATTCCCGGCTGTCAAAATTTGATATTTACATTTAATAAAGGAATTGTTAAAAATATTTACTTCAAGGCGATTTATAGTAAAACGAGTAGAAGAAGATGCATATACTGTAATAATTAATACATCAATACGATCAGCTGAAGAAAACAAATCTGTTAACTCAACAACACGATACAATACACTAAAACAGTTATTGACCTTTTGGTGCTATTAGGTAAATCAATTGAGTCCGATGAATTCTATATATATATATATATATATATATATATATATATGCACGTTTCGGCAGAGTCACATCTGCCCTCTTCAGGTCGGTTCGCATAATTCTCGTACCTTTCTGCTTTCGCTTCTAGTTACTCGAATACTTAGTACATATATATATATATATATATATATATATATATATATACATACATTATATCTTGTAAATCACTTTTGAGTTTTAAAAAAAAATTATTTATTGAAATAGAAAAAATTAAAAATTTGAATAAAACATTAAATTGAAAATTAAAATGAACTAACTAAATGGTACAAGTATACTAACGATAAATGACGACCGTGGGACCGCGTCGCTTTGATTTATAACATTAAGAAGGCTGACTAATCAAAAGAACGGTCAAGTCGATGCATTCCCACGTTCACATAGTGAAGCAGGAAACTGGTCAGCGAAATATGATACTTTGTATCTTACATGTGCATGATATTTACGCCTAACAGCTCCCCTTTACCAAGAAAAGTTGATGCTGTAACATCAACTTTTGGAATTTACTGGACGCTAGCTAGATAAGCAAAAAAATTCAATTATGGGAATAAAATAAAAGTAAAATGAACATAATGATTAAGATTAAATAGGTTACATAAAAATACAAAAAAAAAATATTAAACACAGAAAGTGAAATTAGTCCATAGAAACGTTTCAATAAAAGTTCTCACTTCTATAGGTCTGGATATTCTGGTTCCTCTCCGATGTGGGGCCTCAGTTTTGGTATGAGCCTGGAGAACGGTTTTGCCAAGGTTCTCAGACTCTCTAGATTAGAGTTGTCGTTTTTCGGAGGTCTCTTATGATTTTCAATGAGCTGTATACAATAACAATTGTTACAATGATAATTATTGTAGCATACGTGAACCAGGAAATGTTTTTATTAACAAAGGGTTGATTGATGAGATCGTCAAGATCCCTTGAATACTGGTCCAGCTTGTGGTTGGCTATGGATAGTTCTTCAATGTTTAAGTCGTCCAGTTTAAGCGGTTTAAGATTCGGGATTGTAAGTTTCTCAGGATGAGAATTGCAGCAATTGAATGGAATTAAAACTGAATGAGAATTGTCTGAAATGTTCATGAATTTTTTCGGTTCGGATTGGATTTTTGTAATCCCAACAAAAGCACTACATTCCGTTTGTAACCGAATGATAGAATTGTTCGTTAGCACTAAAGTTTTGGCGTCAATTCCTAGACAATTAACCGTCACATGTAAGGGTTCCGATATGTTCACAATCCATGCATTTGTTTCGAGTTTTTGAACATTGTACCCTTCACTGAAAACGATGGCACTTTTACAAGTTTCGGGGACACTACGAATCTTTTTCAGAAGCTGCGCCTCACAGGGTGCATTTGAGTCTATGGGATACGCGTATAAATCGGAGCACAGTTTTCGGAGTGGAGTCAGCTGTTTGCACGCACTCAAGTCCTTGATCGGTATGTACATAAGAGAAGCATCATTTCACGCAATATATTTTTGTGTGAATGAAAGAATATGATGAAAACCAGTTCTATCATCTAAAATTGGGATAGGATATAAGTGGTAGGCGGTGTAGAGTTGTTGCTCTACAAGAGGAATTTTCAAAATAAAGACTAAATCTGAATTAGTTTGAAACGCTTCTAATTCGATTACTCCCAAATATTGGGGGCACTTGAATATCTGACAGGTACCTAACGGTAGATTGTTTTTGACAAGATTTTGCAAAATTTCCTGTAGTGACTTTATCAAATGATCAGGTGTCATTATTGAGGAATGAATTATTTTTAAGCGAGCAAATGTTATGGAATTTAAATTATTATTGAGGTTATCCTCAAGAAATAAATAACTTGCCATTAATTTTTCGCATATTCCCAAAAATGTTTTGCTTGGATATTTTGTCGTTTAGAGTATGTATTGCCAAATTGATTGCGTCGATGTTTTCGTTAAAGTTTGCTTCGTCAATTTGGAGTTTCTGAATGGTTTCATTGAAAGTTTTGATAATAGAAGTAGTTACGCTTATTTGATTTTTTAGAAGATTCTCTACTTGTAATTGTCGCTGGTTTATTGATACTATCTGTGAAGAATGCGCCATCGGTTGCGTCAAGGTTTCCAGTGATGGCTTTAAAGATAGTTCCTACACCGTTAATTAGTCCTCGTTTGGATCTTTTAGTGTCCATGAATATTTCTGAAAATTTAGTTTTAATTGAATCTGAAATTTGGGATAGGAGACTGATGTGAGTTTGTACATCAATTCGGAATGCACTTATGTCATGAAATTTGAAACCTGGGATGGGATCGACAATGTTTTCTAATGTTTTGAGGATTCTGTTGTTGTTTTCAAAGATTTCTTTAAGTATCGTCAAGTTGCGATGAACTAGTAATGTCCATTTATAGTTGGAGATGACTATTCTAGTTTCGTCGTGATAGTAAATACCAAGAGTGTTGTTTATTGGTTTGATGTTGAACTGTGAGACTGCTGATCCGAACAGCAGTAGTAACCTGAAAAGAAAGTTAGTTTTCAGAATAGGGGTAGGATTTTGAAGGGTGTTAGTTTCGATTTTGACTGAAATGATGAACATTCGTCAAGATGGTTGATTTTAATCCGTGATAAAGCATCAGCGTTCTTATTAACTTTATCAGGCTTGTAAATAATTTCATAGTCGTATTCTGCTAGTTTGAGTCTCCATCGGGCAAGTCTACTACCGGGATCTTTTATAGAAAATAGCCAGGTTAACGGGCGATGATCGGTTAGTAGTAGGAACTTACGGCCATAGATTATCGGACGAAAATGCTTAACCGCTCAGGCAATGGCTAAGAGCTCTCGCTCAATGGTGGAGTACCGGGTTTCGGCTTTACAAAGGGTCCTAGAAGCATATTCAATCGGTAAATCCTTACCTATTGGCGCTTGAGATAATACTGCGCCGACAGCAAAAGCGCTAGCGTCTGTAGTCAGTACAAACGGTTCGTCAAAATTTGGGAGTATAGGGGTGGAAGTCAATGTTCGTTTTAATTCATTGAAGGATTTTACACATTCTTCGTTAAGATTGAATTGTTGGTCTTTTTGTAATAGTTTTGTTATTGGTTTGGAGATCTTAGCAAAGTTAAAAATGAACCTACGGTAGTAACCAGCAAGCCCTAAGAAGATTTTATGTCTTTAGGGTTCTTTGGTTGTGGAAAGTATAAAATACAGTCTACTTTTGATGGATTGGGTTTTACACCGTCTTTAGTAATAAGATGTCCTAACTAAGCGACCTCCTTGCGGAGAAATTCGCATTTGTCAGGCTGTATTTTAAGGTTAGCCTTTCTGAGTCTTTTAAATACGTCTGTCAGTCGTGATAGATGGTCATGTATTGTAGGCGAGTAAATGATTATGTCATCCATGTAAACCAGACATCTTTCATTCTGGATTCCCATAAGAACGTTATCCATCACCCTTTGAAAGGTAGAACAGTGAATGCAGTTTTCGCGATTACTTTTGGGTTTATTTCTATCTGGTGGAAACCAGAGGCGAGGTCACGAGTCGTAAAGTACTGGCATTTGCCTAGTTGGTCTAGTAGGTCTGAGATGTTTGGTAGTGGGTACTTGTCATTGACTGTAAGTTCGTTAAGTTTGCGGTAGTCTACTACAACACGCCACTTCTGTTTTCCAGAGGCGTCTAATTTCTTTGGTACCACCCAGACGGGAGAGGACCAAGGCGAATTAGAGGGTCGTATAAAGCCTTCGTCGAGCATTTTTGCTACCTGGGACTTAACTTCTTGTTTGTGTACTTGGGGATAACGGTATGATTTTGTATAAACGGGTTTCGCGTTGTTGGTATCAATACTATGTTTGATTTCGTTTGTGAATGATAAGTGATCGCCTTCGAGGTAGAATATGTCTGAAAAGTCAAGGCATAATTGTAAGATTAAGTCTGACTCTTCGTCGTTTAAATGTTCTAGTCGGAGTTGTTTAACGATTTCTTCTTGTCTGCCGGGTCGTTATAGTTCAAAGGAGTATTTTGTGAGAGTGAATTCATAGAAAAGTTGGTTCGAGTTTTAGATATTGAAAAATTTACTATTTTAGGGATGGCATTCGCATTTAGAATGGATGTAAGAAATTGACCTTTGCAGTCTACTGTAACAACAGCATTAGGGAGGTGAACTTTTTCAATTTCCATACCTGTTAGTAAGGCTTCGGTGTTTCTTAGTTCACAGCTGAGTTTAAAGATTTGTTCTGTACGAGGTTCAATTGTAATAGTATTAATGGAAGTATAGGAAGGCGGACATTGTACAGACTCGGTGGCATTGATTGTATCGTCTGTCACTTTATACTGCGGAAGTGTCTTAAAGTTGGTTATTAATTGTTTTTTGTCAAAGTCAATAATGCAGTTGTAGTGCTCTAGAAAGTCAAAGCCTAACAAACCGTCGAATTCTATATCAAGGTTGCAGATGTAAACCTTGTGAGGGTCTTTTATATTGAAAGGGACGAGGGTCGATTCATTTATAAGGATTTTCTGGTTGGTAATTCCCTGAATTACCACATTTTCCTGAAATCTATATCTGAAGCGTGTGCAAGTGTCTGGTTTGAAAATTGAAAGACCAGCACCGGTGTCTATTAGGAGTTTATATGTGTTAGAGGAATCTGTGATGTAGTATAGATTTTTAGAATTTACGGTCAAAAGCGGTCTTATAGAAAGCTCTGTTCGGGGAAGTTCAAATTCGGGTCGAAACTGTCTAGATTTAGCGTTTGAATTTGGGTCTGAAGTTCTGTGATTTCCGGGGGTTCCGTTTGGAAAGGGAGGTTCTAAAAATTTACGGAGGAAAATTCGTGTTCATTTTCAACATAGTTGTCACATTCTGCGTTATCTGTTTTTGAGTAATAGTCGTAATTGGTTTGTGTCGAATCGGAATAGTCTTGGTCGTAACTACCGAAATCAGTATTTTGGTATTGACTTTCGTATAAGTTAGTATTGGGTTGGTCGTACTCATAATAATAAGAGTTGTTCAAGTGATGTGTTCGTTGTTGCCGGAAAAAGTTTTGATTAGGTTTATATTGACCTGAACTTTGGGGTTGTGCACTTGTCGGAGGACGAGGTGGTTGAAAGTTTCTGTTCTACTGGAAATTTTGAGTATTGGGTTGGAGTTGTGGCCTACTCTGGAATTGGCCCGGTTGTTGTGAAAATGGGTTAGGACGTATGTTCGAAAAGTTTTGTCCGTAATTTTGGGTTTGTTGCATTTGTCTCGATTTGGTGAGACATTCATTAACAGCATGCCCCATTCTTTTACAGAAGGAACATTGTTTTTGTACTGGAAACTGGTTGGGCTTTCGAGGAGGTGGACCTTGGTTTCTAAAATTTGAAAATTTTTGAGATTCTAAGTGATGGAGTTGGAGTTCACGTTTTATGCGTGAAACGGCGGTGAGAATGTCTTTAGGATCGCTAGTACGAACTAGTTGTCCTATCTTTGGCTCTAAACCTGTTAGGAGGCTCTTTGGTGCCATGGATTCGATCAAGTCGATTTGTGCCTGTTTCTCTTTTTGAGTCAAGTTTTGTTTGTTAACCGCAGCAAGCATTTTTGCTTGGTGAGTTTGTAGTCTGGCTGAAAATGTTATGGGGGATTCGGTATTTAATTGCCTCATTCTTTGAAGATCCTGAATCAAGGCTGAGAGATCTCTAGGATCTCCAAAGTGGTTCTCTAAGAGTGTCTGAATTTCTGTTAATTGAGTCGGGTTTCGAGAATTTATTAGTTCGGCTGCTCTGTCGCGAAGTTTGTTTTTGATGTGCAATATTAGAAGTACTTGTTGGTAGTCAGTTGCCATACTATATGCAGTTTGGCATGAAGAAATGAAAGTATTTAAGAATATAGGGTTTCCGTCACATTCCGGAATTATTGCGAAAATTTCTGATATTTTGTATGGCTCTACAGTTGGAGTCGCAGCACCTTGTCTTGTAGTTGCCATTTCAAATATTCAAGTGTTACGAAAATAAAAATTAAATAAAGCGGAAAAATGGAAGTAAGTAAAGTCACACAAAAATTTATCAAAATTCAAAATTATGTATGAGCTCTGATTTATAACAGTAGAAAGCTGACTAATCAAAAGAACGGTCAAGTCGATGCGTTCCCACGTTTACATAGTGAAGCAGGAAACTGGTCAGCGAAATATGATACTTTGTATCTTACACGTGCATGCTATTTACGCCTAACATATATATATATATATATATATATATATATATATATATATTTAACTATTTTTTCTAGGACCTTACCTTTGGCCGGACATCGCAATAATGCTTTTTTCCACCCCTTTTCGACCCCCCAAATCATCCCTCCCACTTTTCAGCTGTTGCATTTATTTTTCCCTTGTTTGTAATAACCCCCTCTAAAACTTTCACCTACTAAACTTTAGAAAACATTTTTTTTTAAAGGTAATTCGCCTGGTCTACACAGGTTACGTCCATATAGAATCCATACGATTAGTGATTAACTCAAAATCCATTAATTCCAAAAAAGAAAATTCGCGTTACTGGACTAGCAGATAGATTCCGATAGGTTCTAAAATCGTCATTAAGTGGCAAAAATTTTTTCCAGATAGACTGCATACAAACTAATCAAATTATTACTGTTCCTGTGGTTCTCTATGGGACTCTATCGGTTGATTTCAACGCAGTATTTTATGAAAAATAAGAAGACACAAAAAACACAATCATTTTAATTTCTTGATGGATGTCTTTAAAACAGATACACATTACCTATTAAAAAATAAATAAATATTAAGTAACCCATGGTTAAGTTTTTAAAAATTTGAGTGACATAGTAAAGACTGTTCATCATTTTGGCTATTAATATTATGGAGAGTCGTCAATACTTTCCTCCAATTAAAGCCTCCTATAATACCCGACAGTTCTGATATTCATCTGTTTCTGTACGTCTACATTTTGACCAAATATCGAATAATGTCCAATCGATGCGTTTTAGATACGCTGTATGATATACAAAGTCAAGCTAAAATTGACTGAGACATCCAAATATGTAATAATATACAAGGTTTTCCGTTTTAGAAAATATAACTTTAATATGAATCACCCTGTATATGTCTCTAAATTCCAGTGAAATTATTTTTAGTTTGCGTCTCTCACTACCCCTCATCTTTCCATGGCAGCAGATTTTTAAAATATGTATCAGAATAGCCACAATCTTCCGTCCACACACTATTGGGCCACAGTGTATATATAAGTTTCTACTGCTTTTGAGAAGAAATTAATAGAAAAAAAATTAAATAGAATTCGAATTTCTGATTAAACTGGGAGATTGTGCATGTTTCATGGTATCGCTTAGACAAAATTTTCAAGGGATTGGCATAAAATTCAGTATTAACTGATTGTTAAACGAGATGCTTTTTGGGACAAATTACAAAATGTTGTTTATTAGTATAATCTATTCGATTTGATGTGAGATTTTGGTCAAAATATTTCACAATAGTATGAATTATTATTGCAAGTTATTTATCTTACCTAGTCCCCAAATCTTTCCACCTCTGAATTCACCTTCATGTTTCATTCCATCAGCCCTCCAGAATACACCATATCCATGAAACCAGCCTTGTATAAATTCTCCTTCATACCTGTAACCCAAAATTCATTTCATTTATCCTTCACTCAGTTGACAGAGAGTTTTTAATTGACAAAATTTAATAACAAAACGCTGATGCTATCAATTTTGTAGATTATACTGATTTTCCCCATTCCCCCTAAACCAGAATATTTTTGATTTGTCCCTCCCTCTAGGATTTTTTCCGATTTGCCCTCTTCCAGGACAATTTTTTTTACTATTGTTTCCTTCCCTAAACCAGAGATATCACTCATCATTCCGAAGAAGATGAGTGAGATCTTATCGAAACGTCAAACTGTCTTTTCTAAAACAACTTAACAATACACACGAGAATCCCGAGAACCTTCAATTACATATATATATATATATATATATATATATATATATATATATATATATATATATATATATATATATATATTATGTTTTAGGCGGTTTCCGGGAATTCATCCGCGTAGTTGATAACTGATCCCTGTCGGGATCGATGGTAAAATGACGACGTTTCGGCAGAGTTACATCTGCCCTCTTCAGGTCGGTTCGCATAATTCTCGTAGCCTTCTGCTTTCGCTTCTAGTTACTCGAATACTACCCGCGAAAACTTAAAAACATATGTATATATATATATATATATATATATATATATATATATATATATATACATGTATACATATATAAAGGGTTATTCACTTATTACTACACGGAATATTATGACTAATATACTCATTTTAGACGATCTTTTCTTAGGTTGATATTTAACATTTTAGAATAATTTTCATTTGATACAGGGTGTCCCAGAAATGTGAAAAGTATCAAAGTATTATTTTTTTAAATCGAATGCCCTATATATTATTACATTTTCGGTATCTGCGATTAAAATAATAAGGTGTATCATAAAAGTTTATTGTACCTAAATCCCATAGTTTCTGTAATATTCAGTATTTTATCAAACTGTAGCGATCATTTAATCTACAGGAAGGCTACACATAGGGTTATACCTACACTACAATTCTAACCACCCAGCAACAAAAACTGGCATCACCAAAACACTAATCCATAGAGCCAAAAATAACTGCAGCACACCAGAAGTTCTCAAAGAAGAACAAGTGAAACTTAGAGACCTTTTGACGAATGGATATCCGGAAGTCATTATTAACAGGGCGTTTGAAGAATTGGACAAACCACCTAGGCAGGAAGAGGAAACCACCATATTAACTCTATTATTACCTTATAATAAAGGCTTGTTGGAGAAACTTGGACGAATTGCACATAGATATGGAATCAGAATGATCTTCAAAAGCAGCAACACCTTGAGAAGCATAATTACAAGAACAAGGTCGGACGCTCCAGCAATACCAAATAACTATATGTACAGCATACCTTGTGAATGTGGCAATCTTTACATTGGAGAGACAAAGCGACCGCTGGACATCAGGGTTAAGGAGCACCACATAGCTACTCAAAGGGTGGTTGTAACGAAGTAGGGTTAGCTAATCACGCATGGACCGAACACCATAATATCAGCTGGGACCAGACCAGGCTAATTCACAAGGAAGAACACTGATATAAAAGAAAATTTATAGAGACAGCATATATAATCTCCAGCGTCCAAATTAAAAACATTTAGAAAACCCTTCTTCAGCCACTGCCGCTACGCATCACCGACAAATACAAAGCTATTAGAACGTTGTGAGATCAACCATTTCAAGATGGTGGAAGTCCAAGAAAACTTCAAGGCACGAAGTACATTGTCTACCAGCTTCAGACTAACTTTGAAATCTATATTCCTTTTTTTCACTCTTGGAGATGGATTTAACCTACAAGAAGGAAAAAATCATCTCAAAATTGAGAAACTCCTCCTTGTTTGAAGGCGGTTAAAAGATCGATTATAAATCAAAATTCCTCTTCACAAAACGAGTTTTTAAATTAATTTGAAGCTGAAATAAAAAAAATCCTTTGTCTACAAAATTCTTTTACCAACTTACTTCGCTCCATCGGTAAAACTTAAAACACCACCACCATGAAAAAGATCATTTTCAAAAATACCATCATATCTAGTCCCATCTGGAAACAAAATGTGGCCTTCTCCTTGTCTCTTACCCTCCGTGTTAAACGTTCCAACATAAACTGTACCATTTTCATATCGGTAGCCCCCTTGTGCAGATATTGGTACTGCAAAAAAAATTCAGTTTTAAATTTATTTATTTAAAAAAACTTACATAACTCTTTATTCATGATTATCTATTGACCTCTATGGTGCTAGTCTCTGTGAATATAATAATAATAATCATAATAATTAAATTAAATTTACCAACAAATCAATAATTTGAATTAATATAATTTACTTAGCCCTATTTTCAATAGGTAGGCAACTGCGTGTACAGGATCATGTAGAACTGGTTCACAATTTTCTCGACCTTCACTTTATTGATGAATTGTGTTTGTAAAAATGGTGCAAAAAGCTTTGATTCTATTATTTATGGCGTGCAATATTTTAAATAATTGCTTATAAAAAACCGCAAAACGACATGGTTTCAACAAGAGGGGTAAAATTGAAATTTTTTGAAGGAGAAAGAGTGTTGTGTTATGAACCAGACCCAACAAAAGCGAAAGTTTTATACGATTCCAAAGTGAGAGTTCATAACCTACCCTATTGAATTTTTGCATTTTCATTCTTTATTTAATCAAGTAGGTCATGAATGATTTTTGATTATTTTTTGATAGGTCTTGGATATAGTGATTAATAAGGATCAAAGGGGCAGAAAAATTGTAGAATATCTCATTCATTTCCAAGTAAGTTAACCAATAATGTTTTATAGTGTTTATTTAGTTGTTTATATTTACATTCAGGGCTGGAATTCTTCTTGGGATAGGTGTGTAGGTGAAGAATATGTATTAAAAGATACTCCTGAAAACAGGCAGTTGCAAAAAGATCTAGCAGAAAAATCACAGCTTCAGTTGTAAGTAACTTTTGAAATAGAAATGCTTCATTAATTAAAGTGTTGTTAATTATAGGGGAGCATATTTATATAGGAAGGAAAGAAAGAAAAATAGAAAGATAAGTGAGAGGGCGTCTGCTTCAGAAGATGGGAGTTCTGGTAGTCCAGCAAGGATGGATACAGATGATGGTCATGGAGTAACTAGTAGCTCAGGAGAGGATTCATCAATGGAAGATGAATCAATACATATTGAGTTGACACCTGATCTCAGAGAAATTCTTGAAAATGACTTTTATCTTATAAAGGAAAAGAACAAAGTAAGCAAACTTTTTGTTGATACATGTTGCTTATAAGTTCTTTTTCCAGTTATTGAAATTACCAGCCGAACCAAATGTAGCAACAATACTAGAGGGATATTATAAGCAGTATGGCTTAGGACAAATATGTACTTTTACAGACAAATCTACAACAAGACACAGAAATAGTATAGCAAATCCTCGTGCAAATCATATTAAGCCAAACCCAGAAGATATCCAGAAAAGGTAATTATTACCTTAAAAATTATATATTTTTTATTAATAAGCTATTTTGTAATGTGTAACCTTAAAACAAACACATTTTTCAAATCATTGAAACAGACTATCAGAAAAACATGGGTAAATAAATAAACAATTTGACAAGCTGAAGCATTAATATAAAAATTCAAATTTGCCATGAATTGTCCAATGTGTCATTTCACCTTAGTATTCTTAAACTTCTCAGTGTACAAAATGACATGAATTCTTAGAGTTCATGTTCAAGATTTGGATATCATTCAAGATGTTGAATGTGCCACCAATAGATTCATTTTTCTTGACTTTATAAATAACTAATTTTTCTGACTTCCGAAAAGAGAATACTTTTTATTAATAACACTTGGGACAACATTTTTTAACTGACTTCCAAAAAGGAGGAGGTTATTAATTCATTGGCATCTTTTTAACCAACTTCCAAAAAGGAGGAGGTTATCAATTCATATGCAACTTTCTTTTTTATGTATGTGGGGCGATTATTCAAAAACGGCTTGGGCAATTTTAATGTTTTAAACTGCATTATTTTAAGAAACATTACAGAAAAGTCCCATATAATTGTCTATAACATGAGATTTGCAGTTTTCTAGAAAATCAGAAAGAAAAAAAGTAAATATAGGACTAGATTTCAACGATTTTCTCTAAAACCGTTCAAGAAATTTGAATATTATAAATTGTATTCTACAAAGATATGTTCCTTGATTCTGTATATTCTATGATGTAAAACTTACCATTTTTCTGAGAATCGGAAAAATATATGCAAAAAAACTGTAAACATCATGATAAATGTCAAATTTTTATAACAAATATCTAGTTTAAATGTCAAGATTTGCCATGAAAGTATGTCATACAGGGTGTTTGTAATGATTTTCATTTTACTGACTTTGAAGTCAGTTTATCTTAGAAGCGAAGTTAACTAACAATCGCATGAAATTGCAGAAAATATTCCATTAGCTTATTAAAATGAGTATTTGTTATTCCAGCAATCTCGTCTGTGTGGAATATGGTTGAAGGTGTGTGCATGCATGCATGTAATATTAGGTGGTATATGTAGTTATATACATAGGATGGTTGAAATATAAGTTGGAATTGATTTAGTTATACAGGGTGGTTCTAAAAATATTGTATTGGGTAGCACATATGTAGTTGCATATACAAGGCGGTTGAAATAAGAGTGGAGCAAAACTATAGTTATACAGGGGATATTTGCGTTATAGAACGGAGAATAATTACAGTTATACAAAAGGCTTTAAAAATTGTCAGAAGCAGTTGAATATACAGGATTGTTGAAATATAAGGTGGAGTATAATTCAAGTTATACAGGGCTGTTTAAAAAAGTTATATAGTTTGGAACATAAGTAGTTGCTTAGATACTGTGTTAGAAGTAAGGGTGGGGTAAAATTATTGTTATTGAGGGTGTATCAAAAATTTGTTATAAGCATAAGCAGTTAGGATATTTGAATTATAGGAAGTAGGACAGGGTATAATTATAGACATTGGTTAAAAAAATATACTGGTTGATTGAAATAAATGTCATAAAATGTGGTTCAAAAAAGTGAATTTTGTTACATAGGGTAGACCATGAACAGTTGCATAAATGGATTACCAGACATATGGGGTGAAGTAAAATGATTGATATACAGGAATAATTTAACAATAGAAAAATAGATTGTGTGGAGAGGATTTGTACTTATACAGGGTGGTTTTAAAAATATCAGGACCTTTGTATATTGTGTTGAGTTATATTATAGTTGTACAGGGTGATTCAGAAAATGATAGACCAATAAGTTATGTACGAGTGACCAGTACACAGAAACATATAGAGTGTAGATGCAATATAGAGTGAACTAGTTACATTTATAGAAAGTGGTGCAAATAATAAAACAAATAAAAAAGTTAAAATATATTTGGAAAATACAGACAAAGAATAAGAAGTAGAGAGGCAGAAAACGAGAGAGAGAGAGAGAGATAAGAATATGCTAAAATTTTCAATCAAATTGTATCTTAATTATATCAGGTAAAAAAAGAAATATCTGAAAATAGTGATTGATTGCACACAGTTTCTAAACTGTTTTTATTATAAGTCAGTGGAAGTCGTTTCTTTTTTAAATATAAATTATTATTATATATGGCAAGTGATTATTCAAAAACAAATTGGGAAATTTTGTTGATTTGAACTTTATATTAAGGAACATTACAGAAAGGTACCAAATAATTGTTTATATTGTGAGATTTACAGTTTTCCAGAAAATAAAAAAATAGTAATTAAGGGTGAAACAGTGAATTTCAATTAATCTTCAGTGTTTCCTCTAAAATGGCTCAACAATTTGCATATTTTAAATTGTATTCTGCAAAGATATGTTCCAGCTTGATTCCGTATATTTTTCTATTTTGTAAAATATACCATTTTTCTGAAAATCGGGAAAATATGTGCAAAAAAACTATAAATGTCAAATTGTCATCTTAAACATCTAGTTTAAATGTCAAGATATGCCATGAAAATATATCATGCAGGGTGTTTGCAATGGTTTTCATTTTGATTCATTTGAAGTCAGATTCTTTTAGAGATGAAGTTAAGGTATGTGGTTTATAGTCGCGTGAAATAGAAGAAAATATTAGTATAGGATTGTAGGTGTATGTGTGCGGGCATGTGATATTAAGTGGTATATAAACAGTTGGATACATAGTATGGTTGAAATTTAAGGTGAAATTGAATTAATTAAACAGGGTGGTTCTAAAAATATTGTATTGGGTGGTACATAAGTACTTGTGTATACAAGGTGGTTGAAATAAGAGTGGAGCAAAACTATAGTTATACAGAGTGGATATTTGCATTATAGGACAGAGAATAATTACAGTTATACCGAAGGATTCAAAAAAATGTTAGAAGCAGTTGAGTATACAGGATCATTGAAATATAAGATGGAGTAGAATTACAGTTATACGGGGCGGTTAAAAAAATTATATACTGTGAAACACATAATTAGTTGCTTATACAAGGTGTTTAAAGTAAGGGTGGAATAAAATTATTGTTATTCAGGGAGTATCAAAAATTTGTCATATAATGGTATAATAAATGGTAGAGTTGTGGTTCAAAAATGTGAATTTTGTTATATAGGGTAGACCATGAGCAGTTGCATAAATAGAATACTAGACATATGGGGTGAAGTAAAATCATAGGTATGCAGGATTAATTTAAACATGAGAAAAATAGAGACAGTCAATAGTGTGAAGAGGATTTATACTTATACAGGGTGGTTTTAAAGATATCAGGACCATTGGAATATTGTGTGGAGTTGAATTATAGTTGTACAGGGTGGTTCAGAAAATGATAGCCAAATAAGTTATATAGAGGTGACCAATACATGGAAGCATATACAGGGTGGATGCAATATAGAGTGAATTAGAGTTACACTTATAGAAAGTGGTCCACATAATAAAACAAATAAAAAAAATTTAAAAACATTTGGAAAATATAGAAAAAGAATACAAATTAGAGAGGGAGAAATAGAAAGAGAGATAAGAATATGTTAAAATAATCAATAGAATTGTACCTTAAGTCAGATAAATAAGAACATGTCAGAATAGAGTGATTGATTGCACACGGTTTCTAAGCAGTTATTATTTTAAGTCAGCTGAAGTCAGTTCTTTTTTAAACATAAATTATTTGATGTCTGAAAAATTATTTGATGTCTGAAAAATTATTTTGTGAATAATTGTTATGGGTATTTTGCGTATACTCTCCTCCGTTTTTTCTGCAATAGTATTTGAAATTTGTAAATAGGGAACAAAGAGTAGTAAGGCAATTTCAAAAAAATGACAGGATTACTGGTTGTCTCTAGAGGATTTCCTCCTCACAGATTTTCTGGGAGATGTCTACCATGTTATCAACCAGCATTCCTGTATATAAATAAGTCTTTTGTATTGTGGGATACTTACCTGTATTTCAACTTCAAATATGGCATCATTATAAATCAATGTAGTTATATACACACATTTTTGCGATGATATTTTGACAGTGGCACATTAGAAAAATTGTATCGGATATCAAATTTTTCTCTTACCACATGTTTCTAACTTCTTAAAGAAGTCCAAATAATGACATCTTCATGTATCTACATATATTTCTGAATTTTTAAGAAAAACGTTATGAATTATTCTAATATAGGGTGGTTCAAAAGCTACAATTTAATTCTAATGAAGGTGTAGTGATGCAACAATCTTTAACAGAATTAAGGCAGACTCTTTTAAATTTGGTTTTGTGTTGTGTTTTTCTTTGTGTCATATTGTGACTAATTTCAATTTTTAAGTTTTAAGTTGTTTTTATTGTTTTTTTTATGTAATTGATTTTAGTAGGTATGTGACTTTAATTAAATGTCGTTTTGACATTAAATCAGTTGTGTACTCCTTTCAGTCATTCTGACTGTATATGTGGTATAGTTGTTACTGTAATTTAGTTGTCTTGAGTTCCAGTATCACTTGGAGAAGTTTGTTGTTGTTTCTCAATGTTTGTTTTGGTTTTAATTATATTTAACTCTTTGTTCATGAATTTTGTAGGATAATTGTTTCCATCAAGAATACTTTGTATAATTGTTTTTCCTTTATTAAATTTATTGTCATCAGAACAGTTGATCTTTGGTCTATTATATAGTGATTTAATAACCTTTCTTCACTGTATATGTTAGTATGAGTCGGTTTTCTATAAAGAGACAAGAAAGAACTCACGGCCGTGCCAAAATTTTGTTGGAAAAAGTCATTGTTTAACTAACATTGTTTGTTTTCTACAAAATGTTACTATCATTTCAATTGATAATTGAATATGTTGATGTAAAGAAGAGTTCTGTCCAAATAGGTCTTTTACCACAGGGAGTATTTTGGAGAGGGGAACATTATTGTAAAGGTTTGATATGTGAAAACGTGCTAACATGTAACTATTTTTAGATGCTAAATTGGATTTCCTGTCAGAGGAGAAATAATTTTTGAAAGTTCACTTCATAGGGAGTTTATAGAAGTGACAATTGGCCTTAATGAGGTTTGTTCCTACCTGCAGTTTCCGTTCCGCCATGAAACTGTCACGAAAACGCATGCATGGAATTTATGCGCAACTGCGAGTTTAGCACAGTTCAACGCACTACCATTGTTGGAACGGTTTTCTGACAAGTTTGTGATCTTAACTCTGTGACCTTAATGTATTGACAGTTTCTACTGCGCATGATTAATAAGAATCACCAAACGATTCTTTCTCTTCACCAAGGATTGAAATGACGATGCAAGAAAGGGTACATCATAATCATAACTTGGGTGGAACAGTTTTTCTTGAATGTGCATGACGGTGATCGTCACATGTACTGTTTCCCATCGGGTACGAACAAACCTATGGTGTATTGTGTTTATAAATTTTTGGTCAGCAATAAAAATGTAGTGTGGAGTGAGTGCTTTGGCTTCTTGTTCTGAAAATTCATGTCTATGGTTGTACAGTAAATGATATATATTGTTTTCTACTGAACTTGTCGGATCTTTGGTTGATTTTCTGTATTATTCTTGGTTTATTATATTTTGAATTTTGTCGTCCTAATTTTTTTAATAGTGTTGTTTCCTATGTCACCTGGTATTTTTTATATAAATTAGTCATGTTTTAAGTTTTTAAATGGTATTTTGGTAAGGTATGACGGGAGATTAATGCATACTCAGCGACGGGAGATTTTTCAGGTTGTAATAATCGACAATTCCTCTTATGTTCAGATACCCGTGTGTCGATGCTATATATATACAGCTCCACATAAACTTTTTAAATAAACCAACATTAGTTTTTAAAAAAACAGACATTATTGTGTTCATAATTTAAAATGCTGTTTTGATCAATGTGTTTATTATTTTTTGTGGCTGATGCAACAGTATTATGGCGACCCAAGTAACTCTCAAATATTTTAAATTTATATAAAAGTGATCAGCGGTATAGTGTTTATTGAATCAAATTGAATATTTTCATGTTTTATGGATCTAAGCAGGGACGAGTTTACACTAAGTTTACACTGCTTCATGCTAGATAAAATTTCAGTATATAGTTTTCAAATCAATAAACCATTTATATTTTTTGGGATAATTACACAGAAAACATTATTTTTGAAACTGTAAATGATAAATTGAGAAACGAGTCACTTTTAACTGAGATATAATCATACCAGACACTTTCATTTTCAGGTTAACAGTATGCCGAGAAGTAATGGATGGTTTAAGAATTTATTTTGATTTTGTTTTGAGTGACTTATTGTTATATAATCCAGAAAAGGGGCAAATAACAACAAAAATAGCAATTTATCAACCCATTAAAGCAGAAATAAAAAACGAGTAAGTACATTTTCATTTATTTTAGAAATCATTAAGGTTTAATTATAGCATTAACTTTGAAAATGTTACATGTCAGTTTCATGTGACAAAGAAGTAAATCACTACTTTGCTTTAGTATTCTATTGATCTTTACATAACTTATTTCAACTGTTTGTAAGTAATCAGTATATATTATCATTGGCACCATATTTGCCATTATGTCATGGTCTAGCCTTCCTTACATATTTCTTTCTCATTTTCGATATACTTCTGTTGTTAGCTTTTACGGACTAGGTTATGCCTGCTATTTTCCTGTTGTCATAATCCCATCCTATATTGCGTTTCATTGGTCTTTTACCACCCCTTGGCGACTATTCTATGATTTTGTTATTTGCTTATTGTAGAGTACTTGTGGAACCACCGTACCTTTTTCTTCCGTTTTGGATTAATTCGTAATTGCTTTATTCTGGATAACATTTTGTAAGTGTTAAATAACTTTTGGCACTTCCCACAGATGCCATTTTTTTCGAAAATCTTCACTGTTAAATGTAAGAAATGCTAACGCAGACGAGTAGTATGCGTAATAACGAGCATAAAATTAAGACATTTAAAGAGTCAGTATTTGTTGACTACTAAGTGTACATGAGATACATATATGAAAATAAAATTGCTAAAACCTTTAAGATATGTTTTAACATAAAATTCTAGTAGTACAAAACTTTTTTAAACCAAGAAAAACTCGAGACGCTAACTCATTTATTCAACATTGTTAGCATTTTCATTGAAATTCGAGTTAACCAGGTTCTGTTATATACGAGACATTATGTGTCTATAATAACACTTTATATATGCAACTTTATTATATCATCGACCGTGTAAAGTCTTACTTTCATTTGGTATTGAATAGGGAGCGCAAAATCCGTCGACGCGTTTTTTTTTTCTATGATTTGTATGTGCAGAGTAACTCATTGTGACGGACTTAAAAGTCGGAAGAAAAACATAATATTAAATATACCAAATAATAAGCTATTGTGACTAAAATATATACGTAAAAATATTGATATATTTACTAAGATTAAACGTAAGACTTTCTGTCGTAACAGAAAAATGAAACAAAAACAGTTCAGAGAAAAATTTAATTAGAAATGTTTTCATTGCGTACGTCGCGTTTCCTTAGGCCCTCCCGTCCCTCCTTGTCACATCTGGTCACACTCACTGAGAACCCCCTCGCCCCATGTATGCGAATGTATTTTATGAACAAACCCTTATCAGGAAATTTGCTGTTATTTTGTTTGACTTATAATTTCCCTTATGTTTGTGATCTATTATACTAAAGCAACTGTGGAATTCGGCTCGCTGTCGTGTTTGAGCGGGATCTATCATTCTGCATTTCCGAATATTTTCTTTACTACCTTTCTTGAGAAATAATACTATGTGGGCGTTATTGTATTGTTCAGGTATGATTAGCCATTAGACGATGTGTGTATGTATTTAGGCAAGGTGTTTCCATATTTCTCTACCAGCGTATTTTAGTACTTCAGTTGTGATATCGTCAGTGTCTGCTGTCTTGAAATGTTGTTCCTGGGTGATAAAGAAGGTTGCCTAATGATTAGATCTTCGTTTTTCCTCGTAACTTCACTTATGCGAATTATTTCCTAATTGAGTTTTGCTACATTTTGTTCTAACTCTACATTTTGAGCTCGGTTTGGTAATTTCATCAATTATATGTCGCTAGATGTAGTATAGTCGAATTTTCGCGTGCCCCAAATTCTTGTAGCCAGATTAGCTTTCCGATGTTACCCACCTGGGGTACATTCAATTCCGGTTATGATTTCACATATGTAAAAATTTTCGAGGCCCATCTTACCACACTAATTCTTTTGTGTTATGTATTTTCAACAAATTTAATTTTTAAGATATTGAAATATTTTAAAATTTTTAAATTAAACACATTTTTTTTATTAATTGAATTTATTTATTTTAATACCCATGTTTAGCAGACTGTCTACCTAAACTTATAAACTTTTAAATAAATATTATTCTATGTACCCTAGGCTGATTATTAAAAATTATAAATCAAAATTGACTAGCAAAAATAATAGGAAGCTGCTGATACTGATCCCTAATACTACAAGTATTATTGTGGAAAAATACATTGAAAATTTAATTTAAGATCTTTGCGGAATTGAAGGTAATGCGAAAATTTTCCATTTGTTTGAAATTATATATTTATCACCTATATTACAAGAAACTGTAAAAACATAAATATTTTCGCTTAAAAAGGGATTTAAAAAAATGACATGAGTGAAAGATCGAACTGTTAGTTGTCTCAACCATTTTTAGTGATGGGATAATTCGAATGAAATATAATCGGTCATTCGATTATGAAAATCACTCGAGTTTTCCGATTCTGAAATAATAGTATTCGAATGAAAAATAATCGATTATTTAACTCGAAACATTCAACGAATTACGAGCGCGAGACCGAGTTCGGCGTTCATATAGAGGTACTTTCGTTCGTTCTCGTTCTCGCTCTTATGCAGTAGCATGTTTGCGTCTTTCATTGGACAGAATAAATATGTAAAAACTGTATTTTCAGGGTACATTATTGAAATGCGAAGTAATTTGATGAATTGGCTATTAATGTAGGTTAAGGAACATTAAACTGTTCTTTGAATTATTAATAACAGTTCCTTCACAAATTAAATGATTATTTACGAAAAATGTAATAGTATAATTTTACTCGTTAGTGATGGGTCATTAGAGCGCTCATTCGATTATTGAAATCACTCGAGTTGTAATAATCGATTAATAGTATGATTCGATTATGCCTATCACTAACCATTTTCTGCTTTTTTCGGAAAATGAGATATTTTCGATGTTGTTCACTGTTTACAAATGGCAGGTTAATTGCCCAGTTTGTCTACGTAGTAGTTTGTGAAGAATAGGCTCATATAGAATTTCAGAAAGCCATACCCCAGTTAGCTTCGTCGTTGTTTCTCTCTTCACCAATGTTCCTGACTCCAACACTTGCTGATATTTTCATAGAACAAATCGAAACCTAAGTCCTAAAATCATCCACCTTGTCTTGTCTCAAGAGTATATATATCCAAATTATAAAGTTTACTATGGAAGTCAAGTCCAATTTCCCAATTTCCTTTTTTTTGATGTCTCAAAACTTGAACCAATAATACCCAAATTTCCAAACTATTAATAATTGACCAAAAAAATTTAATACTCCCCAACAAATTCTTAGACCAAAAAAATAGCATTCGGCCCACATCGCGCCTAATTGATATCAAATACAAATTTCAACACAAACTAGATAAAATCTAGTGTAACCAAGAAACCGAAGGACAAGGTACCTAATAAGAATCGAGGAGTAAACTAAATACAATCCCAAAAGATTGTCCACAAAGTTGTATCGATCGTAATAACTAATTTGCCCCAGCGAATATATGAACGTCAGATTTCTGACATCATCATATGCAAACGGGTACTATCATCTCTCAACTCTCTAAGGCTCTACAATTCGTAAATCTGTTAAAATGGAGAAACGACCACACACGCCACCAACAACCCTATAGATTCACACTCAGTTCAGTTACCTAATGGGCCTTGGGAAGTAGTCAGATTAAAATCCCGATATTGATCTAGGCTCTTGAAACTTTTAATTAGTGTTCTAGTGAGATTTAGGTAGAAAGCACCTATATACCTATATACTGTTAAATCAGCCGTCTAGTGAGACTCTGAAGTCGATCTAGATTTCATTATATCTTAATTTATTCGTTTTACTTATTGGGGATGGCCCCAAAGCCGAAGCAGAAACGTCGAGAGAGTCAAATTTATTTTCGCTTCTCACCCGGAACCTCGCCCAGTTCATGATTATAACTGCGGTAACCTCTCGAATATATATTGAACAGTATTTATTCTTAAACTATGCACATCATTTTGTTATTTTTTTTATAATTATTTATGTGTAAAAATTTTCAGAGACAAAAGCGAAGGTGATTACAATGTTAACAATTTAAGTAACGGTAATTATAGTACCCAAAATGGCAATGATTCCTATAAAATGAATTCAAGAAGAAGAACTCTCAGATCAAATAGAAATGACTTGCAAATGCAGTTAAATGGAAATGCATCACCTCCTCAGAACACTAACTGCAATAGTCATCCTGTGAGGCCTTCCAACAATATAAGGTAGTTTATATAATGTAATTAGTAACTTGACCATTTCTGTGTCTTGTTTATCCTAAGGATATATTTTTTTAGTTTGTTTTCTGTTAACAAGCGTTGTTGTTGCTAAAGTAACAGGAGTTGCTATAATTAAGCCATTTAAAAGGCAATGATATAAATTGTTATTTTTATCCAATGATGTATGACATATAAACCTACATGATAAAAATGGTTTCTTATTGTTTGTTCTTATTTTGAAAGTTTTGCTAACAGTCTCAGTTGATCAGTGACTACTTAAATTTTTGCTTAAAAACTGTCACCCAATTTTTATTACCCTTTATATATCGTATCCATTAATTGCTCTGCAATATAAAAAGTAACGGAAAAGCTTTTCTTATTTTTGTCCACACCGCCACAACATAATATTCATACAGACCAAAAAGAGTGATGATTGAATCCAAGGACACCAGATAACCATTGCCAACTTCTGGTGTCTCTTGAATACTAATGAAAATGTCAACTAAACGCCCTATTTGCATTCGAACTATTAACATAAATTATTTTTAAAGATAAGGATAGATTGATCTGCTTTAGTGGGTCAATCTATCAATCACTCAGTAATAGTGTACAATATATGACAGGGAATTAATATAAAAGCAACTTCAATGATTTTATAAAATTTGGTATTATAGAAATAGAAGATATTTGTTATACTCAGTTATTGTTTACTTTTCTAGTATTAATTGTACAAACTCTGACGTCACCGCACCTATGGCGAAAACCCTTTTCTGGAAACTAGTCCCTGACCAAGTTTACAATCAACAACCACCACCACCCTGTTTAGTTTATGGAGCTACTCATTTAACGAGGCTATTCGTTAAGTTACCGGAACTCTTATCTTCCACAAATATTTCTGAAGATAAATTGAAGGTTCTTTTAAGACATATCGATCTATTTATCGAGTAAGTACTAACAATTAAAATATTGGCATGTATAGGACAACCTTGATATATTTTCATATCATTTAGTTAATATAAATATTTCTAAGCAACATTTTAGAAAATTTTTATGCGCAAAATGTTGTATAAAGTATAGAAAAAATACCAGTTCTGTTTAAAATGAATGATTCAGTTAATTTTTTTTTGGTAAAATATATTTTCTAGCATATTTCCGCTTTGAGATTTTTTATAATCATAAATAATTATTGCACTTTTAATGAATCAGATTACAACTTCTGCAATTGTCTAGGTGCGGATTTGAAACTTATGCAAATTTTTCCAGAAATCATTCCGAATATATTGTTACAGACTCTGTAGGTTCAATTACAAATTATTTTTAAACTCAATAGGTTTGTTCCTACCTACAGTTTTCGTACCGCCATGAAACTGTCACGAAATCGCCTGCATTAATTTTGTGCACAACTGCGAGTTTAGCACCGTGCAAATTACTACCTAATATAAACGTTTTTATCCGCCCCAAAGTAAATCACAATACGTTCGATTTATTTACAACAACAATGATTCATAGCCGACCAAATTGCTTAGATGCTATCTACTCAACTTCACTTCTGCCATCCATTAATTGCCTTAATCCTCATAGTGGATTTAGATGTATCTCAGTCTGCTTCTTGTACGTAAACGTGTATAATGTTTATTTCCGGAATGGATTCAAAATCGTTTTTACTATCATTTTATTTTCAGGAATCTTATACAGTTTATTGGAATTGTTTTTACAGTTTATTTCTTCGCAAGATTAATTTTGATTTAATATGATTAAATTCTGGAAAGTTTCCTATTTTGGCAGCGTAAAATGAAATATTATAACAATATTTTCAGCAGTATCAAAGTATCAAGAACTAACAACATTTTTAACTTGTGAACTAAATTATTAATAACTTAAGTGGTAACATTTCTTTATCAGGTGTTGATTTTTTTGCAATTATATTCTGCCAAGCGCCTTACATATTCGCCAGTATATAACTATTAAAAGTCATTAATATACATGATAAATTGTTAGTCTCAATCTTCTATAAAGTTATTATTAAATTAAGTGAAACTAACTTGAATTGTTTATTTCCACAAGTTAACTAACCCTTTGTATGGTATCAGGTAGGTTCTGTTCCACTACCGCTGTAGATAACAAGATCTTTTTGAGAGATACATCGGTGTCCGTACGAATATTGACTTTCTCTTCTCAAAATCCTTCCATATTATAAGATAAATTCCCACTGCCTCGTCTGTGTGTCTGCCACTCTGAACGCGATAAACTCAAAAACTACTACACGAATTTTCATACAGTAATTATTGAACATGTCTGAAAAAATCAAGTCAACTGGGAGCTTTCATCGAAAACGCTGCCTAATCATTAACAAAACAATGTATTGTGAAGAATTCGTCGGATATTTCGTGGAATCAGCATTCATCCGATATTTCGTGGAACCCAAAATGTTGTTTGTCTGGCCTGCCGTTGGCGCTATTGAAATTTCTCAAATCTTCGACAATTTATAAAGAAAATTTTCGGCTGCTCTTTGACCTTCTAGAGCGTTCTGAGAAGAAATACCTTCAGTATTCGGTTGCAGTCTAGTAAACAAACGACATGTGTTTAAAATAAATTGTAAATAGTTGTGTAAATATAAAAGTACTAAAAATAAATTATAGTTAGTTCGACTGAGTGTTTAAGTAAATCCAAGAACCCCGAATGTGAAAATAAAAACATTCCAGTATATTCGAATTGTTCCTCTTATCAAATTAAATATGTTAGTTACCTTAAGCATATCACGAAATTTATAATTGCCCTTTACACCATAGAATTTAATATCTTATGAGTTACCGTTAGGGATGAAACGATACGAGTAAATACAAGTATATACTCGATACTTTTCTCCGATACCAAGTACGTTTAGTATCGATACTTTGCAATTAAGTACCGAGTAGGTATCGGTCAAAAGCAGTGAGTAACTATACATGTATTTACTCACTGGTCAAAAGTACTCATATACCCATGCGAATGTCACTATTTCACTTTAACATTGCTAAAAAATTGCAATCTTAAATTCTTAGAGCATACCCTTCTGAGGTAGCCTGCAGTAAAGAAATGTCATGCCACGGATAGAAAGAAAGGGCAATAGAGACTCAGAGTATAGAAGCTATTTCACTTGATTGGTAGGTGGAGCCAATGAGCTTATTTGATGCAGTTCCCAATCGAGTGAAATAGCCTCTTACCCTCTATACCTCTCTTTCTAGCGTTGCCAGGATTGTTTTCGTTCGGTTGGTGTTAACACCGAAGAGGTATTATACAGTAGAGTGAATTAGGTATGGGCGTTACTGTAAATGGCAGTGTAATAACAATAGAAAGAGAAAGACAATATCAGGGTGCCGTTGCTATGTCTACCCTACCAAGAGACGAAGTTGTAGGCGTCACGACTGAGACTAACCAATCAGGAACGACCCGCTTATTCTCTCTTTCTATTGCTATTATATGAATTTCGCTACTTCACGTGCTCTACAGTATAATACCTCTATGGTTAACACTGTTAACCTAAATAGTACTGTCGGTGTTTGATTTATGTTTATAGCATTTTAATTTTTTGACTGATTGAAAATGGGGCCTCCGAATTCTAACTTGTGACTATTTTACAAAAAACGATGACAAAATCGCAAGCTGCAAAAAATGATTTAATACCGTACGGTTTTGTGGCAATACTTCTAATTTGCATAAGCATTTAAAAAGTCACTCTGATTCGATACGAGTAAGTATCGATACTTTTTAATTGATACAGAGTAAGTTTCGATTCTTGACGACCGATACAGTATCGAGTAAAAGTATCGATACCTTGGTTTTATCGTTTCATCCCTAGTTATCGTAAAATTAAAACTATCGGGCGGCAAAATAAATTTAAGTGGTCCAATACCGAAGCCAACTCAATATTTGCAGGTTGAAAATTCAAATATATTCAAAATGCTCCATATAGGATGAACATATATATGAGTTCCACTCATTGGTTCAATCCGGCCCGATTTTGAGCATTGTCTTTGCCTCGCTCCATCATTTCTCGACCTTTCTCAACTAGTCCAAAACTGATCGTCTCCAACTATGTGTTGTGCGCCCTAGATTCCTATTCGCTTGAGGGTTCCATTCTGGGCCGATCATGGCCATAGTTTTCGGTGACTCTCGTACAGTTTGACCAATCCAGCCTCATTTTCTGTGTTTGATCTCTAGGAATATTTCTTGTTGATGAGTGTATTATTTTGTGCAGACATTTGTTAATAAATGTTTTAGGTTTTGATGTTATTTCTTTGGTGCCTTCCAAGTTTCACAACGATATGGCAAAAAATGATGAACATATGTTACGTTTTAATCGAATCTACATGCTCGACGCCACAAGTTGATACAACACGAAAGAAAAAAATAGTAGGCAGGTCGCTAGTGTCTGAGAGAGGAAAGTATGTCCCCACCCCTCACAAACACACCCTCAAGCATCGCTACACCATCTCCTAATGCCGTCTAACCAACAAGGATTACGTTAAAACGACCCCAGTGTAGATCATTAAGTAATATTAATTCGGTATATCCAACAACCCAAATTGCTTATTTGGGAAAGGAATAGGAAAGACAATAAAATGACAAATTTAATGATAAAAAATGGGCATTTTGAAAAAATGAAGTTATTGTCATGTTTAAAGTTTTGGAATTTTGAATTTTCTTTTCAAACGCCTTGTGCAAATTTCCAAGCTAAATATTAGTATAGAATGAGCCTCAAGGCTCAACTGCAGCTGACAAAAATTTTAAAATTCTAAAGTCATTTTTTTATAGTTGTGACATTTTATAATTGGTGTTGCATTAGAAATTTATTTTCTATAAATATATATATACAAAATATTAACGAAACTTACCTTAATTTTTGAGTTTTATGCCGATTCACCCCAAAAAACATATAATTCTGTTTAAAATAACAAAGTCACAGTCTACTTCCGGTGTAACCGGGGGTCACCGACAGTTGAAAATATTTTATTTATTAAGAAAATTCTTGATAACCCCTAAACCCAAATTCTCTAATCTCTGTATATAGTATATACAACGCAACAGGTGACAAATTAATAGAACTTGAGGAACAACGCTTGACTATTAAATAAGATGTAATAGCACTGAGTTTTAAAGTAAGTTGTGTATTTCGTCTTTGAAAATCAGCAAATAATATTCAAGACGGTATAGCTTAGGTTAATTTGTATAAGGTAATTTTTGAAGTTTGAATGAATTAAGTTTCATTGTATTTTCTTTAACTATTAGCCATTTCTGTTTGTAAAATTAAACTTGGAAGTTTTGTTAGTACTAATGTACAAGTCAGTCTAGGGCGTTAAGGATCGATTTTTTACATTGGTTGTGTATATGTTTGTTCAGAAAGTTTGACAGAAAAGTAACAATCAACAATAAAATAATATTTCCTTCCATGTCATTTCTGGGAGTCTGAGAACTGAGTACGATAATTTAACGTCGTCGGGAATATTGACAAATTTTACGGTAACCTTTTTGGATAATAGGTGGGGTTTCAGAACAGGCAGTTATCTCACTAGGTACAAGGAATATAAAATGCCTTATTTTTTTTAAGTGTAAATCATCTTAATAGTGCTTACACAAATGTAGATCTAGGTATACTTAATTCAATTCCCCATTGCACACAGTGAACTGGAACAAAGGTAGCAAACGTAGACCGGGGTGAAATACGATTTAAGTGTCTACTTGCGGGGATATGCCAAAATGGCAGATAACTGGTAATTTGATGTTTCAGCCCTTCAAATAAATAGTAATTCTACCTCTCTAACTGTGATCAAAGTTACTAGACAAGTCCGTGGCTTCAATTTAAAATTATAAAACTAATATTCATTTTCACTTTTCTAGAACTTTATTTACATTAAAATCATTATCAAATATCACAATAACATTCCCATATAGGCTAGTCGTCGCGATATAACTGAACTCGCGATCGTGGCGTGCTTCCTTTATAAAACCAGCGTCGAATTCTCCAGTAAAAATCATCATCACTCCTACAGGTGCCGAGTCTTTTTGAGAACCATTTTTTATCTCAAAGCGTTTGTTGTATTGAAATGAAACAGGGTCGGCTTTGGGTAAATTTCGTAACACTGACCCCCCCTTTAATTCTGATCGTCCCGATCAGAAACATCCCCTCCATGGTAGGGAGCGAGTCGATCTAAATGAACCACCTTCAATTTAGCCTTGGGGTTTCTACGGATCCGGTAGACGACGTCATTAAGCCTCTTGACCACCTCGTATGGATCATCCCAGGCGGGTGTAAGCTTTGGGGATTTACCCTTGCTCCGTTCGGGGTTGTACAGCCAGACTTTGTCTCTCTCCTGGAACCCGACTGAATTGGCCTTGAGGTCGTATCGCGTCTTCATCCGGTCACTGGTGGCCAACATCTGCGTTCGGGCTAATTCGTATATTGCCAGCATGTTATGTCGGAGCTGGTCGGCATAATCGTCGATGTCTTGGGGAGGCTCTTCGGGGGAGCCAAATGCCAAATCGCAGGGTAATCGCAGCTCCTTTCCGAATAGGACCCTGGCTGGGGTCAGGCCTGTACTATTATGTACGGCAGAGCGATATGCCAACAGGAATAGGGGAATATGCTCATCCCAATCACGCTGGTTATTGCTGACGACCTTGGATAGGTGTTGTTCCAAGGTCCTGTTGAATCTTTCCACCATTCCGTCTGACTGTGGGTGTATTGGTGTTCTTCTCGTTTTCCTGATCCCCAACATCGTGCAGTCCTTCTGGAATACATTCGATTCGAAGTTACGCCCCTGGTCTGAATGTAGTTCCATCGGGACGCCAAACCTGCTAAATAGTTGTTCTACTAGCACCGTCGCTCCCGTGGTTGCCTCTTGGTGGGGTATCGCATATGCCTCAGGCCATTTGCTGAAGTAATCCATTGCGACCAGAATGTATTTGTTCCCCCTCTCATACTCGGGAAACGGACCGGCGACATCGATGGCAATTCTCTCAAATGGGACGCCCACATTGTACTGCTGCATTCTGCCCTTGGTCCGGGTCTTCGGGCCCTTACTGGCTGCACAGGTGGCACATTTGTGGCACCAAGCTCTGACGTCTTCGAAGTAGTTCACCCAGTAGTACCGCTGGCGAATTTTGTCTAGGGTTTTATTCATGCCCAGGTGGGCTCCGGTAATTTCATCATGTACTTCGGTCAGGATGGCTGGTACCTTTTTCTTCGGAACTACCAGTTGGGACTTGGTTTCTCGTCCATCAGCGCTTTCCCAAACTCGCTTGAGCATTCCATTGTCTACTCTTAGAGAGTCCCACTGAGCCCATAACGATTTTAGCACGCCGGAGTATCTAGCTACCTCGTCCCATCGTGGCCTGGGTGCCCCTCTCGCTTTGAGTGACAAGATTGGTTCGATGTCTGGATCAGCCATTTGGTCCTGGATGCACTGTTCCGTTGTCCAGTCTTCATTGGATTGCACTCGGATCTGCCTGATGGAGATAACTTCTCGCTGTTCCGTCTTCAGACAATGTCCGCATTCTGCTCTACAGGGTCTTCTGGATAGGGCATCGGCATTATTGTGCAAACGGCCGGCACGGTGTTCCACCTTGATATCGTATTGCTGTAATTACTCCATCCACCTGGCCAGTTGTCCTTCCGGTGTCTTCATGTCCAGCAGCCATTTGAGTGCGGCATGATCTGTTCGGATTAAGAAATGACGACCATAGAGGTATTTGTGGAAATGGTCTACAGCCCTTATTATTGCAAGAAGTTCCTTGCTGGTGACACAATAATTTCTTTCCGGCTTCGAGAATCCACGGCTGTAGTACTAGATCACCCTCTCTTCACCATCCTGCACCTGGGATAGGACGGCCCCCAAACCTGTGTTGCTGGCGTCAGTGTCTAAAATGAACTTGCCGGACTGTGTAACAAAGGCTAGGATTGGACTGGAACATAGTGCTGCCTTCAGTCGTCTGAAAGATGTTTCGCAATCCTGATTCCAACGGAAGATCTCTTTCTCAGTGGTCTGCCGATGTAGAGGCGCGGCAATGGTGGCAAATCCCTCAACAAAACGCCGGTAATATGAACAGAGGCCCAAGAAGCTTCGGAGTTCATGTTTGTCTCTCGGGATTGGCCAATCACGGATCGCTTCTATCTTGTCCTCGTTGGTGCGGATTCCTGACTCGGAAACGACGGGGCCCAAAAACTCCACTTCTTTTTGGAACAAGGAACACTTATTCGGGTTGAGTCTCAGGTTGGCATTATTAATTCTGGAGAATACTTCGCCCAGGTTCTTCAGATAGTCGTCGAATGACTGACCCATGACTATAATGTCGTCGAGGTATAAACTAAGCACGTCCTCCATGTTAACCCGCTCAGTACATACTCCATTAGCCTCTCAAATGTAGCGGGTGCATTATATAACCCAAAGGGCATGACCGTGAACTGAAACAGCCCTTTACTGGTGGAGAACGCTGTCTTCTCTCTGTCGTTTGCTTGTAGACCAATCTGCCAATATCCACTTTTTAGGTCTAGTGTGGAGAACCAACGGGAACCTGCTAGTGTGGTCAAAGTGTCATCGATTCGAGGTAGTGGATAGCTGTCTTTCTTCGTGACGTCATTCAGCTTTCTGTAATCCACACAAAATCGGGTCGTTCCATCCTTCTTTTTAACTAGCACGACGGGAGCAGACCATAGGCTGGTGGATGGCTCAATAACTCCATTTTGTAACATGGATTCGATGTTTTCCTCGACTGCCTGTTGTTGGCCCAATGGTAGTCGTCTAGGTGGTATTCTGATGGGTTGCGCCTTTCCGGTATCTATTCGATGCTGGATGATGTTGGTGCGACCGGTGGTTCCATCTTGACTGTTAAAAATTTGCCAGTGCTTTGTGATAAATTGCTTGGCTTTCTTCTGGTTCTCTGGTGTCAGGTGTGTCAAATGGTCAGCAAACTGTTGTAGGAACTCTTTACTGGGCCCTGTCTCCTTCACCGACGTCTGGTACTCTTCTTCGCAATTGATGATGGTCTCTACTGGCTCGAAACAAGCTATCTCTTGACCATTGGCAATTCTGATGTCGTTGTTGGACAAATTCAGGATTGGTATATCTCTTCCGGTTTTCACTATAGCCCGTCCAACTAAGTAGTCATGAGCTGAGTGTACGGGCTCCACCATTCCAACGTAGCTCCCAGGATTGCTGTCTAGCTTCCCATGAATAATCTGTTCCGTTCGACCGGAAATTCTAGCTGAAGACTTTGCCACAATTTTTATGGGGGTGACTGTTCTGAGCTGGATGTTATTGGTAACTGGCCGAATTTCTGATGCTCTCCCATTGATGGTACCTCTGATGACTAGGCTGCCGCTATCTCGGCAAAATCCCCGGATGGATAACGTTTTGGAGGCTGGTGGAGGGACAGTCAGCATTCGCCCCTTTATGCTGACTGGATGACGGTCCCTGGACATGTGGCGGTTCTTCTGGTTACCCCTGGTCGGTGATCGTTCAGGTAGCCTCACTCGACAATCACGTTGGAAGTGTCCTGTCCTTCCGCAAGGGTAACATGCCCCTCTGGTGCCAGTACTTTGTGAGCGTTCTAATATTTTGTTCAGGCCAGCAAGCAGCACTTGAAATGGTGACTCTGGCTCTTCCTGGTTGAAGGAAACTGCTTGGGCCCTCGGCTTGGACATGTTCATGACGGCCTTTTCTTCCAAAGCCCGAAGTAGAGCTTCATTACTCTTCTTGACGCCACTCAGTCTTAAATTTCTTTGTACTTCCACATCTGTGATGCCGTTTATGAAACTCTGTGTGGCCAACTGGTCTTTCGTTTCCTCTGGCAGGTCTGGGTAGGACAAGTGTACTAACCGTCTAATCTCTGCTTCGAATTTTTGGAGGCTTTCACCGGATTTTTGAGTTTTTCCACTCAGTTGGACTTGGTATACCTGGCTCAAGGATTGTTTGTCGTAACCTTTGTCCAGGATGGCGATAATCTTGTCGAAATTGCTTTGTTCATCGACTGGAATGCTTTGGAGGAGTTCTAGGGCCGGACCTCTTAACGAAATTACCAGAGACGTGGATTTTTCTTGGTTATCCCATCCATTAGCTGTAGCCACGGCTTCAAATTGCCGTTTATACATGGGCCAAGATGAGCTGCCATCAAATGTGGGCGGTTTGCTAACGGAACCTTTGGTACTTTGATTTCTGTTTCTACCTTGTTTTGAATAGCACTGATTTCAAATTTCACCTGGCTCTGTATGGAATCGATGTCATCTACTTTGGTTTCAAGGGCCTCCACATTATTTTTTAGGATCTTTATGTCGTCGTTTATCTCTTTTATATCTGATTCTACTATTTGCATTCTTTCATTAACTGTTTCGTTAACTTGTGATACTATTTGCATTAGTTGTTCAAATTGCATTTGTCTTTTTTCTTCAGTTATTTTAAATTTATTTTGTCGTTTTAATTCAGTTTGATCTTGTTTTTGTTCAAATTTCGAGAACAATCCTTCAATTAAATTATGTTGTTCACTTTTCATCGTGGGAACCAGATTTTGTTGTTTTTCTTCCATCGTGGAAACAAAATTTTGTTGTTTTTCATCAATATTAGTGACAAGATTTCCTAATTCAACTTTAAGTTTATCATCAAAAGATTTCACTAACCTTTGTTGAATTTCTTCTTGATGTTGTTTCTCCTTCTTGTCACGTTTTTCTAGAATCTGTGCTATTTTTTCGTCTAGTCCCTCTGTAACCTGTTTGGTAATTTTTTGATAGTTTCGTCGGTTTTTTCCATACTACGAGTTTCCATAAATCAAATTACGATTTTAACTGCACTTAATCCTCTACTTCTGATCACCAAATTGTTGTAAAGTCCGTGGGATGAATTTAAAATTATAAAACTAATATTCACTTTCACTTTTCTAGAACTCTATTTACATTAAAACAGCTGATTCAAATATCACAATAACATTCCCATATACGCTAGTCGTCGCGGTATAACTGAGCTCGCGATCGTGGCGTGCCTCCTTTATAAAACCAGCGTCGAATTCTCCAGTAAAAATCATCATCACTCCTACAGGTGCCGAGTCTTTTCGAGAACCATTTTTTATCTCAAAGCGTTTGTTGTCGTATTGAAATGAAACAGGTTCGGCTTTTGGTAAATTTCGTAACAGTATTATAGAAATGCACTGTATAAATTACTCTTTATCAAATAATTCATAATGTTATTCATTTTTCTTTGGGTTCAATTACACATTTTTACACTCAATATAAACGTTTTCGACCATAATAAATCGCAATACATTCGCTTATCAACAACTATGAGTAATACCGCGTTACCATCCCCTCGACTTCAACCTCTCCCATCAGACAGTCGTATTTATATATCCTCGGAGTGGAGTGGATCCTCGCTTTTATCGTTTATTAGCAAGTTAAGTTTTTATTTCGCATGAATAATTTCTGGGAGGTTTCGTATTTTGGCAGCGTAAAATGTAATGTTATAACAAAATCAATTTACATAACAAGTGATAATTGCTGTGGTCCGTAAATTTTTATTTTTTAGCATAGATGCATAAACTCTTGATGCATAATTAATTACGTATGTTAATAATTACTGGATGCATAATAATTAATACACAGTAATTGCACCAATGGGCGAATTATTGACAGAAATATTATTGGCTGAAAGAATTATATATACTACATACAGATTTTTTTTATACATATTACTAAGTTTTACGCAATATTCAAGGCACACATTTTTTAGTTGTATATATTTTCACTTTAATAGTTACCTGTTAGTTTAACATTATACTGTTGTTTTGAATATGATTAGAAAATACAGTGTGGTCCGCTGTCTTTTAAATACCCACAGTAAAATATTATGTCACAACATGCGTTTTGCAGTTATGTAGCGATATTGAGTGCAATGATAAGAACACAGAGCTATGTTTATCAGTACTGTCAGTGCAATTAAAATGGATAATTTGTATAGTGAATTAGGATGAGTTTCTGGACTGCGCCGATTGATGTTGTCAGTTGTTAAAGTAATTTTTTTTATATTTAATTATTTTTAAATATTACTTTATTTTATCTTATGAATCAATATTGACAATAAAACGTAATTGGTCGGAAATTTTTTGTTGAACAAAAGCTTAGTTAGTCTCTAATCAAGAAATTTGTAGGTAACATAATTTTAGATTGTTAAATAATTACAGCAGGATTAACCTTGTAATCAGATATATTTATTTCCCTTCGATTAAAATATCTGCAGTAAATCAGCTATATTTATATACTCACATTTAGCTAAGTATATATCTAATTTGTTTGTATTTTTACAGCTACCTAAATGACAATAAGGAATGGTTTGGAGAGCAGCATTATATTGATGCATTCTAGATATTACAGTTGATTTTATTGTTAAAGCTTATAGTTAAGTTCAATTAGGGTTGCCCGATCCTTCCAAAATCATTTTAGTTAACCAAAAAATGTAATTTATTTTAGATATACAAGAGAAATTTGTAAATAATTTAATATAGTTGCATTTTTACTCAGTATTGCCTTATCACACCTTTCCCTATCCAAAGTGTAGCCGGTAGCGTACAAGGTATTATTAAAACTAAAAACTCACATATTGTAAATGAAGACCTACCTTGTTTAGTTCACATGTGCGAACGATAACTCTTCGCTGGGAACACCTGGGCGTATTTAAGGGCGCGCCAGACAGTTTAACAACCTGTAATGTGACACATACTTTGTAACTGACAAAACCGATATGAGGTTAAGATCTTGGGTGTATTTTAGAGAAGTATGTTTCCCAATATGAACGCATCATGCTGTCATGTAGTATTCATTATTTTCACTTGTGCTTAATCGGAAAACCATCTACGTTAATGCAAATTATCAAGTATCAGAATTTAATAAAAATCCAAAAATAGGTATCGAGCCAAAAAGATTTACCAAAAATACTTTCATGGAATTTGAATCTTAGAACATTAAATATCAAAATTGAATTACTATCTGTTGTTTAAAGATTATACAAAAAGGCTACTAATGTATCATAACTAAAGATATTTTATTACATGCCTATAAAAAGGTATAGGTATAATTTGCCTAGTACATTTGAAGATTAATAAACTTTATACCATGTCTAAATCAGAAAAAAAAATTCGGTTCTGTACTTTATAAAAATGTCTTCATAAAAAACTTAGAGCCATCCATAGTTTAACTTCAACACTTTATTGCCATCAAAAACTGAAACCAAGAATATCCACAACCATTTCCAAAACGTGGCAATATCCAGCAAAACGGCTGTGTACCTACCATGAATCATAATTATCACGCCAAGTATTCCCTTATGTAACCAACCAATGTGTGGTACTACACGGCAACATTATTCCATCCAACAAACAGTCAAACAGTAAAAATATCCCAAAACTTTACACTGTTAAACTCTTCAAATATGGCCCAACAAAATAATATTCACGTCGAAGAATATAAGGCCCGGCAGAATAAATGGTTCCATTGTGAAATAATTATGGCCAAATATGCGGCTAAAAATAACAAATTAGGGCCTCACAGTAAAATATTCAATAAAATACAAAGCCTATCGGTGAACCCTAAAATATTAAATTGCTTCATAACAATTCAACTTCAAACTGGCTTCACACTCACCTTTTAACAAAGGGTTATAATTCCAATCTTGAAAACAGTTCAAGCTACAACTCCTCCACACAATTGTCGAAACATACCCTTTTTTAAGATAAATTATAAAGGTTTGTATTGGCTTAAATTTCTTAAACATTACAATAGTTCAGTTTGAAAAGGATACCTTCCATATTTTTTTAGTGTTCGATGATAAATTAGAGCAACTGAACCTTATTTATTGAATGAATAACCATTTTTAAAATATGAAAGGTTCCTCTTGTGGATGTTTTAAATCTTTGTGATTGAATTGTACAAAAACGATTAGATTAGTGAACTGTATGGGGTTAAATTAAGGTTTCTATCTTATTGTTTAATTAAAATCCGATATTAATAAGTTATAGACAATGCTGTTATCATTAAAATGAAATCTGTAGTGCATTTTTCATGTTGAGAATGCAAAAATAACTAAAAAACCTAGTTTTACAAATATTGCAATGTATTAACTTTCTTTTGACTGATTTGTTATTAATTCCAATTAAACAGAATTACTTCGGTAAAATTTAATTTACTGTTAGATCTTAGAAAAGTCAAACTGATGCTAAACTACCCTTTAAAACGTCGAATTAGTTTCGTGAAAAAGTGTACAAACTGCAGAATTTTGAGCGCTATATAGCGGTGATCTTATCATTTACCATAATTAGATTGTTAGCAAGGCTGTAGTCAGGAATTTTTTTCGGGTTGGGTTGGATAATTTTAGGGGGGGGATAATTTTTTTGATTGGTGATGGGCTAATTAGGACTGCAAAATTTATATTTTTGTTCATGTATTTCTAGGATATATAAAATTTATTCTTATGAAAAAGGTGATTAATCGGTTACAATTGAACCTTGAAACCAAAAATTCCATGAGCAAGCTTAGTTGTTACAATCCACGAGAAGTGTGTGTATACTACAATTCTAATTAGAACTCGGTTTTGTCTCGTGCAAATATTTTAAATAATTACGACCACATAAAATACTTATGTTCTGTTCCTATAATGGTCGAAAGGAAACGATTTAATGGGGACTATTGGAGAGGACTCATAAGTTCTCCATTTTCATATCATATTAAACTTCTGAACGGTCCCAAAATGTGCCTATTTTGAATTGTGATGTCATTCCAACCGACGACATATTTAAGCTCAACATTTGTATTTTAAAAATGTTTTTATAAATATTTATAATTTTGTTTTATCTACATAACAATAAAAATTAACCTATTTATGAAGATCGATAGTTTAAATTATAGTTTTTGTGAATTTGGAAAAGATTAGGTGAAAAGGCGACAATCAACAACAACAAGTTAGTATAACATTAAAAATGTATTATTAAAATACTGGTAAATTAGGTAAATGTCAAACAACTGCATATTTCTTTGCTTGCAGCCAATTGCCGCAGTGCCGCGATCATAATAAGATTAAAATCTAGCAGTGCATTAATTAGTACACGGTAAGGACCTGGGGGTCAAAAATGATGGAATGAACAAGTCAGAGGTGAAAGTCATGCTCATCCTTTTTGATATACGGATATTATCACGAGTGAATGGGCCAATTGAAAAACCAGAACTACTACATTAAGCTCGTGAAAAGTTTAGAGAAAGGGTCAAGACGGAAAAATTTTACACCTGAAAAAGTTTTTGTTTTGAGAGACGAGCACATTGTTTTGTCTACAAAAGAGGTGAAGTTACTGGCACATCATAACCAGCAGTACTGTTTTCAACAGTGTAAAACTCGTTTGCAGCTGTGTGTTGAAGGATATTAAAAGCTATTTGTTTTAATAAAGGTAATTTTTAAGGCTAGTCTGGTTGTTAACCGACTTCAAAAAGAAGGTGGTTCTCTGTTTAGGTATATGTTTTTTATATGTATGTTCAGCGATTACTCAAAACCGGCTCAAAGAATTTGGATCGTGTAAATTGAATTCTGTTGCGGGGGATCCCGAAGGATTCAAGGACATAGTTTACACCGTTTTTTGGAGAATCGGCAAAAACTTTAACCGACCTATCTTATATAGAAACCTTTGGTGGTGGCGACGGTATTAAAAAAAGAAAATGTCTCTAATCTGAACCTGGTGTATAATAAATTGAAAATAAGATTAGCTCAGGTCATTTACGGAGAAAAAGGTCTGTTGGTGACAAAATTAATAGTAGAACAAAACCAGCATCAATGTTTTCTAATGATAAAACATAACTAACTGACTTAAAATTCAACATTTTTTATCGATGCGTTTCTGTTCTATAACAAAAAAAAAAACGCGAAAAATCGGTAACAATGTAGTTTTTTACCTTTTACACAAAATTCACCTATGAAATCGTTTTTGCTACTATGGGCAATGCTGAAGAGAAAAACCTACAAAATGAGCTACTATACGCTCAATTTCGTTAATTGGCTTTTTAGATAATGGAATTTTTACCCGAAATTCCAAAAAATAAATAATCGCTTATATATATATATATATATATATATATATATATATATATATATATTATAGCTAAAACATTCTTACTAACTGAAAGGGTAGATCTTTTCATACCCAATTCATGTTCTAAAAATAAATAAATACTGTAGCCACGGTAGTTTTGCACAATTTCAGTTAATCCTATGGAAGACATATTTTTTTGAGAGGCCATATTACCTCACCGGATGACCCTATCATTATGAATAAACCACCGATGGAAAGTAGATCTCGAGACCCCTCATCTCACTTTTTCAAAATTTAAAGTATAAATACATAAGTGTTGAAAATATTTAGCTATTTTCTATAATTTTTCTGGACGAGTCCATTCGAAAAATTGCGAAGATGTAGTACCTGTGTAACTATATCCTTATAATAAATAAACTTAATGCAAATTTTAATTTTAAGCAGACATATTTAAAGGAACCTACTATACCTTTGTTTACACTTTCAGTGCATTTTAAATTTTATTATTACTTAAAAATGATAATCTATCTATCTATCCTATTATAAAATTGTAAGTTTGTCTGTTTGTTTGTTTGTTCGAGCATCACGTAAGAAAAACTGAACTGATTTTGCTGAATCTTTTTTTGTTGCGTGCTGAATCTTTTCTTGTTGCAAAGCCTATAGTTTGACTTAAAATCCGGTAGACATTTTATCTCTCTAAATTGACAGTAACAGTAGATATAGCGAAAAAACTTCTACCATGTTGGGTAATACAATTACTCAATTGGTTCCACCGCACGCCCAAAATATTAGATACTGGCCTCAGCTTAGTTTTTATCTAAAATTCAGAATGTGCAAATGTAACATGTTTCGATTTAACAATAATTTATATTTGAAAAAGAACCGACTTCAGCTGACCTAAAATAAAAACAGTTTAAAAACCGTGTGCAATCAATCACTGTTTTCAGACATATCTTTTTTTATCTGATTTAATTAAGGTACAATTCAATTAAAAATTTGAGCGTATTCTTCTCTCTCTATCTCTCCCTCTCTCTTTCTCCCTCTCTAATTTTTATTCTTTGTCTATATTTTCCAAATATATTTTAACTTTTTTATTTGTTTTATTATTTTATCTCTATAAATGTAACTAATTCACTCTATATTGCATCCACACTCTATGTGCTATACTGTGTACTGGTCACTCCTATATAACTTATTGGTCTATCATTTTCTGAATCACCCTGTACAACTATAATTCAACTCAACACAATATTACAGTGGTCCTGATATCTTTAAAACCACCCTGTATAAGTACAAATCCTCTCCACACTATCTATTTTTCTATTGTTTAAATTATTCCTGTATATCAATGATTTTCCCTCGTCTAGTCATGTCTAGTATTCCATTTATGCAACTGTTCATGGTCTACCCTATATAACCTTCACCTTTTTGAACCACATTTTATCACTATACATTTACTCTACCATTTATTTCAATCACCCGGTATATTTTTTTAACCCTTGTCTATAATTATACCCCGTTCTACGTCCTATAATTCAAATATCCTAACTGCTTATGCTTATATAACAAATACACCGCCAATAACAATAATTATACCCCACCCTTACTTCAAACGCATTGTCTAAGCAATTACTTGTGTTCCAAACTATATAACTTTTTTAAACCGCCCTTTATAACTGTAATTATACTCCACCTTATATTTCAACTATCAGGTATACTCAACTGCTTCTGAAAATTTGTAAAGCCTTTTGTTTAACTGTAATTATTCTCCGTTCTATAACGCAAATATGTATAACTATAGTTTTCCTCCACTCTTACTTCAACCACCTTGTGTACTATCTGCTACCCAATTCAATATTTTTAGAACCACCCTGTATAACTAATTTAATTGCAACTTATATTTCAAACATCCTATGTATAATATAACTGCTTATGTATCATCTAATATTACATATTCAACCGTATTACACACAGAAGAGATCGTTGGAATAACAAATATTTGTTTTAATACGCTAATGGAATATTTTCTGCAATTTCACGCGACTGTTAGTTAACTTCGCTTTTAAAATAAACTGATTTCAAAGGCATCAAAATTAAAATCGTTCCAAACACCCTGTACGACATACTGTCATGGCAAATCTTGACATTTAAACTACATATTACTATTATTATTATTACTCTCTTCGAGGTGTCATTCTTTTGTACGCAAGACAATATTTATATATTTATAAATATGTATTTGATATATATCGTTAAATTTGAAGACGCGAGATGTCGGTTTTACATCTCGCGTCTTCAAATTTAGATATTTATTATAAAAATTTGACATCATGATGTTTACAGTTTTTTGCATATATTTTTCCGATTTTCAGAAAAATGGTAAGATTTACGTTGTAGAAAAATATACGAAATCAAGCTGGAACATATCTTTGTAGAATACAATTTATAATATTCAAAGTTCTTGAACGGTTTTAGAGAAAATAGTGAAGATTCATTTTAAATCGCTGAAATCTGGTCCCTTATTTACTTTATTTTCTAGAAAACCGCAAATCTCATGTTATAGACTGTTATAGACAATTATATGGGACCTTTCTGTAATGTTTCTTAATATAATGCAGTTTAAATCATCAAAATTACCCAGGCGATTTTAAGATAATCGCCCCACATTCATAAAAAAGTTTCATACGAATTCAGAACCTCCTCCTTTTGGAAGTCGGTTAAAAGTCAAATAATATAACAAGCGTCATTTTAGCGGGTGTTCTGTATATAGGAAACTTAGAGCGGAGTAGAATTACATGTATTTAAAAATAAAAAAAAAGTTATATTTGTTGTTCTATAGGCAGCTGCATACATACTATGTGGTGGAAATAACGGGGAGTGGAATTAGTTATATGGGGTGGTCCAAAAAATTATATTGAGTGAGTGTGTGAAAAAGGTTAAAAAATGATACAGTTTGAATAAAAAATCTGTTAGGTAAGCAGTTCTTTGAATTATTTTTATAAGATATAGTTATGAAATGGGTTGAAGAAATGTTAGTAGCAGCTGTTTATACAGGGTGGTTGAAATATAAGATGGAGTGGAATTATAGTTTATTTTGTGTTTTAAAACTTTTTTTATATCCACAAGTAGTTGCATATATAGGATATGATATGATATAAATTTCTTTATAACTTGAAAAATGAAAAATACTGTAGTTGTCTGTCAACTACATATATACATTGCTTCTGGGATCCTTACATGTACATGTAATTAAGCAACAATTTAATTGCTAAATAAAATTAAGCAAGTTATGCCAGTTTCATAACATGGTATAGTGTTTTATGGCAAAATGAATTTCGCGATTTAGTAGTGTCAGGAAAAACTAACTCACAGAGACTGGAAATCAGGAGTCATACTGTATATAACCCCGTCTCCTTGTGATTTCTAGGACAAAGAATTCGTAGGTTAACGAAAAGCTGTCAAAGAAATTATGATAAAATCGTTTGGAGATTCCAGCAGTTGAGGGGAGCGCAACTGAGAAAGGTTCTCGACAATTGATGGTGTCAGAGTGCTTCATTTTTTTAAATCAGTTTTAAAAACAAAATTGCAGACAAACTTTGACAAACTTTAAAATATGCTGTTACTTTCTTGGGTCACACTTTTAGTTTTAACAATAAGTTTAAAGCTTGAATATTTCTCTCAGACTAGCTCCAGGCCTTTTGCCAGAGCTGTAAACGAGCTTTGTGCGGTTCGGGCCGTGAGTTGGGTCAAAGTGACAGACATACGCTGAAACTGGGGGCGAAAAGAAACCACTGAGCGATCGGACAATATAAAATTGCTTCAACAGCACTAATTTAATTTCCAGTACGGACGCAATGAATTTGTGTTGTTTAACAAAATTGTAAGTTATGCTTTTTTATTATATCGCGTAGCAACAAATTATGGCAGAACTCGCCATTTATCATTCTCTAATTTAAAGTATTGATGCAAATTTTATGGTTATTAGCTAGTACCATTGTCGCAGATGTCAATTCAAATTAGTTGTGATAGCCAACGAAGCGAAATTTGTGTTTATGCCTATAGTTAATTTTACAAAATAAAAGAAATTAACTGCCAGGATGTTAAAACATACCTTGTAATTAATCAGTTAATTTTGGACCGATTCTCATGCACTCAATCGCATTTTACTCAGAAATATACAAGCTTGCAGAATCTGACTTTTAAACCTACACAAAGGTTAAACTCCTTTGAAACTGATTTTAAAAATACGAGTATGTAGTCAGCAACACTGACACCATCAATTGTCTCCTAAATCACTTTAATTTATTTGCGTCCATAAATAAGTTATAACATGACAATAAACTTCCGTTTTTTTTTGACAACCTTAAACTTAATTATATAATTTTTCTGTTTAATTACAAATCATTATAACTTCTCATAACTTCTCTCATAATTCAAAAAAACTTTTATGGTTCACTCCAATATGATGACAGCTTAACTGTTAAAAGAGCGAAAGAGTGGCTTTATATAATAATTACGAAGTACAAATTAGTTTATAATTTTTGATTAAACCAAAACAAGTAAATTCTGATCTAATATTCGCATTCGCCTTCGTATTTGCGAATATTGAAAGAGAAAATTCGCATTCGCATTCGTATTCGCGAATATTGAAAATCGGACATTCGTTACATCCCTAATGGAGTACCTGAAATATGGTGCGCAGAAAAGTTATAGTTATACAGTGTCATTCAAACAAGCTTAGAAAAAGTAGTAAATATAAAGGGTGGGTTAAATGAAGTGTACAGAGAAATTATACTTTAATATGTCTTGAAAAAATATGAGAAAAATTGTGAAATAGCGTAGTTCATAATAAGTTGCTAAGATAGGATAGTTGACATATAGGGTGAAGAAATGTTATGATAATTATTTAAAAAATGTTATATTGGTTGACCAATAAGCAGTAGCGTTTACAGGGTAGTTGTAATACATACAAAGGGATTCAAAAACATGTTGAACAAAATTGTTACATTCGGTGCCAATAAGCAGTGGCCGGTAAGTAGTTGCAAATACAAGGTTGTTGAAATAGTGGGTGGAGTAGATTTATCGTTAAACAGGTTAGAGAATTTTTTTGTAGGATAGAACATGAGCTGTTACATATATGCAATATCTGAAACATGGATCGAAGTAAAATTATAGTTTAAACAGTGTAATTAAAACAGTGTTAGAAAAAGCTGCATGTAAGGGGTGGTTTAAATACAAAGTGGAGGCAAATTATACTTTCAAGGGTGGTTCAAAAATGGTTGTATAGCGTAGTCCATAAGCAGTTACATTTATAAGATAGTGAGTGCAGCAGAGTTATAGTTAAGTATTTAAAAAATGTTATATTTGGTGGCCCCTAAGTAGATGCACATACTGGGTGGTTTAAATATTTTGTAAAGTAAAATTATGGTTATAGAGGGTGGTTCAAAAATAAGTTGCAATGTTTGACAAATTGGCAGCGGTGTATACAGGATGGTTGTAAAAGGGGTTAAAAAAAATTGAATAAAATTGTTATATAGGGTGGCAGTTCCAGTTTGGGTGAGGGTTTAAAAAAATGTTTGGTGTTAGGGTGGCAAACTTTTTCTATTTGTGACACACCAAGGGTTCCACAGGCATTTCCATTAGCATGGATCAAAAACAATTTAAAAAAATTGTGAGATAGGGTAGACCATGAACAGTTGCATTCTACTATATGGAATATTTGAAATATGGGAACACGCAAGATTATAGTTTTAGAGTGTGTTTAACACAATGCTGGAAAAAGATGCATGTAAAGGTTGATTAAAATATAGAGTAGAGAAAAAAATATCAGAAATAATTATATATAATTATAATAATATAATTATAATATAATTATAATTATAATAATAACAGTTGCATAGCTGAAATATAGGGTAAAGAAGGGTTATAGTTAGGTGTTCAAAAAGTTATATTGGGTGACAAATAAACAGCAGCATATAGGGTGAAGTAGAGTTACAGTTATTCAAGGTGATTCAAAAAATGTCAAATAAAATTGTTATATAGGGTGACCCATAAGTATTTGCAGTTTGGGTTAGATATATTCGGGATTGGTGGATTTATAGTTAAGTAGAGTGGTTCAAACAAGTTAGAAAATTTTTTATATAGGATAACCCATATATGTCATAAGTTATTTCTTTTTGCGAAGGCTTGAACATTCCGTATGCGGGTGAAACCGCGGGTAACGGCTAGTAGTTAATAAAGAAAAAAAGGTATTCTTCAATTAGTTAAAACGCAATTTTTATGTTGTTCAATTCAGATTCCTTGTAGGAAATATTTTATTAAAAAATACTAGGTAATTAATGACAAGCCAAATTTCTTTAGATATATGTTTTGATCTTTTATTTACATTTACAAATTGAAAAATCGCTTGCAACAACCTTCGCCTTTTGCATATTATGATTGCTCTGTCATTATCATTTGTGGCTAAATAGATTTTAGGTATTCTATTTTGCTAAATTTATTACATAAATCCATATTATCGAAGAAATATAAATATGTGTCTGCTTAAAATTAAAATTTGCATTAAGAGTATTTATTATAAGGATATATTTACACAGGTACCACCCCTTAGCAATTTTTCGAATGGACTCGTCAGAAAAATTAATACGAAATGGCCAAATGTTTTCAATACTAATATGAATTTTGAAAAAGTGAGATGATGGGTTATCCGGTGAGGTAATATGGCCTCTCAAAAAAATATGTCTCCCATAGGATTAACTGAAATTTTGCAAAAACTACCGGGGCTACAGTATGTATTTTTAGAACATGAATTGGGTATGAGAAGGTATATGTCTTCAGTTAATAAAAATTTTTAACCATGAAATAAAAAATTATATAAGCAATTATTTATTTTTTTGGAATTTTGGGTAAAGATTCCATTATCTAAGAAACCAATTAACGAATTAGGTTTTTCATTTCTCTTTAACATTGTCCGCAAACACCGTTTCATAGGTGGATTTTGTGTAAAATGTAAAAAACTAAATTGTTACAAATTTTTCGCGGTTTATTTTATAACAAAAGCGCATAGATAAAAAAATGTTGTGTCAGTTAGAACAAGCTGATGTAGGTTTTGTTCTACTAATAATTTTGTCACGTATTTCCGTAACTGACCTGGGCTAATTGGAATTAAATCAAAATAAATGTCAGTCAATCAACATCAAACTGGAGGTTCTCCAATGGGCTCTATATACAGAGTGCCTTTTATTCTTCATAAAAATATTTGCATGGTCTGAAACATATATATGTCAGTTTTTCACCTGTAAACTAGGTTTATCAGCAAATATGAATTTTCCTTAAAAGTGAAGTACCTTTATTGTTGATAATGACTAAAATTGTTATCAAACAGAAGTTAGAATTAGAATTAAAAACTTTTTTGTCCTTGTCTAATATTAACTTATCTAATTTTCAATTTTTAGGGAATGTTTGTTTCGTTATTAAATCCCTATTCAGCGGATTACTGCGTTGATTATCTCAAGTGGTATGTGATCTGGGCCAGGGGACTGCCCTACTTTTATTTTAATTGCAGTTCAGTTACTTCGTTCCTGGTATATGCATTTCAGGACTGAGGTTACTAATTTTCATGGTTACATTATCTTGAGGGAATAGGACTCCAACAACCTGCTTCTTTTTCTGTATGCTGATGGTATAGGGCACTGTGCGTCTCACATTTTCTATAGTATATTGCGCATACTGTTCCTACTACTGCATTACCTAATTCTAGTATTTATTTTTGCTATTGTTAATTAACTTTATATACGGTCACCTATGATCCCAATATGTGACTCTTCTATTTGAAACATGCGCTCCAGTCTATACGATCCTTCGTTTATCCGCTAATAGCTTACAGGGGAAACCATTGACATAACCTTATCAAAACTGCTATAATTCAGATAGCTTCAGAATGTTTACGGAAGAGAAACAAGACTAAGCACAAACGACCACTAAAGATCTGGAACGAAGACTTTCAAAAATCCATTAGCAATAAACAGAAAACATTGCGTTATATTGAGATATATATATATATATATATATATATATATATATATATATATATATATATATATATTGGTAATGGAGATATGATTATGCTGTTAAAACAACTGGAAAATTTTAAAGAAACCTTACAAGAAAATTCTAAAACCATAGAAGATAAATTGCTACAAACATTACAAGATATTTATAAAATCATGAAAGAGGATGTAAATGTTCCGAAAAGAGCTGAATTCATTGTAGATGCTTGCCTAGATGGGAAAGCTAAAGCTGGAATAGTGAGGATGTTTGATCCCGAACTTAACGACGGAAATGTAGGCAGAGGAGTCGCACTGAGGAAGACTCTGTTTCGTGGCAAGGAGATTGTGCCAGTAAGATTAATGAACCTGAATCATTACTCGGTTGTGGTAAAGAAAGAACTTTAGGCCATTGTTCATCAGTTTTCTCTGTAGTCAGAAGCACACAGCATGCAGAAATACCACCAGGAAAACTATCTGAGGAACTAGAAAGACTCATCACCGATTCATCTAAGAATTTTAAACCAAACCAGAAAACAAAATGAGGGACATCGTTAGAAACTACCAGGATATCTTCGATGTAGGCAAAAGAGGACGAATTGATCTGGTAAAACAAAATTAATACCGGGGATGCTCAACCTATTCGATAATCGCCAGTTGTCTTGGTTAAAAAGAAAGATGGTTCGACCCGATTTTGCGTGGAATATCGGCAATTAAACCACGCTACAAAGAAAGACAGCTATCCCCTTCCAAGAATAGACGATACCCTAGATACGTTGGCTGGATCGGATGTTTTTCACCCTGGACTTGAAGAGCGGTTATTGGCAGGTGAAACTTGCTAAAAAGACCGAGAAAAGACTGCTTTTACCATCGGCTCAGGACTTTACCAATTCACGGTGATGCCGTTTGGGTTGTGTAATGCTCCAGCGAGGTTTGAACGATTGATGGAAACAGTGTTAATAGGGCTTTCATGGAAAACGTGCTGGTGCATCTGGATCACATTATCGTGGTTGGAATATCGTTTGAAGACCACGTGAAGAACATGAAGACATGTGGTTTCCGCAGAGGGAGTAGCTGTTGATAAACAGATAAACAGAAAGTGCTGTCCAGGAATGGCCGATCCTAAAGATATCCACCATTTAAGAAGTTTCTTGGGGTTATACACGTACTATCGTCGGTATGCTGCAGGATCTGCCAATGTCGCTAAGCCACTTACTAGACTCACAGAGAAGGTGCGGTACCAGTGAGACAATGACAGCCACCGATCATTCGAGACATTGAAAAGAGCATTGACGAGTGCCCCTGTTTTAAGTTAACCTTCACCAGATGGAAGCTTCATCTTGGATACAGACCCAAACAATGTCGGAATTGGTGCTGAGCTTTCACAGATCCAAGAGGGCCAGGAGAGAGTCATCAGATATTTCAGCAAGACCTTGAGCAAAATCGAACGGAATTACTGCGTTACTCGTAGGGACCTCTTGGTCGTGGTAAAGGGGGTAGAACATTTCTACAATTACCTCCCTATGGTAAAAGATTCCTCCTGAGGACGGATCACGCAGCACTGAAATGACTCCTGCAGTTTGAAAACTCCGAAGAACAAGTGGCCAGGTAGATTGAGCGGTTGCAAGACTTCGAGACTGAACATCGCGCTGGAACAAGCCATAGGAATGCTGATGCCTTATCGAGGAGACCATGCCCTGATCACTGCAAACAATGTCAGCGAGCTGAAGAAAAAGCGGCTGTTCTCTGTAGAACTACTGACGTCGATGACCATTGGCAATCTGAACAGATCCAGAAAGACCAGGAAGGAAGAAGACCGCAAACCTACGTAGTAGGAGATTTCCCGACACTCACCAACCAAAAAGTCATATTGGGCTCAGTGGAACTCACTTATCCTGGAGAATGGACTCCAGAGGAGGACAATGACAGAAAGCAGATTCTAGTTCCCAGAAATAGGAGACCAGAGGTTTTGCAAGAACTACATGATGGTACAACTGGAGGACATCTGGCAGTAACAAAAACCCTGGGGAAGTTAAGAGAACGCTTCTATTGGGTAAACTGCCAAGCAGACGTCAAAGATTGCTGTCGGAAATGTACGATTTGTGCAGCAAGTAATGGGCCTCAGCAGTCAGCAAAAGCTCCCATGAAGCAATATAACCTGGGCAGTCCATTCGAAAGAGTAGCCATTGATGTTGCCGGTCCATTTCCTGAATCTGACTCCGGAAATAAGTACATTGTTGTGGTGATGAACTATTTCAGTAAATGGGCAGAAGCTTATGCCTTGCCGAATCAAGAAGTTTTGACCGTTGCTGATGTCCTGGTCAAGGAATGGATCAGTCTTTTTGGTGTTCCCTTGAAGTTGCACTTAGACTAAGGTAGAAATTTCGAGTCTACTCTTTTCCAAGACGTCTCCAGCCTATTAAAGATCAATAAAACACGGACGACAGCATTACACCGGCAGTCCAATGGAATGGTAGATCGGATGAATAGGACCATTAACCGCCATTTGTCAAAGGTAGTATCCGACCACCAGAGAGATTGGGACCAGTATCTTCACTTGTTTCTTATGGCATATCGTTCGTCTGTGCACGAGTCCACGGGTGCGACCCCGGCCAGTGTTTTTATGGGACGAGAATTACGACTACCATGCGATCTGAAGTTTGGATGTCCCCCAGGAGAAGAACGGTTAAGTATCGAGAATGCCAGTGCCCGAATGAAGGAAGCCACGGCATCAAAGCCGAGATCGGGGAATTCCAAGTTGATGATCTTATTTGGTTGTTTAACCCGCAACGTCGTCGTAGATATTCGCACAAGCTACAGAGATCTTGGGAAGGGCCTTACCAAATAGTAAAAAGATCAACGATGTTGTCTACACAATAAGAAAGCATTTTAGCAAGTTAGCCGCTTATGCTGGAAGTCATGACGGCGAAATTGACCAAGGCCAAGTCCGCAGCATGCAACCACCCGATGACCTTCGAACAATTTATAGCATTGTACTCCGATGGGCAGAAAGTGCAGCCCAACGTGACCAGAGAGGAACCCCGAGACCTGTTTGAGGTGCCCATAGAATATTCCCTGGCTCATTGTGTGGCTCGAGATCTTCGGATGTCCAGAAGAATAGCCAATGTGTCTGCAAAGAAGTACGGCCAGTTCCAGAAGTTAAGGGAGCAAAACCCAGTGATAAGGAAGGTTATTCTTCTCGAAGATAAACAACCAATGGGTACCAGAGATATCTTTGGTAACGAAAACATTCTCGCAGGACAAGCCAACATATAGCGATCTTTGGAAGACTTTATAGAATTGAGGACTGTGATAATGAAGAAGAACCTGATGAAATTGGCAGTCCCAAAGATAGCCTGTGGGTTGGATGGACTGAATTGGAGGGTGGTGAGAAATATGATGCAAAGTATCTTTCGATTCAGTGGCATCGACATCCTTGTTTGCTGTCTTATTATTCGCAGCTCGGATTCGAAGACCGTTGACTGTTACTTCCACCAGACTTCCCGTTGTCGAAATGGAGAGTCCTGCAGATATCACCACACCCGGAAGGATTCTGGGACATTCCGAGACGAAATGATCTTAAGGAGGGGGCAATGTGACGGGAGTTCCTCCGATAATTCGTGGAATCGGCATTCATCTCATATTTCGGGGAATTCGAAATGTTTGGCTGGCGCATCAAGGTTGCTTTTATGTAGTTCTCGAAGAATCTAGCTAGACTGGTCTCGGCAGCTCTTTGACGTTCTGGAGAATTACGAGAAGAAATATATAAATTACGGAGAGCTGAGGAAGCATTGATTCAGTATTCGAATATAAATTGTGTTAAAGTAGTGGAAATAAATTAGAGTGACTTGGACTGTGTTTTTAAATATCAATTTTTCTGAAAGAAACTGTAACTGATAGACCAGACATTTTTTGTCAGTCTTTCCAGTTGGTTTTCTTTAATATTACGGAAGGTTTCTGGATTCAAGTGTTATTCTATGTTTTTCCTTTCGACTTCACTTATTACTAGATATGTTATCCTAATGGATTTGCGGTTCCCGAACAAAAGTTTAATAGACTACTCAACCTCATTTGATCGTTGTCAAATATTAGCGAGGTCTTGTAAAATATTGTTTTTTAATAGTTAATATTATATAAATGCATTGAAAACACATTTTAAAAATATCACATATACGTATTACTTACTTAAACTTACTTCAACTTTTTTATCAATAATAATAAATCAATCATACATTCTAAATATTAATCATTTATGAATAACATCTAGTTCTATTTTTATACATAATATATGGGTAGTAAAAATACCCAAACTGTTTTAAATTATCTTTCAAATTATATCGTCAGTTTGTTGCGGAACTGGTTATGTATTTAGAACGTATTGGTATGAATGTCACTCAGTTATACTTATTTTGGAATGCCCACAGACGTATAGATTTTTCCATATGATTCTATAAATTAAATTTTTTATAGTGGTTGGCTTATTTAATGGGTGCCTAATTAGCATACCTGTTATATAATACTTTTAAAAAGAAAATTAGTAAAGATGGCAATAAACTGTTATCATGAATGAGTTAGAATGTTTATTTTATAAGCCGATTCACATTTTCGTAATATACAAATATCCTTCAGCTTTCTCAAAACATTTATTTCCAGGAATATTATGTTGGTCATCTCGTCGGACATTGCTCTTTATATATATTTTTTTTCATATGGATTTATTGTCTGAGATGTACCTGAGAAGGCATATATATATATATATATATATATATATATTTAAGTTTTCGCGGGCACTAAATGTTTTAGGTGGTTTCCGGGTATTCATCCGCGTAGTTGATAACTGATCCCTGCCGGGATCGATGGTAAAATGACGACGTTTCGGCAGAGTCACATCTGCCCTCTTTAGGTCGGTTCGCATAATTCTCGTAGCCTTCTGCTTTCGCTTCTAGTTACTCGAATAACTCAGTTAACCACCTAAAACATATATATATATATATATATATATATATATATATATATGTGTGTGTGTATTAGATAGTTTCCGGGAATTCATCCGCGTAGTTGATAACTGATAGCCTACGAAGGCTACGAGAATTATGTGAACCGACCTGAAGAGGGCAGATGGGACTCTGCCGAAACGTCGTTATTTTACCATCGATCCCGGCAGGGATCAGTTATCAACTACGCGGATGAATTCCCGGAAACCATCTAATACATTTAGTGCCCGCGAAAACTTAAAAACAAATATATATATATATATATATATATATATATATATATATATATATATATATATATATATATATATATATATATATATATATATATATATATATATATACATCATTTTATTTTTCCAACAAAATGTTGAGTATACCCCCTCAAGAAATTAATTCCTGTGGTAGGATGGCATAAATTACTACTAAAATTATTTACATAATTTGCAAATACGAGTTATTTACTTTCGTCCTTTTCCTCAACAATAATTGGTTTCTTAATTTACCTTTCTGATTTCCTCAACATTTCATAATTTTCTTAAGCTGCCCCCTGCTTAAATTAATGAGGTTTTATTCGCTAAGTTTGTACTCATACAACTTTGGTGATATTTCTTATTTGTACTGCTCCTGAAGGAACAAACGGCATTAAAATACCAACAACCTCGGCGCTACTGATATTTGTACAGTAGTTTTTTACCTTTTCTCTGGAGTTTTATAGCCAATAAGATCTGATTCAGGTTTTAGGTTTACAACGTGCTTCTCAATGAATATTACTGTATGGGTCAACACAGATTCGCTAAGAAAATTCTGAATAGTTGCAGATTTAATGCTAGCAACATTAAATAGATCGACCACTCAAAAATGTGTTATTACTGAACTGATGTGATCTTTTAACCTATTACATAGTTCTTGATTGTAATAAGTAGCTTCTTAAACATAGAAATATCTCCCTCCCTCCACGAATATTTTTCTTATGTTTTTCCGCGCGAAGAAGAGAGTTGGAGCTACCTAAAATAGATATCATCCTTAATATAAATTTATTAATGTAAAATGTAAACTATATTTTTCTAAAGTTGTCACAAATTATTTTTTAATAATGAATATCTACATACAGTATTCATACAATACACAAATTATTAGTGCTAGTGGTTTTCTTCCTTTGGTAGCTAGGATTTATAATTTTTCTTGCGGTAAGACCATTCTTTATATATATCTACAAATTTTGTGCGATGAAAACAATTAAACAACTTACTGAAATTGATTGAAATTTTTTTTGTACGATCTTAATCGTCAGCTGTTTTAGTTGGAACGGTAGTTTAAGCTGAGGCAATGAATTTCCAGAGCATTCATCCCAGAATTTGATAAAAGATAATTACAATTAAATAATATTTTCTCATTCGCCACTTTTTAATGTATACACAAATAAAAAAGATACATACATACGAATCAAGAACTTCCTCTTTTTTGAGTTGTAGACAACAAAATTGTGGAATGAATTAGGTTTAACGTTTAGCTTTAAAACAAAATAATTTCCGTAGAAAAAGAGACTTGTAAACACCTATACTACCATGCGTTAAAAAATGTATTATATTATTGGTGCACAATTCAATTAGGAAACTGACGTACGAGTACGCCATGACTTTAAACGTATAGCATCTAGAGACGTATGACGAAACTCTAAAGTAAAATTCCTTGATCCGTTCTTAAGGCCTCCGACAGTTACTAGCTAACCTTCAGCTGTAATAATTTGCCCGACTTGGTTTGCTGACTTTGATTCCAAAACGCGTTCTGAAGCAAAAGCATCTGTCACTAATTGTTGAATTCCGTCACTACATTTTTATTAAGTGTCAATGACTGGGCAGCATTGGTATTTACACCGTTGTGCAAACCTAAGTTGGTGTTTTTTTCTAAAACCATGCTAAAATAATTTCGCCAAGAGCGAGTTGGACTCATATTAAGGGTCCGTACCGCCTTTGCTATGTGATACAATATAGGTAAACCAAAGTATATATTTTTCTAATAACTCAATTTCAGGCAAGCAGGGAATGGTACAAATATTAAAACTATTTGAAATTAATGAAATAACCCTACTAACAAACAAAATATTTTTAATTAAAATGACAATATTATGGATCATTAATGTTACGTTTCAAGTTAATTAGCCAAAAAGATTAATTAATATAACTGTCGAAAGGCAGTTAAATTAACAAAAAATAAAAAAAATTACTTTGAAAAGTAAATGTTAAAAAAGTAGTTCTATTTAATTCCAATTAATTTGGACATTATTTTACAAATTTGTGATTCTTACATGGATAGTTCGTGTAACTCTTGCTACCTGAGACATTTTTCTGGTATTAAATGTAGGATTCTCAATAACTTGCACTTCTACTACTTCATTTCTCATCTAACTTTGATTATGGAATTTTTAATTATTAACTCGCAAATGTAACTATCATATTCCATCACATGCAGTTGCTCGTTCACATTAATTATTTATAAAATACTGTACTAAATTTACCTATATATAATTTTAAACTAGATTTTTTGGACTGTTACATTAAATATACTCGTTCTGACGTTTAAACCCATAGAAATTACCTTCTCCTAGGTTCTTAGAGTTAAAATTAGTTTTAATAGTGAATTGACTAACTTTGAGGCTCTCGGAAGGGGCGATCGCCCCCATCGCCCCTCCTTGGATCCTCCCATGTATCAAACTGGTCAATGATGATAGATTATGAGGAGTGGAAATCAATGGCTGACAGAGATCAGCGAATATTAACAGCGGTGAACATATGTATACATAATACTAGTCGTAGCAAACCTATATATTTACTGCTGTAAATATATTAATAACTTTTGAAATGTTATAAAGGCTGATTTTTCTAATATTCATGATAATCGATTTATTGAAGACGGTTTCCAGTTTACATTAAAATTGTTCGAATGCCCTACCGTCCAGTGTTTGCAGACAATGAGAGGTGTAGAGGAAAACTATATTATCCCTTTGTCTCGAGAGTAAATTATCTCCAATCTAATTTGACTTTCATGATTATCACAAAGTAATTATATGGTTGTTTAGGGTTTCGTAAAAATATATAAAAAAAATTAACCCATTAATAAAAGTATAACACAAACGCTTAGTTTAAAAGATATTAAGATAAACATAAGAAATCCACTCATTTTAATGATTAAATAAATGCTGAAAAAACCATTGAAATAGAAAAAAGACCTCTCTGTCTAAATAGACGCGATGACAGTACTCGCCTTCCCACAGCTTGGACCTCCGTAATTGCCAGATTAAACAAAGCAGACACGCCCACCAATACCCAACCAATCACAACACAGCCTCATCACGTGACATCTTCTTCTAACCCAGCGCTACCTATAAATAAAAGAAGCAGAGCGGACTCAAATTCAGTTCAGTTACCTAGTGACTCTTGGGAAGTAGGCAGATTGAGGCCCCGAGTTCGATCTAGACTCTGAAACTCTTTTTCACTTTTGTCTCTTGATAATGGCTCCAAAGCAGGAGTCGAAACGTCGAGTATTCAATAAATTCAGACGCGGTTCTCACCCGGAACCTAGCCTAGTTCATAATAATGACCGCGGAAGCCTCTCAGAACATTTCACTCGCCTCTACCGGGAGGATTTCTTCAAACTCACCAAAACATACAGCAAACTTCTTATTCGAAAATCTCTGCTTCTTTGTGATCTTGTTTTCCTCAAATCTTGTAGAACTTATAACGTCATTCCAAATACTTTCAAACTAAAACATCATACCTCTTCACGTTCAGTTTCCAGTATTCTTAACAAAGCAAGTTTGGCCCTCTTACGAAATTCCATCCATTCAATCAGATATCAACTTGACCAAACCAACCGAAATTTGTATCACTGTTATTCATCATTACATACTTTCAATCCTCATCCAATTCTGTGGGACAATTTTAATCGCATTTCGAGCGATAAAGCCGAACACCTGGCCCAAAAGAAAACAGTAACTCAAAAACTTAAGCTAACACGACTTATTACAAAACAACAACCCACTGTCACCTCACCCCCTCAGACGACCGTCCATAACTTTTCTGACTTCCCCTTAGACTCTATCAGTTTACACGTCCTATCCAAAGGTTTCAATTTCGCAGTGACGCCGAAAACTATCCCAACTGAAAGAATCAATTTCTCAAGTTGAGGTAGCTTTGGCTGAACTAACAGATATTGAGGCTGAAGATACTCGTCAAGACATTGCTAGAGTACTCCGCACATCAAAGCCACCAAAATCAAACCTAACTTCTAAGGAAAGACATGCACTAAAACAACTACGTAACAACGATGACATAACTATTCTTCCTGCCGACAACGGTAACGCGACTCTTCTTCTCAATACTAAGGACTATGTTCACAAGATGAATTCCCTACTCCACACTGCAGACTACGAAATAATGAACAATAATCCTACCACTTACTTAGAGAAAAAGACTAAGGAAATCATCAACAGGACACAACTTCCTCTTGACGTTAAAAAGATCATCATTCCTCGTGAAAAGTCTTCTAAAATTCCGAAAATTTACGGACTACCCAAAATTCATAAGCCGGACATTCCTCTTAGGCCCATTGTCACTTCGGTACAATCCCCGACCCAAGAATTAGCCCGGTACTTAGCCAAAACCCTTCAACCTCTAGCCGAGCAAGCATCCTCGTACGTAAAGAACTCCTCTTCCTTCCTAGATATCCTAAGTGGTTACAGAATTTCAGAAAATGACATCCTAGTTAGCTTCGATGTTGTATCTCTTTTCACCAATGTCCCCATTTCAGAAACGTTAGATATTCTAAAAACAAAATACAATATCTCTTCTGACATCATCAAACTTGTACAACACTGTTCCTCTAACACTTATTTTTCATTTCAAAACACTCTGTTCAAACAAGTCCGTGGGGCCCCCATGGGTTCACCTCTTTCTCCAGTGCTTGCTAACATTTTCATGGAGCAAATCGAAACCCAGGCCCTAAACTCGTCTAATTTAAAACCTTCCTGTTGGCTTAGATATGTAGATGATACTTTTGTCATTTGGCCTCATGGCAGAGATTCATTAGACTTCTTCCTACAACACCTCAATGGTATACATTCTAATATACAATTTACAATGGAAATCGAGTCCGATTCTTCTCTCCCGTTTCTTGATGTCCTCATAACAAAAACCAACAATGACAGATTCTCACATACCGTCTATAGAAAACCAACCCATACCAATCGATACTTAAATGCCCAATCACACCACCACCCTGCCCAATTGAGTTCTGTAATGAAATCTTTGACCCTCAGATCTATTCGTTTAACAGATATTGACAAAAGACAAAACGAACTTAATAATCTTCAACAAATCCTTCGACAAAACGGTTATCATCCGGACCACATTGCGCGTATAATTCATCAATCTCAACAACCCCCAATCACACCAACCCCGTCAGAAACAGAACAACAACATCAAAAAGCCGTACTTCCATACATTCGAGGAGTCACTGACAAAATAGCACGGATTTTACAAAGACATCAAATAAAGACTATCTTCAACACCACTCAAACTATAGGCAACTTAACCGGTAACCCCAAAGACAAAGTACCTAACGAGGATCGAGGAGTTTACGAAATCTCATGTCGCGATTGCCCACAAAGCTACATCGGTCGTACCAACAGGCGCGTTAACCATCGAGTATATGAACACTCTCTGTCAGTTCGTAAAAAAGATCCGACTTCAGCTCTCGCGCATCACCATATCCAAACAGGGCACTCTATCAACTTTGAGGACAGTAGGACTATCATATCTCTCAATTCTCTTATTCTATACTATTCGCGAAGCCATCGAAATAGAAAACAAGACCTCTCTGTCTAAATAGACGCGATGACAGTACTCGCCTTCCCACAGCTTGGACCTCCGTAATTGCCAGATTAAACAAAGCAGACACGCCCACCAATACCCAACCAATCACAACACAGCCTCATCACGTGACATCTTCTTCTAACCCAGCGCTACCTATAAATAAAAGAAGCAGAGCGGACTCAAATTCAGTTCAGTTACTTAGTGACTCTTGGGGAGTAGGCAGATTGAGGCCCCGAGTTCGATCTAGACTCTGAAACTCTTTTTCACTTTTGTCTCTTGATAATGGCTCCAAAGCAGGAGTCGAAACGTCGAGTATTCAATAAATTCAGGCGCGGTTCTCACCCGGAACCTTGCCTAGTTCATAATAATGACCGCGGAAGCCTCTCAGAACATATATATATATATATATATATATATATATATATATATATTATATACATATTTTACATATTTGTAATTGACTGTTGTCGGGAATCTCGTGTGTTTCTCTTGTTTGTCTTAGAAAAGACACTTTTTCGACGTTTCCATGAGATCTCACTCATCTTCTTCGGGATTACTGATGTTGAAAGTATCTACAATTATGTTTATTGACAAATCTATTTAAAAAAATCCTTCTTTGTCAGAAAAACAAATATTTTAACCTGTGCAGGTTCAGTAAAAACTCCTTTCTTGACAATTTTATTGCACACACCTCCAGTTTCTTGAAATTTATGACCTAATTCTAAGACATACTGATGTCCAATATTTTTATCGGGATGTCTCTGATGAAAAACACCAGCGTGCACAGCATTATTCTTTCCTACAAATAAATATAATTTCAGTCGCAAATATCTTTCTCAAAAGGATTTTTTCTCACTTGTTTATCTCGGTATTTATACTCTTTATTTTTCAATTACAGTTCAAAAGTATATATATATATATATATATATATATATATATATATATATAAATGATGTCTTACGTAAAATCTCGTTGTATTGGGGAAGGGGAGGGAACGTGCCCAGGGTGCTATTATCTAATATATACTACAATAGAAATTATTAAAACAATTCTAATAGTAATCATAACTTGAAATTCAATTCAACTATAAGTGTTAACAGTGTTCATACCAGATTGCCTGCAGCAGAAGAACTAAATAAACTGCATAAACGCCCGAACCCAATTCGTGCGGCAACACAGACCCTAAACCAACATTTTAACTTTTAGTGATTAATTATAATTTTATCTCTATCATTTTTTGTCCTTAATTCCTTAATTTGTACAGGCGGTGGAATTAAAAACCCTGTGAATTAATAGTCTAGCCGATTCTGAAGAATAGAAAGTGGTAAAAAATGGTATCTTTTTAAAACGCTAATTCCGGAAGTATAAAGTATAAATAAAAGTGAAGTTGTTAGCCGCATGTCAAAAGAGTTTTTTTAACCAAAAGAATTATTTTGAAAATTTATATCGTTTGACAACTGTTTCATTAGCGAGCAAACGATCGATTTACTTAATAGGTAGTAGACATCTTCACCATCCGTCACGGAGTTATTATCAGTCATTGTGTTGCTTTTCATGCATACTTATTTGTTCTTGTGAATCCCAAATCCTCAAAGTTGGTTTATAATATTTGTATTGTCGTAGTTCATTCATCCTTTGAAATATATAATTGATTTAAGTAACTTGAAATAGTATAACTATTATGCAAAAGAGAGATGATGTATTTAGGAAATAACAGCTATTTTTAGGACTAGTGATGCGCAACTAACGCAAATAAGAAAACAGAATATGCCAAATATTTAAGCTGCCTCACATATTTGAAGAATACCTTATGATAGGAATAATCTTTTGTTCGAAATATATCTATTAATGGTGTTAAATTGCCTAGGTAATTACCGAAAAAAATTGAAGGTAGATATGCATTATACATTTTTGCACGTAGTCCTTACGTAGCTAGGCACAAGAATATGCATTATACAAATTTAATTGTTTAAATATCTCGAAATGAACACATACAAATTAACTGGTTACGTACATTCAAAATAATTATGATCGGCGACAAATTAACTGCGATCACAAAGTATCTCCATTTATTGTAATAAGAAAAAATTAAACTGCTTTGGCAGAATGTGTCAATAACTAATTTACATATGGAATATGACAATCCTCTGGAAGAAGTTTAAGCGCCAAACGGCATAGACAGAATATAGGGGGTGAGCAAAATTTATAGTGCATGAGATAAATATAGTTTTCAAAAGTAATCTGTCGAAATATTTTCAAAAATTAAGATAATGCATTTGTTCCATACGCTTATTAAGACAATATTTTTCAACTATTATTCTCTTCCCATTCTGCTCGGCGAACCCTCCTTTCTCTCTCACCATATGTAAATATCATAGACATAATTTTCTAGGTAATCCCCTATTTGGCGTATTCTGACTCGAAATACGTTCCGAACACCACACAACGACAAATTTCTCGTGCAACGTTGCCATCAAATTTGTGTATCAAGATCATATTGACATAACGTCAAAATAGAAGTTCTAATAAGTATACAAAACCAATACCTATATTTTGATACCACTTTTAAATTTGTTTGAAATTATTATAGGAAATTATTGTAGGAGTTAAGTACCTTTAATTCAACAAATCGTAATATACCTAGGAAGTATATTTCATCCATTTTGTTTTAGATGTTATGCCCAAAAGCTATTAGCTGCGAAAGTCTTTCATTGTAGATGTGGTTTATTGAATAAAATATTGTAGAGCGAGTTTAACAATTGTTAAATTGGAGTAAATATATGAGAAGTTAACTGAAAGCAATACATACCATCATACAATCACATTTAAATTTCTATCTTTCCATAGTCCTAAACACCTAACCTTACAACTTTAGAACATGTCATAAAATACTTTATACTTAACTGTTATTAACAAGCAATGTCAATTATAAAATTGAACATTTCTTCACAAGACTGACAAGATTGTACAAAACATGTGCTATTATTTTTTCGTAAGCTTCCGATATCTGTATGATCTGTGCCGATATCATATTTCAGTCTTCAAACATCAAATTAGAAATTGTTAGCAACTTTTAACCAACTTCCAAAAAGAAGGTTATCAATTCGTGGCGTTTTTTTGTATATATGTTACCTTATTTCTTCTCCTGTTGTGAACCGTTTTGACTGAATATTGTCTTGTTTAATAGAGTATATATCTGGATTGAAACTTCAGATTTAGGAAAAGAATTCTGTTGGTAAAGTGATGAAATTTGTGAATCGAACAATATCCCTAACATATTGGTCGATTTTTCAAAAACTCCTTATGAATGTGTATAGTTTATTAACATTTAATCTATTAAGAAAGATCCTTAGGTGATCTCATATACTGCGACGTGCAACTTGCAGTTTTGCAGAAAATCACAGAAAAACAATATTCTTATAAAAAATTTCATCGAACGGACATTTCCTCATAAATATTTTAATTCCAACGTAATAGTGCACTGGAAGTTTTGATTACGAATTTGAAAATGTTCTATCTACTTCTCAAGCAGATAGGTAGTAAAGCATAGTATTTTCGGCTCGTTAAATCAATGAGTACCAAGCTCGTTTTGTTTGTATACCAGGCAAATATTTATTTAAATGAAAATTTTTCCATTTTACGAAGACGCTTCTTTTGGTGTCACATTCTCCCGGCCTAATAGAAAATTCAGTGACAACATATGTCAAACTCTAAATTGCTATTTGGTGCGATTATAGACAGGGTGTTAAGTTATAGCAAACAAAATCACAAAGTAAAGTGATAGAATGAGTTGCATATATATGATGATTGAAATATAGGACGGAGTAGAATGATAGTTACAGAAAGCAGTTAAAAACATTATGGTGTTCCATAGGCAGCCGTATATACAGGATGGTTGGAATATAGGGTGGAGTGGACGTTTGGTGGTATAAAAATGTTGGCAAAATGTGGAATTAAATTTATATATAATATATATATATATATATATAAATACTGTTATATGATGTGGACATAAACAAATCATATACAGGATGGTTGAAATATATGCTGGAGTTGAATTATATTTATACAGTGTGATTATAAAATTATTTATTTCATAGCCCATAAGAAGTTGCTTAGAGTGCGGAGAGGAATTAATGTTATACAGGGTGATAATACAAAATGTTAAAAATGAAATAATTTATGGGGTAGCTCACAAGGAGTTATATACTATGGTTGAAATATAGGACGGGTTTGACTCCGTAAATATACCTCCGTCTTATAATTTACAGAAGGCTAACACATTTGTGGTTGTCCGTAGGCAGTCGTATGTACAGGATAGTTGGTACATAGGGTGGATTGGAATTACCTATAGTTATACAGGGTTGTCAAAAAAAGTTGAAAAAGGTTACATGGCGTGGTCCATAAGGCATAAAAATATTTTGGGCTTATTAAGTCAACGCCTACTAATGGATTTTGTTCGTAAGCTTTTACCTGTCAAATTAAATGAAAATGTATCATTGTGTAATGTTGGGGCTTTCGATGTTACCTGGTTCTGTCTATTAAGGTTATACATACAAAATAAAAAATAAAAATAAAAACTACCTGAGTTAAAAAAAATAAAAAGTTTAAAATAAAACATAAAAAATATATATAACCGACGTACACTTATAACTGAAAAGCTGAAAATAATTATAACAAAATACAACTCTAGCAAATAAATAACACATTCAATGTTGTTAGGTACCTAGCCAGAAAGTAAAAAATGTAAATATTAAAAGGTGCTCATTCTGTACAAATTAATTACCTACCAATCTAGTATATTTTTGAAGTCGGTGCCAAGCATCAATCAAGATTGATGAAGTGGTAGATAAGTACGCAATGATGTGCTTAATTTCAGCTTTTTAGTTATAGGTGTTATATATTACTTCTGATGATCACATTTTTTTTAGTTCAATAGGTACCATTGAAGGTCTTCTGATTATTGAGATGATTTTATAACACGTTTTCATCTGTGTAACGATGTTAACACTTTGATGATTTCATAATAAATTTCTTACCTTCAGTCAAAAGTCCAGAAACCATCACTTGTTCCATATACCTTTTTTTTGAGGGTGGAAATCCATTATGGACAATTTGAGCTTAGACCTTGTTGTTTCTGCAGTTTCCGAAGGTGGTGGTTCTGTTATTTCTAACTTGCGTCGCCACCTTCCTGCCTTCCTTTGCCTTCATCGCACCATTCTGTTTAAATCTTCTTTCTCCTTTTCCTCTATAATTTCCCTTATCTATTTATATATCATTTTGTTGTTCTCTTTACTTTCTATCATTAGTTTTATCACGTTAGATGGTGTTATCCTTTCACCAATCGTTATTTTTGTTCTTGTTTTATTCCTTGCATATCTTTCGCAGTCAAAAACCACGTGCTCCATTGTCTCCTCAATTGGGCATATATCACAGTTACTCTCCCTCATTTTCCCTATCCTTTTCAGGTATACTTTGACACTACCATGCCCCGACAAATACTGTATCATAAAGTAATCTGTACCTCTATATTTACTGTTTCAACCAGTCTGTCAGCGTTTGGCCCTTCCACATATAGTGCCAGGTCGTCTGCGAATGCTATCGTATTTGCACCAGTTGGCAGCTTCTGATTTAGAAGATCGTCGTACAATATAATCCATACCGTCGGTCCTAGTACTGATCCTTATGGTACGTCTGTGCTCAATTTTAATGTTTTTCTTTCCCGAGTATAATACTCCTTTTGGAGAAATAACTCTCTATTATTCTCATTAGATATTCACTAATCCTTTTCTTTTCCATTTCCTTAACAATACGTTTCCATGATGCCGAATTGAATGCATTCCTAACGTCAAAAGTGATGAGTATCACCCAGCCCGCTCTAGTGCACTTCCTTTTAGCTTCCGAGATTTCAGCTGTCCACCAGTATGAAATTTCTCTGTTTTCGTTTCTGTTTATCTGCCGTCTGTTGGCCTTCAGGCATTTTTTGATTTCTGTCGTTAGTTTTTCTGGTGTCAATTCTTTTTTTATTTCCCCGGTTATTTTGTTAAACATTTTTTCATATACTTTGATGTTATATTGTGTTCTTGTTTTTAGGATTTCTCTCGCCTTTACCCTCTTGTAGATGGACCAGAATATATCTGTGGTCTGTAAATCTGTTTTCGTCTATGGTTTCCCATTTCTTAATGTGCTGTACCATGTTGCTCGAACACATGGTGACGTCTATGTGTGTTTGTGTACTACCTCTAACGAATGTTGGGTTGCCGTTATTTAATATCTCTAAATTGAATGTAGCAGCCAATTCGGCTATTGCTCCTCCCCTGGCATCCATAGCCCCATCCATAGCGGGGATTTTGCGTTGAGGTCTCCCAATACCATGATTTTGTTCCGTGGTAATTTCCTTAGTAATTGTGCTATATCTTCTATCCTACTTCTGTATTCTTCTATTGTTATGTTCGGAGAAATATAGCAACATGTTATATTGCTATTTCTATGTTTAATAACTATGAAACCTTTATATGTCTCGTATTCCTCAATACCCGTCGCTCTATTACTAATTTCGACAGCTATGCTTTCCAGCTTGTCTACGATCCATTTTGTTTTTTCTAATTATTCTTATGTTTGGCTAGCTAGCTATTATTACGTCTATTCTATTTTTTAGGGCTATTTCGTTAGCGTCATCATGGGCTTTCGCCGATCTTTCTAGATTACTTTGCAGTATCCGAATCTGCATATTTTCTTTCTTCTGTATTTCTGTTTAGTTGCTGTTTTTTCCTGTTTTTACATTTTCCATCATTATAGATATAATGGTCCTTTCGATTCGCACTTAAAGCACTATTTGCATTCCCTGGCTACGTGTCTACTTTCCCAGCATTTAAACCATGTCTGTATTTCTCTTTTCCTTTTAATTAGGCGCGTTGTCAGCCCTATCCTAATTTCTTCCATTTCCAACAGTTTTTCAATTGTCTTTTCGTCCGCTATGATTGTTGGCATCTGCATACCGTCATTTTGCGGTCTAAGAGCTTTGACTTGTAAATCCTTACATTCCAATTCCGTCTTAAGTTCCAGTTCAATGCCTTCTCTATCCGTTGTGATGTCCAGATTGACAATGTTGATCGCCTTCTTCTTGTTTTTCTCCTCGGCCAGGTTCCTTACCCGCATCTTTCCAGGTGCTCCTTTTAGGACTTCTGCTATAGAAGCCGCATTTCCGGTTACTTTTTGTGTCTCTATTAGTATGTTACAGTTTCTAGTCTGCCTAATGGTTCTAATTTTATCTCCTGCCCTTTTATTGATTAATGTGTTTTTGACTTGCTTCACCAGGTCTGCATATGTCTGTTCACCTGCATCAATTATAAGAATTTCGTACTCCGGATTATTGAGTTTACATGGCTTGTGATGCCTCTCCCTCTAGCTATTTTTTGTAATATGTCTTTTTCATCATTTCCATCTTCCGTCGGGCGCCTCTTATTGTCATATATTCTGTTTTTTCTGTATTTAATTCAAGACTCCACTTATTATATTCTTCCACGAGTTTTCGAACCATATATGTCATATCTTCAACATCTTCTGCTAGGACCACTTGATCGTCTGCACATAATAAAGTAGTTATGTTACTTTCACCAAGTTGTAATCCCATTCTACTACATTTTTTAAACCATTGTTTCAAAGCTGTGTTTATGTAAATTTTGAGCGTTGGTGAGAGGCAACATCCTTGCCTCAGACCTTTATTAACTTGAAAATATTCTGAGTATGCATGTCGCGTCTTGATACAACTGATATTTCATTGTTAAAAGTTTTTCACTGCATTTATGTACTGTGGGTGTATTTCGTTCTTTGCCAAAGCTTTCCACAGTTTATTTACAGGCACACTATCATAGGCCTTTCTTAAATCGATAAATACTATATGCAATTGACTTCCATATGCTAATGATTTCTCAATAAGTTGTTTTATACAAAACCAGATACATCTTTGGCTAATTTCAACAATATAATATCAGCAAATGCATTTTTATGTACGTAAGCTATTAGTATAGATGAACCATCATTCTTACTGAGATTATCAAGGTCATTGCTATATAGGGAGATTTAAAGAATGTAATTATTTTCCCAAAATAGAAAACTCAAAATTAATATATGACTACAACAATTGGATACTTATAATTTTTAAATTTTAATTGAAGTTATTGAATTCTATTAAATTTAAAATTAGATAATTTCTTTAGCAATACAATGACTCCGAAATTTCATTTTATATTTAACGTCGGCAGTGTTTAAGCTAATTATAAACCACCTGTAAACATGAAAACGTCTGAATCACTATTAAACTATTAATAATTTAATGTGCATGCTAATTAATTTGGTAATATAATCAGAGGAGGTCGTTACAAATTTCCCGAAATATTAAGTTTTTTTCCCGGTTTCGTTACCGGAAACAAGATAATTTATACTTTACCTTTTACGTCAACTTTCCTAGGAGAATTAGCTGAAGCACATGGCATTATTTACATTTGTGTCGTCATAGAGTACTTTACTTTTATTTATAGGTACGTAATGAATATTTTGTTAGAAGATGATTAGCAATACTCGTAATAATCGTAATGAGTAGCGTAAAATACCATTCATAAATTCATGCTATAAATATTCCAGCGGCACTGTTGCCATATCCAGTAGATTTGATTTTAATTAATTTCTATAATAACATATATAGCGTCATTTATAAATTATTAGACATATCATTATTATTCTGAAAATAGTATGTTAAGCCGGAAATTTCCAATTAACGATTTACTAATTTAGTTACCATTGGTATTCAAAATATTTGCAAATAAATGTATCCAATGTTTTGTAAAAGAGACGCGAATAAAAATAAACACAGCAGCATTGATAGAAAAATTCAAAAAATAATTTAAAATATACCTATAAAAAGGGACACAAACAAGTACTTTATTTTGTTAATGATACTTTAGCTAATATTTAATATATAAGAAACGATCTCAACTAATAAATAAAATCAACTTTAGAAACTTCAAAAAATGAATTCATTTCAAAAATGAACTGAAAACTTTAAAATAATGAGAAAAAAATTCACGGTTGTTAATACCCACATACAAAGTACTAAATACATGCAATAACAGATGCTTAATAGGAAAAAAATAATTATCTGCCTATCTAATATATTTTTGTAGAGCAGGACAACTTGATAGAGAAGACAGCAGAAGACTGCCGATCAACAATAACAAGGTATCGAAACTAAAAAGGAGCCTATTCGATTTATTGGTTGTAATGAAAGTGGAGAAAAAAATTGTCATGGGTTGTTATCTTAGCGTGAGTATGCTCTTAAAACATGAACATTAAAAACTGAAATACAAACTCTGCAACGGCTTGCTAGTTGTTTTCAACATTCGTATTAGATAACCAAAATCAAGAAACCCTTGTCTCGTCACGTGATAATGTATTTCTGGAGCTAACAAAACTGAAAAACAATCAGCAAGCTGTATATTTTATATGAAAAGAACAGCTGCTTATAATAAATAATAAATTAACAGTAGAAGATTTTTTAAATGTCGGTTTTTATATTATTTGACATTGTTCAGTTTATAACTGTAAGTTTGTATATATATATATATATATATATATATATATATATATATATATTTATACCTAATAACATCCCAAATTGTAATAAAAAATTAATAAATACAATTATTAGGTGTATTTTCCTTGCTAAAACCTTCCCCAGGGTGGCTTAAACGAAAAAAAGTTGGGCTATTCCGAGCCCAATCAGGTGTATCAAAATTAAAAATATTGAAAAAAAAAGTGATTTTCGTAAAATTGCAAAATATTTGCCATACTGTAAACATATTTGTTAAAATTTTTGTGTTAGCAACTACGGCCAATCGATTGATTGACGTTAACGAATTATTTCTAAGCCATCTAGATTTTGTAAAATCATCGCCAATTTGTTATTTCCTATACATCATTGAATAGCACATAAAAAGCTTTTCAACCATGTATCTTTGTTGTTGGCTGTGTAACAAAATGCTGTAATATGTCACATATTTGTGATTTGACTCAAAAAATAAAAACCCATGAGGCAGCCTTAAATTAAATCAAATTAAATTAAATGTTTGAAAATACTGCATCAATGAATTAGATATATAGGTATATGCACCTATAACCATTTGCCTGGGCATTTTTTCAACGGCTCGAAAAACGGCTGCCTTCAGTTTAACTATCGTGTTATTTAAGTATCTCCAAATGCAAGAATCGAGAGGCGTAAATTCGGTGAGCTAGCAGACCAGGCAACCGGAGCTCAATTCCTCATCCAGATATTCCCATAGTGCTGATTCAAAAAGTCACTTATGATTCTTGCATTATGTGAAGGGGTTCCATTTTCCTGGAACCACATGCTCGCAATATCTTGAAGAAGCAAATTTTGTTAGGTTAGTTTAGTCAACGTGATTTTGCAATATTTCAAGACATCAAGGAGCAATCAAATTATCATAAAAATAATTGAAATAGAACGTGTCGGTTTATGATTCCTAGCTATATATTAAAACCCACCTGACTTAATCGCTTACCTCACTATTTAAGTAGGGATTTTGATCAACCTAATACACGTCGTTGTGTATGTTAAATAATACCCCGCAATTTGTAAATTTGCTTTCATCAGGCCACAGATCCTTAAGCAGAAATTGAGGATTTTCTTGGCATTTTCCTGCGAGCCAATTGCAAAACAATCTTCCTCTTTCTATGTCACCAACTCGAAGTTTTTCGTTAATATGCTCTATATATGGACGCTAATAGTTCATATCATGAGCTTTTCAGCGTTCCTGTGGCACCAAATGAAATAATCATACATATCCTTTCCATACCTTTCCATATTTAATTTAATTGAAAAAATTGTTCTAATAACTAGGTTACATAAAAAATATCAGATTTATTTTGAAAACTGTTAAACTCTTAACAAATAGAACCAAATAAATAAAGTTTTCATAGAGTGATACATAACTAGGACAGCAAACACGGCAATGTGTCTCAAAGCGAACTAAGTAAAAAGCTGTTTTTTAATCATTTACATCGATAGGCCGTTAATACTTGGTTGAAAAGCTCTTTTTATGTGCTTTTCATACTCAATCGTGGCGATCCAACAGTTTGTTCATTGTTGGGAAATGTAGAAATTCTTTAGACTTAACATATTTGATAATTGTAGTTTGGCCTATTTAGAGGTTATACTTGGCCATCAGAAACTAAATGGAGTATATTTCTGAAGAAAGATTTATAGAGAGACATCTATTATCAAACCAATATGTACAGATGCCAGGAATAAAATTACTTTAATGTAAATGGGTAGATCATTTGTAAAAGGCAAAAAATCTGTTGAGGCCTTACTTGGTTCAAAACACGAAAGTAAAAAAAATCTATACATTATAAATATTGAATTTTATTCAATATTTAAAATAAATAAAAAATAAAACACAAAAAATCTCTTGAGGCTTACTTGGTTCAAAACAAGAAAGTAGAAAATCTATACATTACAAATATTGATTTATATTCAAAATTTAAAATAGTAAATACATAGATTCATTTCTGCTACTTTGCAGTGTGATTAAGATTAAGGTATGTTAATTAAAGGAATACGGATTTTCTAGAACCATGATCTTTTCTGCAATCCGGCAACTGAGCTAGACCTTCACCTGTTCGTACACATGGCGCGCTTGCAAGTGGTGGGAAATGGGGATTCCTTTCTCGTCTGGCTTTGCTACTATAAATTGTAATTCCCAGAGTGACGTCACCAATTTTTGCACATCCAAGCATGCGCAAAATTCGACCCGGCAATATGACTTGCTTTCAACTTGGAAAGTTCTTTTAATCACTTCAGGTCATTTTGGTGAATTTATCCAGAACTAGAAGACACAGCCCACATACAATGAATTATATCAATAGATATCAGTGTGATGTATGTCTCAGATGCGAATCTGTGAGTGTGATACCTTTAATGAGTCATGAAAGACTATTGGCCGCCAAACTTATTAAGAAGTTCAAAACACATGTAAGTAAATTTTTATATGTTGATTTGTTTACAATAAAATTTCAAAAATAGTTAGCTGTACATAATTTTTTTTGTACTTGAATGAATTTTGCCGTTTGACACCTTTAATTTATTCAAATTCTAATGAACTTAAAGATAACAGGTAATCTGTAGTTTTGATCAATGACAATTTTAAAAGAGTTATTCGACTATTACTGAATATTTTAACAATAATATTGCATTTTAATTTGGTAACCTTTTACATTCCGGAAAAGCTGTCATAAAAATTCTCACTGATTCATAAAAGTGAAAAAGTAAAATTCCTTTCTCAAACTGCAGATACTTAAAAGATTGTACCATCATGAAAAAAACTAAATTAAGATGTTAGTTCATGCTGTTTTTCACTAGCTAACTTTTAATTTATAGATGTTAGATAATTTTTATTGAAAAAATATAGTTTAATAATTAAATTTAATAATCAATATGGTCTTCAGTATAAATAATTTGGTCAAGTGCGAGTTGGACTCGTATACTAAGGGTTCCGTACCACATTCAAGATTCTAATATTCGTGTTTCAGACAAGCAGGGAGTGAGTGCATTTTCTTATATTTACCCTAATATCTTTTAAAGGAAGCGTTTTAAATTTATAAAAAATATACACTTTTAGGTGCCATACATAGACTTTTATTTTATTTGCTACATGATTGGCTTGATTTTTATAAAAATATGTATTTAATTTTCTAATTTGGTCCCCAAAATTAACATTAGAATTTTATTTTACTAATAAAGTTTCAGGGAAGCCTTTTATAATCTACTGTATGAATTTTAGGCTTACATTGGAATTTCAAGGGGAAAAATTTATTATTTGAAACTTGACCTATCAATTATAAAATTTTTTAGACAAATTATTAAAAAATACAACTAAAATATATTTTTTTAAATTTTAGATAGTGTAGTTCCTAAAATGGGAATTAAGCCGATGTTTAATATTTTTGTTAATATCTTTTAAACAAATGATTTAAAAATATGATATATTTGTAATTCACATAATGAGCCTTTTATTTGAAATATTGCATGATGCGTTTGAAAATTTAATTTTTATTTTCCATTTATTTCTATATATTGTCTTCAAAATTAATATTGGGGTTCTCTACTAATTTTTCTAGTGAGCCCCAGTACCCCTATATATAGTAGTATAGTTTCGGAAATAATGCGGGAAATGAGCATTATTTATTGTTTTTGTTAGTTAGTTGTTAGTACCTTGTAAATTATTAATTTAAAAAATATGAAAAATATATATTTGTATCCCTCATAATGAGCCCTTTCATTTGATGTATTGCATGATGTGTTAAATTTCTTAAATTATTTTCCGTTTAATTCTGTAATTTGGCCACCAAAATTAATATTAGGGATTTCTTCGTATTTTCTCTGTTAACAAAAAATGTAGGTCTTATAATTTGGGGAATAAAGGGAGAAATGGGTAGTTTTTTTATATTTTTGTTTATATATTTTAAAATATTCATTTTAAAAATATGAAAAAAATACATTTGTATTCGTCATAATGAGCCCTTTGATTTGATATATTACATGATGCGTTAGAAATAATATTAATTTTATATTTTCCATTAAAGGCTGTGATTTGCCCCCTAAAATTAATATTCAGGGTTTGTCCTTATTTTTCCAGTAAAGTTTAGGTGAAGTCCCATATCTCCAATTTTTTTTCAAATGTTTATGGCATATTTTTGTTAATATTTTTTAAATAATTTATTTTAAAAATATGAAAAAAATATGTTTGTATTTGTCATAATGAACCCTTTGATTTGATATATTACGTGATGTGTTAGAAACAATTTTATATTTATATTTTCCATTTAATTCTGTAATTTGCCCTCCAAAATTAATAATAGAGGTTTCTCTTTATTTTTCCGGTAAAATTCAGGTGAGGCCCTATATCTCTATTTTTTTTTCAAAATTTTGCTTCTTATAGTTTTGAAGATAAGGGGCGGGGGGGGGGGGGAATCTAAATTTCATCATTTGCGATACGTATGATCAAACTGTACACTGATACCAAATTTCAATCTTTTCCGTCCTGTAGTTTAGGAGAAAATTGCTATGTTGTGAAAAAGTGATAAATCCGGAGTGATATTATAAGGGTATCCGTATATTGTATATACGGAACACTAAAAAGGTAAAATTTTTATGGTGTGATATAAAGAATTTTCTAAGGTAATCAAATCAAACATACGATGAAAAAAATAAAACCTAAATGTTTATGGGTCATTTCGAACTGGTAGGCTTCCTTATGAACTAAAATTCTTTCATGCTAGTAAGGACCTTATTTGACCAATGTCATGCTGAGTATGTATTAAAGCTAGTGCGTTGAATGACGTAGCTATGAAAAGTATATTTGGTTTTAGTTTTCATTGAAACAAATTTTTCTTACCATTTATTCACAACAACGCTACACTATTTAATGTCACTTTTTTCACTATGTTTGTGTGTTTAGTTTTCGATTCTAAGCCAAGAGTTGATGCTTAGAAGTTAAGATAGCGTTTCCAACATTCCATTGATTTGATTGATTTACCTTTTATCTTCCAACTTGTGTTCCTTGGTTGCATAGAAAGTTCTTTTAATATTTTTCTGATTTAATCTCATTTCCCAATACAGTAGTTGTAACAAATTACCAAGCAAAATATTTTAATATTTTTCGAAAATTTTAGATTTTTGAGATTAATATTTTTTTGTTTTTATACGCCTTGACGTTTTTGACATTTTTGTTTTTTTTTCAATTTTTGACATTGTTATTTACAAACAATAGAGTTGTTCCTATTCGTTAACGTTCCTCTAAAGACTCGTGATCGATATTCGTTTAAAACGTTTGGCATTTATTAAAACAGAGTATGTGGACCATATTATTCGGCATTACGAATCCGTAAAGTTACTTACTATTTTTGCGAACGACTTTATGGGCCAACTATCCATAAAAACAGAGAACGTTTTTTGGTTCCGACAAGACGACACCTCATGCCACAGTAAATTAGCTTCTTGACTGTACCTTAACATTTGCTATGGAACCACTCATTCACAGATATTCACATCGTCCATGGTCTTCTAGATCTACTGATTTAATCTCTCTCAATACTCTCAACTACATATTTCTATTGGTATTACTCAAAACAAAAGGGTTTCCACAAACTTTCGGTTCAAGACGTTGTTCATTTTGAAATGTTCAATTTAGGATATAGCGACAGAGCAATTACATGTTTGGTTGAGAAAAAGGTGGTGGTCCGTCTTTTTTTTCAAGCGGTGAATATGTTATCAGAAATGGAAAGGTTATTAAATTTTTAATAAAAAAACGTAATATATGTTTGGTATTAAAACAAAATAAAGATAAATATATAACGTTTTCAGTTAAAATCTGAATTTTTGAAGAAATACCAACCCAGATTTTTTTATTAAATACGAATATGCTTAAGTATTTATTTAAATACAGCTTTCCATTCTAATCAAATTTTTTCATTACAATTTTTACTAAAATGGTACAGTTTTTAACAAAATTCATATTTTTGACACTTCTTGTATAAAGTTGAATTCGAATCTTTTTTATGATAGTATCTACCTTATATTGGTAGGAGGTTACTTTCAGCTTATTGTTGCCTGTTCAGTTGTTGTTCAGCATGTCTTTGACAGATATACAGGTGTCTGACATACAAAAGGATAACATTGCTATCTAGGAAATGGTAAGAGATATATAAATACGATTAAATGGAGAAAAAGTTGTGTATTTTACAGCCCATTCGACTAATTAATGCAAAAATACGTTATCTCTTAACTTTCTCAAGTTATAAGATGAAAATCAAAAATTTCATTATTTGTTTTTTGCCTCTACTACTTCTTAAAATAATCTCAAAGAGTGGTAAAGGAAAAAGTTTTTGACACATACTTTTACACAAAAGGATGTCATCAAATCTTCACTGCTACGTTTCGTTTCTTCTGGGCCATCATCAACTATTTTTGCACCTTTATGTTAGAATATCGATAAAGCATTGAAAGATCAATACGCTGATACATCATATATTAAGTTTTATACGACGTTTAGGAAGAAAAAGTAATCATCAGATTAAAAACATTTAGTACGTTCCTGCTTATAGCCTAACTAGTCCAATTAAATAATTTTTTCCATGACAAGAAAACTTATGAATTTTTTACCTGTTTTCCTAGTGTGGTAAAGCGATGTAAATGGAAAAATTGAAAATATTAGAAAAAATGCTAGCTTTCTTTTTTGTAATTTAAAAATCAACATTTTTCCTTGATAACGTCTAAACTATAAGTTGTAATAGAAACATGTGAATACAAAAAGTCAAGGTAATAGCAAGATCTATAGAATACAATCGAAAAATTTTCTTTTGTTGCTTTACAAATCGCAAAACGTATAATTTTTACAATAATTAATTACTTTTATGGAATCGACCAATAAATATGCATAGACTTACCTCATTTCATGATATCACGATTTCTTAGACATGAGAACGCTTAATATATTTTTAAATAAATAGCTCTTTACTTGTTAAATTAACGTAAACCATTTCGTGATAAAATATTCAGTTGCTTAAATGATTTTACAGCTGGGAATGGTCTAGTGACTTCGTCTTTTTGATTTGTATATTCTAACCATTCTGGGTCATTAAATTTACTAGAGCACAAGTCTACAAAATAGCGTCGAAAAATGTAATTTTTAAAAATAAAAAATCCTCTGAGACCAAACTTGCATAATTTCACCCGGTTTCATTGAGTATTTATTGAATTGATATGCACATATTCTTAGAAATTGTAAATTGCAATGAGTCAATGCAGCGAATAGTTTAACTATTTAATAGACTTGGGGAGTTTTCAGATTGAGACCTGGAGTTCGATCTAGACTCTGAATCTCAGTTAATAGTATTTTCATGAGGCTTGGGGAGTAGGCAGATTGAGCGCGAACTAGACCCATATTTCATTTCCAGTATTTCTTTTTACCTCTTGACAATGGCTCCAAAACAGGAGACGAAACGTCCACTATTTCACAAATTACAAATTAAGACGCGGTTCTGACCCGCAACCTAGTCCAGTTCATATTTGTAATCGCGGAAACCTGGCTAAAATTTAATAAACGATCACTTACGCTTACTTGATTGTAAATTTTGGGTTGCCTATAGATAGAGGTAGGACGAAATTTATAATATAAGGGAATCTCTAATAGATGGCCACTTACATTAACGTACAATTGAATATTAAGTTGCCTATAGTATAGATGCATAGATATAAGTAATAATGAGTTTACAATAAATATAAGGAAGAGAATTAATTGGACAAATATTGAATAACTGAAATTAATTCTTCATGAAGTTAAATAGTTTCTTATTAAATGCACTTATCACAAGTTATAAAATATAGCTAGAAGTTTCGTTTGCTTAAAATTTCAAGTCCAAGTAAATCACATTAAACATATAATTACACTTATTACCTATAATGTTTGCTTCTAATAGGATGATGATCCAAGATTGGCATGTAACATTATTTTGAACTTAAAAATCAAATTATACATTTCAATGTAATGTCTTTTAAATTAATGGTATTTTTTTGTTTTAAGATACTTCGAAATTTTATTTAAAGGTGTCCCTTTAGTTTCATTAAGTTTTTTTAAACCGTTCTAAATGTTATTGTACCTAGGATATTTAGTTTTTCAAATTTTTAATTCTTAACTGTTCTAGTTTTAATCAGGAATTAACTTACAGTTGGAAGTATGGAGAAATACACTCTTTATGTCTAAAACCACCTTTGTCTTAAATTTTTGGAGTGCATTGAAAAATAAATATGGTAGGTAATCTCGGGAATGAGAACAAATTGAATTTTAAATATACATTTGTTTAATCATCAATGTTTTAAGTGTTATTATACCCACATTTGGAGAAAAATATAAACTTTTAAACACGCACAAATCTCAAATCGCATTAAGAATGACAACGTTTTAATTAAAAACATCTACTTTGAAATCCGTTTTTTTGTATTCAATCTCATGAATTAATTAATAATTATTAGATTATCCAAACTATTTTAGTACTCCTGATATTATTTTTAGTACGCCTGATATTATTTCCTGGGAAAACAAGTTGCGGTTTTATATAGATACTTTCTATGGGCGATAACATGCTTAAATGATATAAATCCAAATCAATTTCAGATCTGTAGTTTCCGGTGAACAGAAACAATTCCGTTTACCAACTTTGGAATTTTCCGAATAGTGGATTTTCTTTGAGGTTAATTAGTTAAAATTTGTATATTTTCTGATGTTAAATTGAGTGGAATACGAGTAGGAACTATTATATACGCACTGACAAAGAAATCGCAACGTCCTGAAAGAGATATTTAAATTTAATATTGTTTTGGTAAAACATAGATGCTACAGTAAATGTAAATGATTAAAATGTGAATAAAAAATATCAAGGTTTTAATTTTTTTATTAAATTTGTTAATAGTGTGTTTGTCAAACGCGGCTGTCTGGACACTCCCCAACACGTCTTGGCATTGATTCAATAAGTTGGCCTGTTTCTTCTTAAGGAATATTAACCCAATAAGCTACAATATTTCATGTCCTAGAACCTCCAAAGTCCATGGGGGCTGCGTAAATTTCCGAGATTTCTACACATCATATCCCAAACATGTTCTATGGGCGAAAGATCTGGGGATCTGGGCGGCCATGGCAACAGATTCACAAAGGTCTTTTCAAAAGTTTAAATTAACTCGAACACCATAAGGCCTAGCATTATCTTGTTGAAATTTGGGATTCTTCAGTCGATTAAGGTTAGGGCTCCACTAAGTCCTGAATGACATACTTCCATGTGCAATAGCACCCCATACTATAACGCCACTCCTCGACGTCGTCTAACCCTTCTTCTGCCTTCGTTGTCACCCAAACAAAATCGAGATTCATCAGAGAAGACCATCTGATGTCATTCCACATTCCAATGTTGTCGTTTTCTGCACCAGTGTAGTCGTTGCCGACGTTGCCGTCGATGCTCAGCGGTCAGAGGTAGCACAAGATAGAGTCGATAATGCTGTACTCCAGAAGACCTTATAAGCCGGTAAACCGTTCGGACACTTACAAGATGGCCTCCTTCTCCTAACCACTCATCAGCCAAATTTCGAGTTGTCAAAAATCGATCTCTAAAAGCCATAAATCTTAGACGTCATCAGAGAAGACGACCTGATGTCATTCTACATTCCAATGTTGTCATTCTCTGCACCACTGTATTCGCTTCCGTCGATGCTCAGCGATCAGAGGTAGCACAAAATGCTGCAGTTCAAAAGATCTTATAAGGCGGTAAACCGTTCGAAAACTTACAATATGGCCTAGTTCTCCTAAAATGGATCTTTAAAAGCCATAAGTCTTAGATGTCGATATTGAACCTCATTTGTGTCCCTTCGACGTCCGGTGCCTACTCTTCTCCCATTTTGGGTATGATCAATATCTCATACTAGTATTTGGATTTCTGTTCGTGCGGTTAGCGATTTCTCGAATGAAAAACCCGCCTCCCGTAAACCAATGTTTCGATAATTTCAAACTCACTTAACTGGCGATACATTCGCCGTACACATCCTCTAGGCATTTTAACATCACTAAACAACGACAAGCAAAAACGACTACACTATTAATTAATAAAAAAAGTTAACATGAAAAAATATTCACCAAACTTTACCAAATTTGAATTTTTTACGCTTACTCCTTACTGTAGCGTCTATGTTTTACCGTAACAATCTTAAATTTAAACATCTCCTTTTGAGTATTGCGATTTATTTGTCAGTGATTATATATGTAAGAATTGGCGAAAAAGTATGAATGTTACAGATTTATCTTGATGACATATTTGCTTGTTAATTAGTTAATGACAGTTTGCATTCAAATTTAGGTTGTGCCTAGAGTACTTACACACTCTAGACAAAACTTAAACTTTGAGAAAGTTCAGTACAACTTCAGTTAACATATAAGAGACTTTTTGTCGCGATATAATATTTCATAGAAAATAAGTATAAAGAGGCAATTACGCAATTTACCCTAATTAAATACTGTTTGTCAGCCTGAACATGCATCAACAACATGCAATAACTACGGACGGATTTTGATAAAATTTGGTGTAGACGTACTGTAGTATCTATGTTAATATACAGAATACTTTTTACGATCAGAAAATAATTGATTTTGTTGTGAAAATAAAAAAAGAATAGCAAAAAACATAGGTAGATTGTCATAAAAATTGGGTTTGGAGTTACTTTAGTACCGCGTTAATACTTTCGACGGTGAGAAAATATCTCATTTTTTTAGGTATCAAACGATAAGAGAGAGAATACGTAAAAAAATTTTCATACTAATATATAAAAGAGAAAGTGGTATGGAGATAGTTTGAATTTCAGCAATGAAAATAATCTATTTTTCTTCAAAATTCCACCCCTAAAGTGATAAGGGGTAGAAAAGGGATACCAAAGTTGGTACGGAAAAACTCGCCGCTGCTGTTACGATATTTGGAATTAATATACTCAAACATTTATTGAAAATTGGACTAAAGAGCTGAAAAATGAGTAAAAGTTGTTAAGAACAGTTTTTATGTAGGTATAAGTATCGATTTGGAAGTAGATTTAGTTTTGGTTCATTTTTACGTAATCATCTAAATTATCTTTATTCATAATCGACGACGAGGAGGTATCAATTGTTTGCTTATTTGTGTGTTTGTAAAATGCAACAAAATGTCACAAAAACAAACGTTTCAAAAATACCAAAAATATAAAAAATGTCAAAAATTACAAATATATCAAAATTATCGAATATGTCATTAATAACTAAAATGTCAAAAAATCAAAAGTGCCAAAGATATGGAAAACTTCAAAAATTTCAAAAATGCATCAGGTGAATCATTCATCTAATATATAACAAATGGTTGTTATATATTAGGATATAGTATCATATGTGCCACTATTTTCATCATTCATGTGGGTTTTCTCCCCTCACAGCGATTTGTGAAAAAAATATTAGTTAAATAATTGAAAATCAAAGGGTAGTAATGACAACTGACCGGACGACCAGTGGCCTTCTTATAGAAAATCTCTCTAGCAGGATTAACTGACGGAAAGCAGATATATGGATATTTCTACTAGTTTTCTTGTGTGAATAGATAGTTCAATATACTTTTTATATAAATAAATATAAAGCCATTGACAACGAAGTCAGAATAGACTTTGAAACGTTTGGTTTTCCTTCGATATACGTCGTTTTATTTCGATTGTGGTGTTATTGCCCAAAAAAAAACATAAAAGTATTAGCAGATGATGATAACTAACTAAAAAATGAGTTTAATATTAATAAATAATTTAAAATAAAGAAAAACAATATAGTCGATTAATAATAACATAATGCAAAGTTCTAATGTAAATCTAAAAGTGGGTGTATAGTAGGAGTAGGCATATCCTCTGATCTGAAAAAGTGATCAATTCTTGCATGGTGTGGATGCAGATAATATTCCTTTCTTAGAACATGATTACGTTAGAGGATTTACGTTACTGACATTATTCTAAAACCTATTAATATGACAATGAGCCTTTATTCTCTTTGATCTAAGACTTCTCAACAATGAATCAATATATCTCATATTTTACATTTTGGAGCAAAAGTCCTTCGTGCTCTCTGATATAACCCAGTTAATTAATGGAGAAGTTATCCCATATGAATGGATAAACGCCCACATAGTATTAATTTACAAGAAATGAAATAAACGTCAGAGTAACAACTATAGAAGTGTTGTTAGTGACAACCATAATTAATATTGTATATGGAAGAATTATAAGAAATAAATTAGAAGAGAAATATCATAGCTACGAAGACAAAGAGGAGAGAGGACTCCGAGCAGGAAGGTCAAGGTCATGCACTGACAATGTTTTTAGTATAAAACAAGTTATGGAAAAAAGATCAGTACAAAATATAACAACACATTTAGTATTTATCGAACTGTAGAGGACATACGATTCCGTACCGATTGTCATACTTTCGGACGTATTCTGAAGAATTTTATGTTAATAACGCGTTAAGGCAAGATTGCTATCTCCCACACATTTTAAAATCTATGGTGCAAAAGCTCTAGATCAATGAAAAAAGAAATGTAATGCATGGGAGTTCAACTTGACAATTCCTGCCTTTACACTTTCCAATTTGCGGACGATTAGGTTGTATGCGCAAACGATAAAAACAACATTGAGTACATGACGAGAAAACTAAAGGAAGAATACACGAAATGGAGACTGGAGATGAATATGGAAAAAAATCGATACGTGCGTATGGGAGAAGAGTTTGGTGACGATGGAAAAATAAAAAAATGCGATAAATATAATTATTTAGGGGTTATCTTCACTGAAATAGGAACATATGACGTAAACATTCAGGAAAAAAACAACGAAGCATAAAATAATAAGATGTTTGAACGGCAAACTGTGGGGTACAGAAATAAATAGAACACTTAATGGATAATACGTATTATAACGATTAAAAGTACTGTTATTTACGGTGCGGAAACCTGGAGACTGAAAGAAAATACGAAAGTTACAAGTTACTGAAATGAAAGAAAATCGGCTAGAATATCTAAACTATTGAGGATTCACAATGACGTCACTAAAGAAACAATGGGAATACAAGAAACGATTTCAACATATATAGAAATATTTTGTCTGTTCATTGGGATTTTCTCTCCTCAAAATTTTTCCTGCAACAGATAAGTATTTAAAATCGTATTTGGAGAACAAAATGTAGTAAGGCAATTTCGTAAAATTCCCGGATTACTGGCTGTCCGTACAGAATTATATATAGAAATAAACAAATTTTACAAAAAAGAACATGAATAGAGGTAATAAGCGAGGACTGTGAAAACAGAAAGCAGTGGCAAATGAGCATCGGACAGCATCACAGGACGCTCTGAATTGATCTACATATACGTGTAATTAAGTGACTGTAGTTAAACTACTTTAACGTATCGGACAGTCATGGAGTCTTGTACATTTTGACTGGATATACATACGTCTACTATTGAAATTACTTAGGTCAGAAGTCGCATTGTACAACTTCTATTTATATTGTTCCTTTGTGTTGGGTTACTAATACAAGACATAAGGAACTTTATCACTCCTTTACAAAAACAATAAATTGTAAAGGTAAAATAAATTAATGAATTGATTAAATGATATCTATCTTGAGTTGACTAGTATAGTTGGATGATGGCATTCAAAATGAGATGCACACATAATATTTAATTATATACTAGAATTCAAGAGAGTTAAAGTGCCGAGTTATCTAATTTTTAAATTTACTTGTAAATATGTCTACTAGCATTTTCAACAATATTTATTATTTTTTCTAGGTACATCTTCTGAATCTACCATCCTTGGCATGTGAAAATTGCTTCCACAAGGTGATTTTACTACAGTCGTTTTTCAGAAAACTTTTTAAAGAGAAACGAGATAAGATTTCTATCAATGACATTATGCAACAGCACACAATATCTCCTGTTGAAAAAGAGGAGAAAGCACCATCTCTCCAAATGGAAACAAAGAAGGAGGAGGAAGAATCTACACAAACTCCTCAACGAGACCATTGCAGTGTTTCAGTTACCAATGAAGAAGGCGAACAGCGAATATGTAGCAGTAACTATTCTTGTACTTGCGAGAGTTGCCAAAGTAAATTCGGCGCCTTACCTATCCTTCTCCAAGGAATCGAAAGAAAAACCATGGAAGAAAGTATGGAGATTCATCAACCTTCAACTTCTTCAGGCGCATGTTCTGATCCAACAGACAAACTTTTAAAAAAATCCTTATCGTGTCAGTATTGTAATAAGTGTTTCCACCACAAAGGCGATTATAATAAACATTTAAGAAAACATACCAAAGAGAAACCGTTTAGTTGTTCTGTGTGTGATAGAAAATTTTCTCATACTTCAAATCTTCAAAGACATTTTAGGTTGCATAGCGGACAGAAACCGTTTTCTTGTAAAAACTGTGAGAAAAAATTCAGTAGGAAAGATAAATTAGAAAGCCATAAAAAGAGTAGGTTATGTCAAAACAGGACAAACAAGAATTAGTGAAAAAGTTGTGATTGTTAAAATTAAAGTTAGTAGGATATAATTTTATTGTATCATAGTACAAAGTAGGATAATATGTTGAATAAATTACACTTGTTAATATTTTTCAATTTATTTTAACTATGTACCGACTCGCCACTCACCTGTTAATATACTATTTACATTTATATTACTTAAATCACTCCAAAAAAATACCAACATAAACAATATTGTTTAAATTTAGTAACACGACAACAATTCCAAAAAAAATAAAAAGTAAATAATTTGTAATAGTTGTCTGGTATGTTCCGGATGAGATTCCTGAACTATTCCTAAGGCAGAGTGTCCTCAAATTTCAAATTCACTCATATCTTTGGTCACTAGAGCAGATCCCTCTGTCTTGAGCTATACAAATTCACTCAGGAATCTATCAAATGAACTAAAATAATTGGAACAGTTCCCGATGTTCAAAATGAATGACGCTTTTTTTAAATCAAACTAGTAACAATTCGCATATTCATCCTGGCAGTTCACTTTTGATTCAGTTATTAGATATTTGAAATATTTGCACATCTTCTTAGATATTCTTTTTATTTGTGTCAATATAACATGAACTTTTTAGAACAATTATTAATAGACCTGCGATTTTGATGATTATGTTGGTATTTTTAAATTAGTAATTTATGTGTTCAAGAGGAGAAGTATGGGAATTTTAAAATTTTCTTTTGAGGTATTTTTACTTTTTATTTATTAATAATTGAAAGTTAACAAAATAATTGTTTAATTTTTTGTTTTTATTGATTATAATAAAATAATATTTTTAAAAGCGACATATTAAAGTTTAAAAATATCATTTCTGACACATGTTTGGGGTCCAATTGATATCTTTGTGAAATTAATTGTTCTTTAGAAAACACCCTTTCTCAATGGACGGAAGTTTCAGTCATACATAGCCAATGCTTTATTAAACCGTAGAGACGGGGATAAACAAATTGCTTCTCTAAAGTGTCTGTATAAATTAGAAAATGATCCATATAGAAATGAAAATTGTGAGAGTGAATTCTATTTTTCCTCGAACTTGTTTTTTTCATTCATTTTATATAGAAAAATCTCAATATAGTATGATAAACACCAAACGAAACTACATGTATCACCACCACATTTAGTTATAAAAACGACTTCCTGCAAATCTATACTATAAAATGCCAGAAAACATCAAATTACAGTAAATAATAAAACTAAATTTTCATTTTTAAGAATTTTGACTATTTATAAATAGATGTAGGTAAGCAGATTAGAATACGGCAGCAACAACCCAGTAGTAAGTCAATACATTTTAATTCAGTAACTGTTCATTAATAATGCTATTTTAATTCAAAACAATAATTTTTTATGATTTTCTCTTTCCCGATAAATCGATTATATTAAAGAAAAAGCTTAGATGTGCTAACATTTTACTCGAAGACCAGGCTATATTAAAGTACTAATTCAATTATTATTCATTTGAGCAATTTTAACGAATCATTCAATTTAACGACTGAATTTTGAACGAATCATTTACCTAAAAAAATATATTGTCCAAATCTAGTCCCTTGGGATACGACTATGAATTCACAAAAATCATTCGTTCCGTCACCTGCTCTTATATTTTGAACTAATCAATTCCTGCGTATTCATTCGAATACGGAGGGTACTTACGGTTTCTTAGAATCCTCTGAATACTCGTTCCATGTATTTCCATATCTCTTTCTGCACCTACTAAGGAATTTTCTGGATACGCTCTGAAGCAGGAGTGTATAGCCAAAGGGGGGGGGGCGATGTGGGCGATCACCCTCCCCGAGAGCTTCAAGATCAGCTCCATCTCGAGTTACGAAAATTTTGAACCACAAAATCCCTGTCTCTGGATCTGTCCCTGCTCTGAAGTGTGCGAAGACTGTAACTTAATGCAAAATTCAGTAAGACGAACATTTTTTACACAAAATGATTTAGACTAGTATTTATTATTGCAGTAAAAATGACGGTGTACTTGTGGTGCTTTTCTATGATGAAAATTTGAATGCAATTCTTATTGGGAGATCAACCCGGTAGCCAGTCCTAATCAAAACATCACCAATCAAAAAAATTATCCAACCCGCCCCCGAAAACCCAACCGAAAAAAATTTCTGGCTACGGCCTTGTTGGAGATCGAGGGGTGATATAAAGAATATTTTCCGTTTATTCTTAGGTCAGATATATTTTGAAATTTTAGAAAATTACTTACATACATTAGATGTGACCTGGAATCAGTCGTGGTATCTACTCAACGGAGCCGCACCTCATCATATTGCACCTACGAATAACTTTTTAGACAATCATTTTGAAGATCTTTGGATAGCGACGAACAGTTGCGATTTTGGCTCGATGCCGCCATAGGTCCCGTTCGATATGCCGCCATTTTACTAAATAAGCAAGTGAATATCAGTAAGCCCCTAGTGAAAAAGTCCTTCAGCTCACACAACTGTATAAAAATTGGAGCTTGATAAAGAGGACTGGACCCGGGATCAAACTCCAGTCAAGTTAAGGTTTTTTTCCGGGGGTACAGTTGTCTCTAACGTAAATGGCCAAAATCGGGGAAATGGACTACTGGCCGAGACAATTCTTCCCACAAAATTACCATAAGCTCTTCATCCGTTTCTTCAAGACCATAAGTTTCTGCGATCAGCTCTTCAGCTTTTCTCTTCATTAATACATTTCTTCAAACTAGCCTAGATTCAGATAAATTACCAAAGAAATTAAATTTTACAGGAAGCTTATTTATCCGTTACTTTATGACCTCACAGTATATTAATAAGTATAGTCTTTATGGAAGAGAATTATTATAACAAGGAATAATTGGGGAGCCCAAAAAATCGCCCTAAGTCCGGGTTTCAAGGGCCTAGGCTTAAATCCGCCATTGGCGACCAATGAACTTCATCGATGGCCTCCTCATTCTCCCGTTATCATTCCATTACTGAAGACTGTCAAAAGAGTTAGGAATGTATTTTTATTTCCCCACAATAAATTTAGGGTGCCACACATCCCGGATTTTTCAGAAGAATTCATATATGTTTGGAAGTTGGAGGCAACCAGATCGAACATTTACTATAGTATATTGAATTTCTAGCATGTTACTGTGTGTTTGTTTTACAATTGTGCATCAACTGCATCCATTGTCTACGACAGATTAATTTTGTTTTGCTTTTTAACAAAATGCCTGTGATTTACAGTTAGAAATGATCTGCGTCACGGTGTCATGAGCATGCTTTGGATATAGCGGAGGAAAGGTTTCAGGGGCTATTTTAATAACCATATTAAATTTTCCTAAATGATTAACAAATTCAAGCAATATTCATTTGTTTCTTGTCGATTCTTTCAAGAAAGTCAAGTGATAATTCAGATATCTCTAATAACCATACATAAAGTTTTTTTTTTCCAAGTTTAGTTATATAAAAACCATTTAATTTAGGAATTGGATTGTAAGCATAAACTCCGCTTATTTCTTAGAGTAAAATCCATGAGCGTTGAGAAAAAAGGGGTTGCCATTAACAAAAAATGAGATACATGATTTTCGGGATAGTCGAATTAGGTGCCAATTTCGAAGCATTTTCAAAAAAATGTAAATAACTTTCCAATAAATTATTTTCACCTCAAATTCTACAAATGCAATTTATTAAAAACGGGATGCGTCATTTTGAAAGCCAAAATTGGGGTAAAACTGGATATCTTAGATAACTGAAAATATTTTAACTGACACCGTGTCCTTGAAAAAAATGCTGTATACCAATTTTCTGATTAATACTTCCAGTATTTCTCCTACACATAATCGTTTTAACTCATCGTGGTATACCTTGTTCATTTATGAATTCAACAGATGTGTCTGAATGTTAAACTGCATTTTTTATAATATAAGCTTCCACTGGACAATATACTTAATGATTGCAATGTAATAGACAATAAAAACGCCTTTGTACGCAAGAATATATATATATATATATATATATATATAATATATATTGTTTTAGGTGGTTTTCAGGTTTTCATTCCCTTGTACGCGTACAAAGGAATGACACCTCGAAGAGAGTATTCAATATCTCTGACAGGTGAAGTAACCTGAAAAATTATATCTTGACATTCTGTCCTAGGAGTTAAGGGAGAACAGCAATCACACGGAACGGCTCCAGATTCGGAACCTCTGTGTGCTAATTCTCTCGAAAATCCTAGAAGTCGTACTTACATCTCGCGTCTTCAAATTTAATGAAATGTATCAAATACATAAAGAAGTGTTCGAGTGGACATTCAATTGTGGGAAGCGCAACTGATGAAGGTTCCCTGACCAGAAGCAATATATATAATATATAATATATAATATATAATATATAATATATAATTATATAATATATAATATATAATATATAATATATAATATATAATATATAATATATAATATATAATATATAATATATAATATATAATATATAATATATAATATATAATATATAATATATAATATATAATATATAATATATAATATATAATATATAATATATAATATATAAAATATATAATATATATTGTCTTGCGTACAAAGGAATGACACCTCGAAGAGAGTATTGAAATATAGATGGGAGTAGAAGTATAGTTACAGAAGATAGTTAAAAATTTCATAAACAAAAAGAGTAAATACGGTCGCTTATAGGCAGTTGCATATACAGAATGGATTACCGGGTGGTTCAAAAATGTTAAAAAATATTATGCGTGGTCTATGAATAGTTGCATATACAGGGTGGTAGAAATATATAATGAGATGGAATTATTATAATGAGTATTTATATATAAATGTTAGAGAATTGAGTGCAATTATAGTAATACAGGGTGGTTAGAAAAAATAATTATCTAGGGTAGCCCATTAGCGGTTGAATTGTTGTAATATTAAATTAAGAATTACGAATTTGAATACAAATAAAGTCCTATTAATTATATCTGAAAAAGAACTTGATTTTCGTTACTTATTTGTAGAAGCGAGATGTAAGACCGACACAGACGTTCCGAATCTGGATCCGTTCCGTGTAATTGCTGTTCTCTCTTAAGTCCTAAGATAGAATGTCACGATAAAATTTTCAGGGTACTTCACCTGCCAGAGATATTGACACAATTGGTCGAATTTCGACGACTGGGCGACCGCTAGTTATAAGAAATGAGAGCACTCCTTAAACTGGTAAAACTTGAGATAAGACCTTACAATTCAAATATAAATGTTATTATAAACTGTTTTGTGCATTATTATTTTCACCTTTCACAAATATATTCACTTCAACCACTTGCTTTGATCCTAACGTTCTCTCGTTATTTCAGATAGTCACTCTATAAAACCAATACTGCCTTTACATTATTTCGGAAAGCGTTTTCTCCTACTTTGCGCAAAATCCTTCTTTCTGGCTCGAAAGAATATGGAAAGAAATGCGACTAAACTGTGTAAATGCATAAATATTTTGCGAATCAGATGATTGAATAATGTATTGCAAAGTGCAAAGGATCGGGTTTTAAGAATTTTAACCGCCTCTGACACAACAACCATTAAATAACTCTTCTCCCAGTTCATTGTAGGATTTTCTTTTTTCAATGCCTTCCTGTAACAGGTAAGTATTATTTAAAATTTATAATAAAGGAAACGTATAGTAGGGCAATTTCCAAAAATTACTCGGATTACTGGTTGTGGTTTAACAAAAGTCTTCCACACATATGTTCGGAGAGCAAGAATTCTTTACTATGTGATTAAGCAATTTCCTGTGTTTAAATATGAATATTGTGTATACTTATCTATTGTGAAGATGTTTCAGCTTCAAGCCTGAAGTCGACATTCATTACTATACAGGGTATCCCAAAGAAAACCAGCCATCTCGAATATTTCCCAAAATAGTCATTATATTGTCTTTTTCTCTAAGTAAGTAGTACTAAGGAAATCATCAACAGGACACAACTTCCTCTTGACATTAAAAAGATCATCATTCCTCGTGAAAAGTCTTCTAAAATTCCGAAAATTTACGGACTACCCAAAATTCATAAGCCGGACATTCCTCTTAGACCCATTGTCAGTTCGGTACAATCCCCGACCCAAGAATTAGCCCGGTACTTAGCGAAAACCCTTCAACCTCTAGCCGAGCAAGCATCCTCGTACGTAAAGAACTCTTCTTCCTTCCTAGATATCCTAAGTGGTTACAGAATTTCAGAAAATGACATCCTAGTTAGCTTCGATGTTGTATCTCTTTTCACCAATGTCCCCATTTCAGAAACGTTAGATATTCTAAAAACAAAATACAATATCTCTTCTGACATTATCAAACTTGTACAATACTGTTCCTCTAACACTTATTTTTCATTTCAAAACACTCTGTTCAAACAAGTCCGTGGGGCCCCCATGGGTTCACCTCTTTCTCCAGTGCTTGCTAACATTTTCATGGAACAAATCGAAACCCAGGCCCTAAACTCGTCTAATTTAAAACCTTCCTGTTGGCTTAGATATGTAGATGATACTTTTGTCATTTGGCCTCATGGCAGAGATTCATTAGACTTCTTCCTACAACACCTCAATGGTATACATTCTAATATACAATTTACAATGGAAATCGAGTCCGATTCTTCTCTCCCGTTTCTTGATGTCCTCATAACAAAAACCAATAATGACAGATTCTCACATACCGTCTATAGAAAACCAACCCATACCAATCGATACTTAAATGCCCAATCACACCACCACCCTGCCCAATTGAGTTCTGTAATGAAATCTTTGACTCTCAGATCTATTCGTTTAACAGATATTGACAATAGACAAAACGAACTTAATAATCTTCAACAAATCCTTCGACAAAACGGTTATCATCCGGACCACATTTCGCGTATAATTCATCAATCTCAACAACCCCCAATCACACCAACCCCGCCAGAAACAGAACAACAACATCAAAAAGCCGTACTTCCATACATTCGAGGAGTCACTGACAAAATTGCACGGATTTTACAAAGACATCAAATAAAGACTATCTTCAACACCACTCAAACTATAGGCAACTTAACCGGTAACCCCAAAGACAAAGTACCTAACGAGGATCGAGGAGTTTACGAAATCTCATGTCGCGATTGCCCACAAAGCTACATCGGTCGTACCAACAGGCGCGTTAACCATCGAGTATATGAACACTCTCTGTCAGTTCGTAAAAAAGATCCGACTTCAGCTCTCGCGCATCACCATATCCAAACAGGGCACTCTATCAACTTCGAGGACAGTAGGACTATCATATCTCTCAATTCTCTTAGGGCATCCACTATTCGCGAAGCTATCGAAATAGAAAAAAGACCTCTCTGTCTAAATAGACGCGATGACAGTACTCGCCTTCCCACAGCTTGGACCTCCGTAATTGCCAGATTAAACAAAGCAGACACGCCCACCAATACCCAACCAATCACAACACAGCCTCATCACGTGACATCTTCTTCTAACCCAGCGCTACCTATAAATAAAAGAAGCAGAGCAGACTCAAATTCAGTTCAGTTACCTAGTGACTCTTGGGGAGTAGGCAGATTGAGGCCCCGAGTTCGATCTAGACTCTGAAACTCTTTTTCACTTTTGTCTCTTGATAATGGCTCCGAAGCAGGAGTCGAAACGTCGAGTATTCAATAAATTCAGACGCGGTTCTCACCCGGAACCTAGCTTAGTTCATAATAATGACCGCGGAAGCCTCTCAGAACATATATATATATATATATATATATATATATGAACTAACCTATGTTCCGGGTGAGAACGGCGTCTGAATTTATTAAATACTGGACGTTTCGACTCCTGCTTTGGATCCATTATCAAGAGACAAAAAATAAAATAGAGTTTCAGAGTCTAGATCGAACTCGAGGCCTCAACCTGCCTACTCCCCAAGAGTCACTAGGTAACCGAACTGAATGTGAGTCTGCGCTGCTTCTTTTATTTATAGTTATCTGTAGATTAGGAGGGGATGTCGGTGATGAAGGGGCTGTGCGGTGATTGGTTGGGTGTTGGTGGGCGTGTTTGGTTTGTTTAATCTGGCAATTACGGAGGTCCAAGCTGTGGGAAGGCGAGTGCTGTCATCGCGTCTATTTAGACAGCGAGGTCTTTTCTATATTTCCAAGGCTTCGCGAAGAGTGGTTGCCCTAAGAGAATTGAGAGATATGATACTACTACTGTTCTCTAAGTTTATAGAATTCCCTGTTTGGATATGGTGATGCGCGAGAGCTGAAGTGGATCTTTTTTACGAACTGGCAGAGAGTGTTCATATACTCAATGGTTAACGCGCCTGTTGGTACGACCGATGTAGTTTTGTGGGCAAACGAGACATGAAATTTCGTAAACTCCTCGATCCTTGTTAGGTACTTTGTCTTTGGGGTTACCGGTTAAGTTGCCTATAGCTTGAGTGGTGTTGACGACAGTGTTTATTTGATGTCGTTGTAAAATCCGTGCTATTTTGTCAGTGACTCCTCGAATGTATGGAAGTACGGGTTTTCGATGTTGTTGGTCTGTTTATGACGGGGTTGGTGTGATTGGGGGTTGTTGAGACTGATGAATTATACGCGCAATGTGGTCCGGATGATAACCGTTTTGTCGAAGGATTTGTTGGAGATTATTAAGTTCGTTTTGTCTATGGTCAATATCTGTTAAACGAATAGATCTAAGAGTCAAAGATTTCATTACAGAACTCAATTGGACAGGGTGGTGGTGTGATTGGGCATTTAAGTAATGATTGGTATGGGTTGGTTTCCTATAGACGGTATGTGAGAATCTGTCATTGTCGGTTTTTGTTATGAGGACATCAAGAAACGGGAGAGAAGAATCGGACTCGATTTACATTGTAAATTGTATATTAGAATGTATACCATTGAGGTGTTGTAGAAAGAATTCTAATGAATCTCTGCCATGAGGCCAAATGACAAAAGTATCATCTACATATCTAAGCCAACAGGAAGGTTTTAAATTAGACGAGTTTAGGGCCTGGGTTTCGATTTGTTCCATGAAAATGTTAGCAAGCACTGGAGAAAGAGGTGAACCCATGTGGGGCCCCACGGACTTGTTTGAACAGAGTGTCTTGAAATGAAAAATAAGTGTTAGAAGAACACTGTTGTACAAGTCTGATGATGTTAGAAGAGATATTGTGTTTTGTTTTTAGAATATTTAACTTTTCTGAAATGGGGACATTGGTGAAAAAAGATACAACATCGAAGCTAACTAGGATATCATTTTCTGAAATTCTATAAGCACTTAGCATATCTAGGAAGGAAGAAGAGTTCTTTACGTATGAGGATGCTTGCTCGGCTAGAGGTTAAAGAGTTTTGGCTAAGTACCGGGCTAATTGTTGGGTCAGGGATTGTACCGAACTGACGATGGGCCTAAGAGGAATGTCCGGCTTATGAATTTTGGGTAGTCCGTACATTTTCGGAATTTTAGAAGACGTTTCACGACGAATGATGATCTTTTTGACGTCGAGAGGAAGTTGTGTCCTGTTGATGACTTCCTTAGTCTTTTTCTCTAAGTAAGTACTAGGATTATTGTTCATTATTTCGTAGTCTGCAGTGTGGAGTAGGGAATTCATCTTGGGAACATAGTCCTTAGTATTGAGAAGAACAGTCGCATTACCTTTGTCGGCAGGAAGAATATTTATGTCGTCGTTGTTACGTAGTTGTTTTAGTGCATGTCTTTCGTTAGAAGTTAGGTTTGATTTTGGTGGCTTTGATGTGCGGAGTACTCTAGCAATGTCTTGACGAGTATCTTCAGCCTCAATATCTGTTAGTTCAACCAAAGCTACCTCAACTTGAGAAATGATTCTTTCAGTTGGGATAGTTTTCGGCGTCACTGCGAAATTGAAACCTTTGGATAGGACGTGTAAACTGGTAGAGTCTAAGGTAGAGTCTAAGGGGAAGTCAGAAAAGTTATGGACGGTCGTCTGAGGGGGTGAGGTGACAGCGGGTTGTTGTTTTGTAATAAGTCTTGTTAACTTAAGTTTTTCAGTGACTGTTTTCTTTTGGGCCAGGTGTTCGGCTTTATTGCTCGAAATGCGATCAAAATTCTCCCACAGAATTGGATGAGGATTGAAAGTATGTAATGATGAATAACAGTGATACAAATTTCGGTTGGTTTGGTCAAGTTGATATCTGATTGAATGGATGGAATTTTGTAACAGGGCCAAACTTGCTTTGTTAAGAATGCTGGAAACTGAACGTGAAGAGGTGTGATGTTTTAGTTTGAAAGTATTTGGAATGACGTTATAAGTTATACAAGATTTGAGCAAAACAAGATCACAAAGAAGCAGAGATTTTCGAATAAGAAGTTTGCGTATGTTTTTGTGAGTTGGAAGAAATCCTCCCCGTAGAGGCAAATGAAATGTTCTGAGAGGCTTCCGTGGTCATTTTTATGAACTAAGCTAGGTTCCGGGTGAGAACGGCGACTGAATTTATTAAATACTCGACGTTTCGACTCCTGCTTTGAAGCCATTATCAAGAGACAAAAAATGAAATAGAGTTTCAGAGTCTAGATCGAACTCGGGGCCTCAACCTGCCTACTCCCCAAGAGTCACTAGGTAACTGAACTGAATGTGAGTCTGCGCTGCTTCTTTTATTTGGGGTGATGAAGGGACTGTGGGGTGATTGGTTGGGTGTTGGTGGGCGTGTCTGGTTTGTTTAATCTGGCAATTACGGAGGTCCAAGATGTGGGAAGGCGAGTGCTGTCATCGCGTCTATTTATTTTCCTAATTTCCCATCACATTCCTCGCTGTAAAAAGTGTATTGTATATTAATACAGGTACGATAGTACCTTCATACAAAATTTTATCAAGATCTATGCAGTAGTTTTTGTATTCAGTCAGACAGACAAAAATTCCAAAAAATGGTGATTTATATTCGAAAACAATGACGATCTACACCACCACCAAAATATCCAAAAAATTCTTCGTGTACAGACATGGTCTTGTTACAGTAAATTATAAGTTTAGATAATGTCTTAAAATAGTGTTCATTCAGGAATGTAGTAAGCCATAACGTGTAGAATCTACTTTTGTTCATTTAACCTCAAACCAGATTTTTGACTAAAATTTACATAAGTGATTATTGTACTTTTAAATTCAATATAAAAACACGAAAAGTGAATAATGTTAGTAAATTTAATGTGTCGGACCACTCTGCAGGGAAATATACTGAAAAACTTTAATAATTAGTAGCACTTGTGAATCAGAAATGACGTTAGAATTATTTGGTAAAATCAAAACTACCACAAATATTTGTTTGATAGGTCATTCATCTACGATTATCTGTATACAATGAATTTGGAATTAATATTCTATATGAAAATAAGTTTAATTTTACAATATATGTTCAAAACAGGATAATTTTTTTGTCTCCGCCTATGTCTGGAGTTCTATGAAATGATCTCAAACCTTTCAATGTTGCGTGATCCAATCACAGCCAACTAAAATATAAATTTTCTGACGCTTCTTCATTGCAAACAATTGGCGCGTTTAAATTTCTTGCAATCGGAATCGGTACATCCTTTGTTAAACAGAAATTTAATAATATATTGTAACTTTCTTAAAGGGTTTAATAGTTTATGATTTAAGTGAGTGATTAAAACTTTGATGACTATATTGTGTATTTTTTATGTGTGCCTGAGTGAATTCTGTGAACTCTAAGGTTAGTATCCTCAGTTTTGCCAATGTTATAATGATATTATTAACTAAATATTAACGTAATTTGTAATTGAAATCGCAAGTCAATAAAACTTGTTTTTTCGTTTGTACGATACAAGGATATATTTAAGATTTCATTTCAAAGGTACCTAGCATTTCTTTACAAAATTGATTTATTTATTTCTACTGAATTGAGCATAACCATTTTTTTAAAAACATTTAAGCTTACTTGGGATTGATTTATAATTTATAACATATACTGAAGAAGTATGTTAATATATTTTTGTTATAAGTGGTATTCCAATAAACTCAATAAACTTGAAATCGGCGTTGTTGTGAATTTATGAAGTTAGACTTTACATGTTAAATTAGAAATTAAAGTTTTGGTGACATCAAATTTAAATTTTTATGTAAATATATGTGTCCCAGTTCTCGAAGTTGATAGAATTCCCTGTTTGGATATGGTGATGCGCGAGAGCTGAAGTGGGATCTTTTTTACGAACTGGCAGAGAGTGTTCATATACTCAATGGTTAACGCGCCTGTTGGTACGACCGATGTAGCTTTGTGGGCAATCGCGACATGAAATTTCATAATTTTCCATCGACTTGCTGTCCTTTGCTTTCCTCTATTGTTACACTTACAAACCTACAGTTTTAGTGCACTTTTTTATATTAAAGTTATTAGTAAAGTAAAAACTGTGTTCAATATTTATCAAGTTTGTCACCCTCTTTACGTCCGTTATATCTATTTCTGTTTACTCTGTTTTTTGAGCCATTTTTTATTGACCCGTTGGTTGATGTGATTTTTGTCTCTTTCGTTATTGGTCATATATTTCATAACACTTCTAGCTTAATCCTATGTAAAGGTGTATTAGAGCAATATATAATTATAATATAAGACCTATTATATGCATGTTCAAAATTTCTTGTGAGAAATTGGTTGTCGAATATCACCTTAAATATTTTATAAATATCTACTTTCTTCATTGATTTCCGTGTAATAGTATAATATTAGATAATAATCATGCGTATGAATTGAATTAGACATACCTAGTCTTAATTAATTCAAAAAAAAATGAATTTATAAATGCTAGTTTTTATACTATGAGCGAAAATATATTAATTTAGAAATTATACATGTTGAATTTTTCGAACATACTGCATGAAATAAATGAAATCAAATATCAAAATATGTAAACAATGCTCTATGTTTGAGAACAAGACCATGAGAGAGAAACAATAACCATGAGAATAGTTTAAACAGCCTGGTTAGGGTATCACTGATTATTGGTACACCGCTCCCTAAATTTCCATGCTGCGGTTGAAATCATCTTCTGACGTAAACTAATTGCATTTTGTGTAAATACCACTTCAAAACAAATGACTGGCAGACTGCATGCTTCAATGAAATATCGTGTATTTACAAATGTGGATTTCGCTTTACACTAGAACACGTATATAAGTTTATATCTTGTGAAACGTCCGGATGATCATTGGATATAATTGCCGTCACAAATTTTTAAATTTTCTCTTATTGTTTCCAATTTATTTAAAGTTCGGGATATAGCTTAGTATATGTTGAAGATGTTGATGTTCGGTTTTCGATTAGAGCGTGGTAATATTAAATAACCTTTACAAAATTAAAAAACAATCATTTATGTTTGATCAATCTAACTAATCAAGAATAATATACCTTATGCAAAATTTGGAAATACCAAAATATGGGGTTCTAAAGTACGGGGTTACATGCAATGTCAGATCTAAGAACAGCCATCATGAAAGAAAATTCGTTTTTTCCATATGCTCAACTTTCTGAAACTACATAAGGGAAATTGCAGAAAACATCCAAGGCAAAAAGGTACTAAAAATAGCTTAAATTAGAGACGTTTTTTGTATCTTCATTGCTTCAGCTTGTTCTTGACTACCTGTAGCAATGTCCATAAGACGAGGTACATTGTGGATGATACCTCATCGTTTTGAGATAAAAATGTTGTATTCCTTCATTTTGACCAAATCGAAAAAGAATTCGTTGATAATTCTGATGTTTATCATTTTCAAAAATATGTCGTTATCTTGTTAATGATAAATGTCACTACCCGCGCCCACCAGATTAGCTTGCTGAAATAACTTGTTTTTCGGTGGGAGGCTTATATTAAGGGTTGGTTTGTTTTTGAGTTACATACTAAATTAAAAAAAAAGATAAATACTCCTACGCATCGTTTTACGCCAGACCGACTACAACTACTGAATTGTCCTCTCGCTAGTGTAAAACAAAAGATGGGTTCTCCATTGTCGTTTAGTTATAAGTGAAAATCCCGTTCATGAAAAACAACAGAGCTTTAGTCAGGGGTTCCCAAAGTGAGGCTCGCGGGCCAAATGAGGCTGGCAAAGCCTGCAAATGCGGCCCGCGATATCGATACGATATATCATATTATTATTAACAAATAAATGAGTAAGTAGTACAATAAATAATACATACTACTAATACTACTATCAAATGAAAAATATATATTTAAATATATTTAAAACAAAAGAAATCGTGTTATTGCTTTAATTTTATTCCCTTAAATTGGCCCGCCTAAGAAAAACTTAGGGAACCCCTGGCTTAAGTACCTAACCACCCGCAGAGTGACCAGCAAAGTAAGTTCTCTGGCGGGACTCTTTCTTTTTTCTATTTGTAGTTATCAACTTGACTCATTGTATTACTTAATTGATATTAACCAGAAATCGATGATCATATTCGAAAATGTGAAAACGGGAACTGAAGGATACCATTATAAAATGAAGTAAAATATTTAAAGGAATCACTAAAAAAACATGATTAACAAAATATCTTTCTAGATTAATAGGCCTTTTTAGTTACAATAGAAATTAGTAGCCCTTGGGTAGCATCTATGTAAGAAATCAATGAATTGTTTATTGTTGCCTCCAAAACATTTTTTATTAACCAGAATAATTACATTATAATGTATTGTTAAAATTATAATATATAATATAAATTATAATATAATGTAACATCTAAGCGCAATATTGAATATAAAAAATACACCATTTTAACGAATACACCATTATAAGAATAACTAGAAGAAAAATAAAGTAAGAACCTAGTGAAGGAAAGAAATAACAACAAACAAAAATAAATAATAATAGACTGATATATAATGAAATTCAAGAGTAAACAATGAACAGTTTCAAGAATATCAAATACTGCTGTTATTCTGGCAAAGAGAAAAAAAAAACAAATAGGTAATAAAAACATTGACTATTGTTACAATTATTATAATGGTCGACATGAACGCCCCATACATGAGTGGATCAAATGCTGCACCGCATGAATTTCGACATCTAGCTGTTACTAGAGATTTGAGTTAAGGGGAGTGCGAGTGATGAAGGTTCTCGATTAGCAACAAAATATTGTTTTGCCTTCAATGGGTTGGAAAATCTCGAAAAGATATTATGACTAACTATAGGTTATTCATATTAGAAAATTTTCTCAGACATACTATTTATAGTTAAAAATAATAATAAATACTGACCACTGAAGTAGTTATCTACCTAGATATTTGTACACGAACAAGAAGCAGCATATTTAGAATTATCCAGTTTTCACACGATTATCCTCATTTCGATAAATAATGTCTTTGTAGATATATCTTGTATTGCACTGAAAACAACAGGCACTATTTTTGGAGTGATTCAGTTTTCATTTGCAGTCTAACAGTCTCTAGCGAAGTGTCTCTACTCCCAGCACTTAAAAGCTGAGGTCTTACCCCTATAATTGCTGTAGACATGCCTATTTTTATTTCTTGCCTCACGAGTAGTGTGTTAAAAAAATTAGTTTCAATATTTTCTCATTTAACTGTTCTGTTAAAACCTATAGTGCTGGTATTTTTTAGAATATTTTAGAGCTTCGATTATTGGAAATGAACGTCCTTTACCTTTTTCTTTTTTAATTAAATTTTGTTTTCATTATGGTCTTTATCTTACAAGCACCCCCTTATGGTTAAGAAGAACATACAACAAACTGAAAAACCTATTTGTTTAAAAATATATAATTTATGGAATTTTTAACCGGCTTCCAAAAAGGAGAAGGTTATCAATTCGTATGCAACTTTTTTTTATGTATGTGGGGCGATTATTCAAAAACGGCTTGGGCAATTTTCATGATTTAAACTGCATTATATTAAGGAATATTACAGAAAGTTCCCATATAATTGTCTATAACATGAGATTTACGGTTTTCTAGAAAATTAGAAAAAAAGTATATAAGGGATTTTCAATGAATCTTCACTGTTTTCTCTAAAAGTGCTCACGCAATTTGAATATTATAAATTGTATTATACAAAGATATGTTCCAGCTTGATTCCGTGCATTTTTCAATAAAGCAGAACATACCATTTTTCTGAAAATCGGAAAAATATATGCAAAAAACTGTAAACATCATGCTAAATGTCAAATTTTTATCATAAATATCTAGTTTAAATGTCATGATATGCCATGAAAGTATATCGTACAGGGTGTTTTTAATGGTTTTCAATTTGATGCATTTGAAAGCGAAGTTATTGTCGCGAAATGGCAGAAAATATTTCGTTAGTTTATCGAAACGAAAATTAGTGGCTTAATTACTATCTAATATGTAACAGTAATTATCAAAGCATTACTTATTCACGTAAAATGTAGTTTTATTTACTGATTAAATGACCTTTCGTAAATTTATTAAACACGTTTATGATCCGACACTTACCGGTGAGAAGATAATTCGGCAAACGAATATGCCGTTTTCATGCATGTAAAACACTGAAATAACACTTTATTATTGTTTTTTAAACTTAAACAAAATAATCACTGATTTCAAGAAAGTTTCAACCCCAAAACACTTTAAAAAATATAAATTACGAAGTTAACATCAATTCAAAATGTAAATAAGCAAATTGGGGCTGTTGCCTGCGGTACATAAACGGCGTAAAGTACAGCCGTTCAGGCGTTCGGTCAATGCGTACATGCCTAGATTTCCGTCTTAGTGGTTACAATGGAATGAAATTTGCTGCTGAAATTAAGCGGTTGTTTGCTATTTTCTGACAAACATCTTTCAACCCATTTTTAATGTAAACAGGCAGGTCCATTTATATTAATAGTAATTGGTTGAAATATAAGTTGGAATTGAATTAGTTATATAGGGTGTTTCTCAAAATATTCTATTGGGTGGCACAAAAGTAGTTGCGTATACAAGGTGGTTGAAATAAGAGTGGAGCAAAACTAGAATTATACATAGCGGATATTTGCATTATAGGACGGAAAATAATTACAGTTATACAAAAGGTTTTAAAAAATTAAAAATTGTCAGAAGTAGTTGAATACACAGGATGGTTGAAATATAAATTGGAGTAGAATTATAGTTATACAGGACGGTTTAAAATAGTTTGGAACATAAGTAGTTGCTTATACAAGGTGTTTGAAGTAAGGGTAAAATTATTGTTATTCAGGGCGTATTAAAAATGTGTTATATAACCATAAGCAGTTAGTATATTTGAATTATAGAACGTTGGACGGAGTATAATTATAGACATGGGTTCAAAAAATTTTAGTAGCAGTTGCAAATACCTGGTGGTTGTATTAAATGGTAGAGTAAAATTATAGTCATAAAGGGTGGCTCAAAAAGGTGAATTTTGTTATATAGGGTAGACCATAAGCAATTGCATAAATGGAATACTAGACATATGGGGCGAAATAAAATCATTGGTATACAGGAATAATTTAAACAATAGAACAATAGAAAGAGTCAATAGTGTGGAGAGGATTTATACTTATACAGGGTGGTTTTAAAGATTTCAGAACCGTTGTGATATTGTATTGAGTTGAATTATAGTTGTACAGGGTGATTCAGAAAATGATAGACCAATAAGTATATATATATATATATATATATATATATATATATATATATGTTTTTAAGTTTTCGCGGGCACTAAATGTTTTAGGTGGTTTCCGGGAATTCATCCGCGTAGTTGATAACTGATCCCTGCCGGGATCGATGGTAAAATGACGACGTTTCGGCAGAGTCACATCTGCCCTCTTCAGGTGGGTTCGCATAATTCTCGTAGCCTTCTGCTTTCGCTTCTAGTTACTCGAATACGTCGTCATTTTACCATCGATCAGTTATCAACTAAGCGGATGAATTCCCGGAAACCACCTAAAACATATATATATATATATATATATATATATATATATATATATATATATATATTATATACATATATATTAAAACAAATAAAAAGTTAAAATATATTTGGAAAATATAGACAAAGAATACAAATTAGAGGGGGAGAAAGAGAAAGGAAGAAAGAGAGAGATAAAAATACGCTAAAATTTTCAATTGAATTGTACCTTAAATCAGATAAAAAAGAAGACATGTGTGAAAATAGTGATTGATTGCACACAGTTTCTAAACGGTTTTTATTTTAAGTCAGCTGAAGTCGTTTTTTTTAAATATAAATTATATCATATTTATTATTTCTTTGGTTAAAAAATTTGCTCTGGTTTCTATTATCTGTAAGATATTTAGCTAGCAACACATATGAAGATTTGGAATTATTATTACTTAGTTTAAAGGTCATATTAATTTTCTAAGTTATATAATATATAGATTTCAATCCTAGATATTTGAAACCCAATAATAAGAAGTCTTACGGTATACAGTAATTTTCTGTTGTCTTCTTTAGAAGTTTTTAGAAAATATATACTTATTTGGTAAAGCATACCATTTTCTTAGGATTTTTTTAGTTAAATTACTGCTTTACGTAATAACTTGTAACCTTTATGTTTTAACAATAATTAATACTAATGAAGTAATTTGTAATTCCTCGAAAGCAGTCCGTAAGATATTGTTAAGGTCCTAGTAAATTTCGGTAATACCTACTGTGAATGAAGTCTACAAAGAATTCTAATGAAAGAGTGTCACGCAAACCAAATGAAACATGTACCACTTATAGAAACACACCGTTACAGAGTTTCAACAAGTGTCATTGACGCAGTAGTATATTTCTGGAACGCAATACTTATGTTTTCTAAATTCATTATCTCAAGACGATCCTCAAATTCCTCAATTGCTAATATTTCTGAAGCAACTTCGAAATGTAGTTAATAACAGACCTACATTCTAAAGTGATCGATTTTTGTCTGATGGTGCCTTTGAAGTTATTTCAGCTCTTAAATTAGATTCACATGTATTATGGATGCGCACAGTCATCTTAAGATATGTTTCAGTTACTCATCGAGACAGGGTGATAACCTCGTAGTGGTTACAGAAGATACTCCACGGTTGTTACATTTATTCATCATAATATATTATCTTTGTGAAAATTAGATCAGACTTTATTGAATGAAATGTAAATGTTTGATGGGATTTATACACATCAACAATTTTGCATAGCGTAGGGAAAAACATTACATCAAACAATTTCCTTTCATGTATCTGGTTAATCTAATCACAAGTGCGGGAGATCACAAGCAAACATTAGTAATCTCATTTGAGAGAAAAAACGTAATGTGACTCTATATACCTGTATACACGAAGTTATATGCATGCAAATCTTGAAAAACAGTTCAGAGAGCATTTTCTAGGAACTCTAGTCTGAAAGTGAAAATTAGAATAGAATAATATATTTTTAACTGACTTCCAAAAAGGAGTAGATTATCAATTCGGAGTCATTTTGTTTGTATGTATTTTACCTTATTTCTTCTCTGGTTGAGAACCGATTTCAATTAATATTTTTTTATTCAATGACTTGTATATTCGAAATGGTAAAATTTCAAATTTGTGAAAATAATTCTATTCACCAAGGGATAAAATTTGATATTGAACACATATCTGCATGGATTTCGGTATACAGATTGATTTGTCCAGTTTGTATACTTTTATAAATTACATTCTATTATGGAAGAGGTAGTCTCATATATTTTCCTATGATTTGTAAATGTAGTTTTTTAGAAAATTACCCAAAAAATATATGAAATACCATCCAAGTGTGTCTGATATTTCCTCATAAATATAATAGTTCCAACGTAATAGTCCGAAACCTACAGACACTGAAAGTTTTAGTTGCGAATTGGAAAATTTTCTATTTACATCGCAAGCATGTAGCTAGTATATAGTATTTATAGTATAGTATAATTAATTGTACTAATCATATTTTCGGCTCACTAAAGCAAAAACTACCAAGCTCATTTTGTTTTTATATTTTTTAACCATTTCTTTCCCACTGACGCCAATCGACTTCTATTATTTAGGTCCAAATATTAAAAAGGTCAATGTTAAAATTTGGGTAAACTGTATTTTATCGAATTCGCCAGTATGCCTAGTAGTGAACCTACAAGTTCAGAATGGTATTAATACAACATACTATGACTAATGATTGGTTCATTCGATAAAAAATTAAATTCGCCCATAAAAAATTCCAAAACTTATAAACAATTAAAGATCCTAAAATATAGTGTTTGGTTTCTCGCTTATAGTTCGTAAATTTTAATATTTTTGAATTTTGAAAAAAGATCATTAATTAAAGAGGAGGAAATTTACTAAAAAAAGTTCCGATTCCCGAATCTGTATCTCCATTATTTATAATTTTAATTTATGCTGAAAATAGCCTTCGGCACGCCATTCTTAATTGTTTCTAAGGTACTTATAGCAAATTGAAAAAATCTAAAAAAATATGATATAATTTAAACAGTTTATAGAATTGAGTCCCGATGAATTTTTTTATTTCAGTAAATTTTAAGAATTTTAATACTTTGTTTATAATAATTTGGTAATACCTAAACAAAAAAAGAAAAAAAACAATAATGTAATTTTTTTAAAATTTAATATTATATTATAGTTGTTATGTCAATTAAAGACATTTATTAACTAAAAAATATTTTTCTCTCAATTTTTTTATAAACAATTTATAAACAAATGCATTATTTTAATATTAAAAAATACCATTTTGTAGAGAATTGGGAATTAAGATTTTTTAACAAAAAATTCTTAATAATTTTGTTTATATATTTTTTTATTTATCTTTCGTTACAATTATTAGTTAAGAGCTTTTTTAAAATCATTATTGACTTTTTCATTGTTTATTAAGTTAACATTTTATTACAAACAAATTCTCAACTTTGTTTTATTTTTTCTGAAAGTATTAAAAATTATAAAAACGACCTCGCGCAGTAAAATACCGAGAAAAAATTTATTCGATTTTTATGAAATTTTGAAAATATACGTGCTACTAAAGTTGCAGTAGCTGATCCATTTGTTAACTTTAAAGCTAATATAACTTTTAATTTTTTATTATTAATTTGTTGTTTTGAGCATTTGTTTGTAAAAATTTAAGATTTTTTGAGGTTTTCCGTACATCTGCATCTTCTAGCTCAGTAAATAATGGGAATTCGGTTATTGAATATCAAGGCAATTTCTGTAAGCTATAAATTATATTACAGTTGCAGTTGTTTATTTATTTTTTACTTGATTTTTTTATCAGCTATTACAATTTTTCACTAAATTTAGGATATTATTTTATTTTTAGTTACTTACTACTCTCCAGTTGTAATCTTGTTTGTATCATAAATAAAACATTTAAAAAATATATATAACCGACTTCTACCTGTAAATAAAAAGCTAAAAATAATTATAACAAAATACAACTCTAGCAAATAAATAACACATTCAATGTTGTAAGGTACCTACCCAGGAAGTAAAAAATGTAAACATTAAAAGGTGCTCATTCTGTACAAATTAATTACCTACCAATCTAGTATATTTTTGAAGTCGGTGACAAGCAAATCTAAAATCCTTCATTGCGTACTTATCTACTAATTCATCAAACTTGATTGTTGCTTGGCACCGATTTCAAAAATATACTAGATTGGTAGGTAATTAATTTGTACAGAATGAGCACCTTTTAATGTTTACATTTTTTACTTCCTGGGTAGGTACCTTACAACATTGAATGTGTTATTGATTTGTTAGAGTTGTATTATATTATAATTATTTTTAGTTTTTTAGTTATAGGTAGAAGTCGGTTATATTTTTTTTAAAAATGTTTTATTTTCAACTTTTTAGTTTTTTTTGAACTCAGGTAGTTTTCATTCTTTATTTTTTATTTTGTATGTATAACCTTAATAGACAGAACCAGGTAACATCGAAAGCATCAACATTACACAATGATACTTTATTATTTAAATTGACAGGTAAATCTTTACGAACAAAATGTACTAGTATGCGTTGACTTAATAAGCCCAAAATATATTTATGCCTTATGGACTACGCCATGTTGTAACCTTTTTTCAACTTTTTTTGACAACCCTGTATAACTAGATAATTCCACTCCAACCTATGTACCAACCAGCCTGTATATACGACTGTCCACGGACAAGCATAAATATGTTAGCTGCCTTCTGTAAACTATAGGACGGAGTAGAATCCATCCTATATTTACGGAGTCAAATTCGTCCTATATTTCAACCATAGTATATAACTCCTTGTGAGCTACCCCATAAATTATTTCCTTTTTAACATTTTATGTTATCGCCCTGTGTAACATTAATTCCTCTTCACACTTTATGCAACTTCTTATGGGCTATAAAAGAAATAATTTTTTAATCACACTGTATAAATATAATTCAACTCCAGCATATTTTTCAACCATCTTGTATATGATTTGCTTATGTCCACATCATATAACAGTTTTTTAATCACCCTATATAATTTTAATTTCACATTTTTTTTAACATTTTTATACCACCAAACGTCCAGTCCACCCTATATTCCAACCATCCTGTATATACGGCCTACGGACCACTATCATTCTAGTCCGTCCTATATTTCATTCTTCATATAAATGCAACTCCTTCTATCACTTTAATTTGTGATTTTGTTTGTTATAACTAAACACCCTGTCTATAAGCCACCAAGTACCAGTTTAAAGTTTGACATGTGTTGTCACTGAATTTTCTATTAGGCCGGGAGAATGTGACTACCAAAAGTACCGTCTTCGCAAAATGGAAAAATTTGCATTTAAATAGGTATTTACCTGGTATACAAACAAAACGAGCTTGGTACTGATTGATTTAAGGAGCCGAAAATACTATATGCTTGAGATGTACATAAAAAAATTTCAAATTCGCAATTAAAACTTCCAGTGCCTAAAATTACCGCACTATTACGTTGGAATTAAAATATTTATGAGGAAATGTCCGTTATGTCATTTCGATGAAATTTTGGATAAGAATTTTGGAATTTTCGGCGATTTTCTGCAAAACTGCAAGGTTTTGAAGTGCTTGGTTTATTTGGATCTGGAAGTGAATGAGCCATTCCTTTTCTATTGTTGCATTGTGAGTTTTTGATTTCTTGCTCATCAGTATCATCATCATCTTCTTCTTCTGCTTCTTCTTCATCTTCTTGTTCTTCTGGATCCCTAGATTCTGCCATTTCTTCTTCTCATCTGGCTCAGTGTTTCCATCAGATTTGGAGTCTGAATCGGACCTGAAGATTCTTTGAATAATTTATCTGTAAGCTGGCTTCTTAGCATTTTGTTGATCGATGACCATGCCGTACTCGAAATTATTATCTACATCATCAGCACGTTGTTAGTTCATCTTCATCGTGATTATTAGTATTCTCAACAATATTGCATTGAAGTTCAATAATCCAATGCGCATTATTTACTGAACTAGGAGCCGCAAAAGTTCGGAAAACCCCAAAAAATCTTCAATTTTTATAAACAAATGCTCAAAACATCCAATTAACAATAGGTAAAAAATATATGAACGAAGGTCATTTAATTGTCTTCAAATATGTCCTGAATGTTGATTGTCGTATCTCTAATAGGTTAAAAGTTATATTAGCTTTAAAATTATGGATCAGCTGTAGTAACTTTTGTAGCACGTATATTTTCAAAAATTGTAAAAAAATCGATCGAATTTTTTTTCGGTATTTTACTGCACTAGGTCGTTTTTGTTTATAACAAATGGTTAATAGAGAATGAATTTGTTAATAAAAATAATGGAAATACAGTTTTGGAAGCAGGAACTTTTTTTCGTAAATTTCCTCCTCTTTAATGATATTTTTTTCAAAATTCAAAAATATTAAAAGTTAAAGAACTATAAGCGAAAAACCAAACCCTATTTAGAATCTTTATTTGTTTATAATTTTTGGATTTTTTTATGGGTTAATTTAATTTTTTATCCCAATGATCTAGACATCATTCTGCATCAAATGAGCCAATCCACATATATTTAGTCATAGTATATTGTATTAACACCATTCTGAACTTGTAGGCTAGATTATACAATACGAAATATGCTACCCAATTTCAATAAATAAGTTGTAAGAAGCAGGCAATTGTATATGGTGCAAGGTCATTTTTAAGTGCATATTCAACATTTTCAACAAGCAAGGCAAATTTAGCCACCAAATATTTTACCACACATTTTCTTCTTTTCTTGTATGCTCTAGTATGCTTACTATAACAATATTTGCAAACTCTGTCAAAGTTATGTGAATAAATTTGCACGATATCATATGGCGTCAATGTCTGGAGTTGGGCTAGTGGAAAAAAATGAAGTCATGTTAATGGAAGGAGATTTAACAGATATTGATATTGTCGAAGACTTAGCTATTTTAAAGGGAAAAAATGAGAATTCTAAAATTATAAAAGACTACAACACAAACATGGGCGGGGTTGACTTGAACATGCTAGTATCTTTATACAGAACCAGAATGGGAGTAGAACAATTCTATTTTCGAATTTTTTATTACCTCTTGGATATATGCATAGTAAATGCGTGGCTGCTATATCGGCGCGATTGCAAAATGAAAAATATTAACAATAACAAAATGTTTGTAGTGTTTAGAAGCAAGATTGGGAATGCGTCGATAGGTTTCAAGAATTATAGACGTCTACCATCTGAGATGGAACGCCTACTATTAAATATAAAAAACCGTTCTGCGGTCCCAAAACCCAAGATATAGTGGTTTTGAACATTGGCCGTCCACATTGTGCCAAAAAATAAGTGTCACCAGTGTAAATCCTAGAATGCCATGCGGCAAATGCAAAATGCCTTTAATCATAACCAACTACCGCAATTGCTATAAAATGTTCCATAAGAAATAAGTGGTTTTATGCCTTTTTTTCCCAGTGATGCCATATGAAAACATGTCAATATTTTGTTTCAACAAATTAAGAAAAAATATTTATATATTCCTTGTTTTCTAAAGAAAATTAATTTTTTTAACAAAAAATTTAATTCGGGAAACAAAGGATTAACTATCTATTTATATAAACAGTTTTCAATTTAATTTACGATGATGGGGATTTAATGTCTGCGACTCTCCGTCTGATAGAAAATTCAGTGACCACACATGACAGGCTCTAAACTGCTACTCAGTGCGATCATACAGAGGGTGTTTGACATAGCAAACGAAACCATAAAGTAAGGTAATAAAAGCAATGGTAATAATTAATTTAATTGAACACATTTTGGGATTAACACCCCTCTTGGGAAAATAATTTGTTTTTTTTCAAAATTTCTATACGGTTCAGTCTAAATCAGAATCTGTTTTTAATGACAATTAAGCAAATGAACAGGACTTTTGTAATAACTGATGACTTATATGGATTATTAAACGATATCTACAACCAATAGACCAATTATAACTATCACATTAGAAATTGAGCGAAATACGAAACTACCTTTTTAAGATATTTTAATAATAAATACATAATCATCATTTGACATAGAAGTCAAAATTGTTTTCAAATCAGTTATCAACAAATAAAGACGAGACAGTAAAAAGCATCAATCTAACTAATACAACAAAGTACACTAGGGCGTCGAATTTGATCCTTTCAGTTGTTTAGTTAGCAACTAATAAAGCCGAGACAGTAAAAAGCATCAATCTAACTACTACAACAAAGTACACTAGGAAGTCGAATTTGATCATGGCACTTGTTAGAATCTTTCTATTTGACCTAAGGAACATTATAGATATTATTGAAAGATTGTGCGAAATTGTTTTCAAATCAGTTAGCACCAAATAAAGCTGAGACAGTAAAAAGCATTAATCTAACTACTACAAAAAGTCCACTATAACGTCGAATTTGATCCTGACAGTTGTTTAGAATCTGTCTATTTGATCTAAGGAACCTCACGTACATTATTGAAAAGTGAAGTGGTGCAAAATTGTGTTCAAATCAGTTAGCAACAAATAAAGCCGAGACAGTAAAAAGCATCAATCTATCTACTACAACAAAATACACTAGGGCGTCGAAATTGATCCTGTCAGTTGTTTAAAATCTTTCTATTTGATCTAAGGAGCTTTATAAACATTATTGAAATCAGTTAGCAACAAATAAAGCCGAGACAGTAAAAAGCATTAATCTAACTACTACATCAAAGTACACTAGGACGTCGACTTTGATCGTGACAGTTATTTAGAATTTCTCTATTTGATCTAAGAAACCTTATAGACATTATTGAAAAATGGTTCAAAATTGTGTTCAAATCAGTTAGCATCAATAAAGCCAAGACAGTAACAAGCATTAATTTAACTACTACAAAAAGTCCACTATTACGTCGAATATGATCCTGACAGTTATTTAGAATCTCTCTATTTGATCTAAGGAACGTTATAGACATTATTGAAAAAGTGGTGCAAAATTGTGTTCAAATCAGTTATCAACAAATAAAGCCGAGACAGTAAAAAGCATTAATCTAACTACTACAAAAGTCCACTATTACGTCGAATATAATCCTGACAGTTGTTTAGAATATTTCTATTTGATCTAAGAAATGTTGTAGACATTATTGGAACGTGGTGCGAAATTGTGTTCAAATCAGTTATCAACAAATAAAGACGAGACAGTAAAAAGCATTAATATAACTACTACAAGAAAGTACATTAAAACGCCGACTTTGATCGTGACACTTTCATAGAATCCTTCTATTTGATCTAAGAAACGCTATAGAAATTATTAAAAAAGTGGTGCAAAATTGTGTTCAAATCAATTTGCATCAATCTAACTACTACAACAAAGTACAATCAGTTATCAACTACGGGGATGAATTCCCGGAAACCACCTAACACAATTAACAATTAAAACGAGTCAGATTCTTCTCTCCCGTTTCTTGATGTCCTCATAACAAAAACCAACAATGACAGATTTTCACATACTGTCTATAGGAAACCAACCTATACCAATCGATACTTAAATGCCTAATCACACCACCACCCTGCCCAATTGAGTTATGTAATGAAATCTTTGACTTTTAGATCTATTCGTTTAACAGATTTTGACAATAGACAAAACGAACTTAATAATCTTCAACAAATCCTTCGACAAAACGGTTATCATCCGGACTACATTGCGCGTATAATTCATCAATCTCAACAACCTCCAATCACAGCAATCCCGTCAGAAACAAGACCAACATTATCGAAAAGCCGTCCTCCATACATTCGAGGAGTCACTGACAAAATAGCACGGATTTTACAACGACATCAAATAAAGACTGCCTTCAAGACCACTCAAACTATACGCAACTTAACCGGTAACGAGGATAGAGGAGTATACGAAATTTCATGTTGAAATTGCCCACAAAGCTGCATCGGTCGTACCAACAGGCGAGTTAACCATCGAGTATATGAACACTCTCTGTCAGTTCGTAAATAAGATCCGACTTCAGCTCTCGCGCATCACCATATCCAATCAGGTCACTCTATCAACTTCGAGGACAGTAGGACTATCATATCTCTCAATTCTCTTAGGGCATCCACTATTCGCGAAGCCATCGAAATAGAGAAAAGACCCCTCTGTCTAAATATACGCGATGACAGCACTCGCCTTCCCACAGCTTGGACCTCCCTAATTGCCAGATTAAATAAACCAGACACGCCCACCAACACCCAACCAATCACCGCACAGCAGGAACTGTTTTAGAGCTTCGTCTGGACAACACGTTACACAAAAAATAGCGACTAATATTCATTGATTGAGCAAACAAAAAATGCGGGTTTAACAACAGAGGATGCGCTTTTGTTAACACAAAAGAAACAAAATGAAAGCGGTTTAGCGGTTGTTACGACCGGAACTATAACTCGCGAAATCGTAACACAATAACAACAAAAAGCGGCAGTCTTAAGACGGAATCAAAAAAGCGTCCGAATAGCTCGGAAGTCAATACACGAATCACGAATATTGTCTTTATTTTACACTCAAAAAACACTTAAAATTAGCATTAGCGCGACGGAAGGTTTTGGAAAAGGTACAGAAGTTTAAAAATCAATAAAGTAATTCAATCAAATTTAAACAATACACTAAACAAATTACGGGAACGGAACATTCCGCCAGCCTTGAATTACTAAGAGTCCACTGGCAGTGGACAGAGCTTTACAAAGAGGTCGCTTCAAAGTACCACTTGCAGTTCTAACTGTAGCAACGCCTACAACACCATCACCTCCAGGATGTACGTCAATAATGCGCCCTAATGGCTAATTCAAAGGAAGGGAAGTGTCTTGCTTCAAAATAACAAGAGTACCTGGCTTAACAACATCCGAGGGATCAGTCCATTTGCTCCGTTGATGAAGAGTATGTAAATATTCTTGCGACCAACGTTTCCAGAATGCCTGATGCAATCGACGCAGTAACTGCCATCTGTTGAAACGATTAGATGGGACAGATAAGATATTAAATTCAGGAGGTGCTGTTAAAGGTTCCATTGTAAGAAACATTCCAGGACTCAAGGCGGTAAAATCCGATGGATCGTTGCTACAAGGGGTTATAGGTCGCGAGTGTAAAACTGCTTCGACCTGTGCAAATACAGTAGAATGTTCTTCGTAGGTTAGGATTTGATCTCCAACGACATGTCTTAAGTGAGGTTTAACGGATTTAATTCCGCTCTCCCATAGTCCTCCAAAGTGAGGAGCCGAAGGGGGATTGAAATGCCAAGAAATGGTTTCTCGTGCAGCAGTAGCTCTAAAAGCTTTCAAGATCTGCTTGTCAGCACACACAAAATTAGTTCCACAGTCACTATAGATATGGCTACATCGACCAGGACGTGCAATGAATCGTCGCAAAGCTGCCAAGAACGCATCAGCAGACAAATCTGATACGAGTTCTAGATGAACAGCTTTCGTTGCAAAGCACTTAAACAGACACAGATAAGCCTTTAAAGTTTTTGACCTTCTAGTTTTAGCCATGGTTATAGTGAAGGGACCAGCAAAATCTACTCCAACATGAGAAAAGGGTTTCAATTGTGAAACGCGGGAAAAGGGTTGGTAAGCAGAAGGATTGAGCTTCCAACAAGAAACACATTTAAAAATGACACTACGAATTACTTTCTTTGTGGATAGAATCCAAAATCGTTGCTGCAAAAGAAATTGAACACTTTGGATTCCTGCGTGAAGATTGGTGATATGACAATCTTCGACAATTAGATTAGTCAAACGACTTTTACTTGGTAGCAGTGCGGGAAATTTAGTATCAAACGGCAATGGAGCATTAGCCAATCTACTACCAACTCTAAGAGTTCCCTGTTCATCAAGAAACGGCGAAAGTTTACGAAGCGATTTGAGCAAAAGTTTTCGTTCTCGAAGAACGGAAATCTTTTTAGAAAAATATTGATCTTGAACATATCGAACAATGCGAAGCTGAGCCTGATATAACTCAGCAGCCAAAAATGATCCAGAGCCCCTACGATCTGGATTGCGAGCGTTATCAACAAAGCGACAAATATGAGCAATAATGCGGGTAATGCGATTAATAGAAGAATGTTCTTCTAACAAAGTATCAAATAAATTTGGTGAAGCGGTGAGTTGAAGCGCCACTATACGGGCTTCAGTCATAACTAGCGGTGAAATGCTTGAGTCTGAGCAAGCATGTGTCAAACAAGTGGTAATCAACAATTGTGGGCCTTTCCACCAAACTGTATTGCCTAATAACTCTGATGGCAAAGTGCCGCGGGAACCCAAGTCAGCGGGGTTATCACAAGATTGAATGTAAAAGCAATGCGAAGAATGAAATTTTTCCTGAATGTAAGCAACTCGATTACTGAGAAATGTTTTTCAACGGTGCGGGGAAGAACTAAGCCATGAAAGGACTACCGTGGAATCTGACCAGCAACGAATCACCTTGAACTACAAACGACTATTGAATTGCTCATAAACATAATGAGCCAACTTAGCGGTAAGGACTGAAGCACAGAGTTCCAATCTGGGAAGTGACAAAGTTTTAAAAGGAGCAACTTTCGATTTAGACAACACAAAAAAACTTTGACGAAATCCAGATGCGGTTTCGAACACAAAATAAACAACAGCGGCATAACCTTTCTCAGAAGCATCACCAAATGCGTGAAGTTCACAACTAGAAAAGTTTTCCATAGCAAGCAGGCGAGGTATAACTAAACTCTGCAAGGATGGAAGATCACCTATGAATTTTGACAATTACGAAATAATGTTAGCAAGCGGGGTTTCATCCCAAGACAATTTCGAATTCCATAATCTTTGAATAAAGTGTTTAACCAGAAACGTTACAGGTGAGATAATTCATAATGGATCAAAGATTCTGGCCAAAGTGGACAGAAGTATGCGTTTAGTACAAGAGTTATCAACATGTGGTAGACTAGTAAAGAAAAAAGAGTCAGAGGATGGATTCCAATGCAAACCTAAAATTTTAAGGGATTATCAGATTCAAAAGAGTATGGATTCATCGACAAATATTCCTCAGGTAGGTGTAGCAACAATCGTGAATCATTACTAGGCCATTTGCGAAGCTCAAATCCTCCTCGTCTTAAGAGTTCAATAATTTCTAACTGCAATGTTTGAGCCTTTTCAAATGATGAACTACGTATGTGGACGATCGAACAATAGCGGATGCTGATGGCAAGGAGCGTTCTTCTTTATCAGCCATCAGGAACCAACTCCATATGATCAAGCTCTAAATACTCTTTGAGAAAATCACAATATTGTTTGTACAGATCTGGTTACTGTAGAAGACGTCTTTCTAAAGAGTAGAAACGTTGTACGGCGAGATTATACATTACATCAAAAGCAGGAAGTGTATTTCGAAAAGAAAGGAACACAACGAATCTCCCTGAATCCAATCTCCTGCATCCCTCGGAAAATATTTTTTCGCAGATAAGATCATCAGGGGACTGAACCAGTGCGGTAGGAACATCTTCAATTGTTGTCCAGAACCTTTGGAGTGAATCATCTAATGATACTACATCTTCAATTTGACAAAAAAGCGAAGTTGGGTTTATGACTGACTGAGAGTGAGAGTAAGCAGAACTCGAAGACACTCTACCCATAAGGATGTAACCAAACACAGTGTTAATAGCATCAGGAACACCTTCCTTTCCCAGAAGGCGTCCATCCAACAAAATTTGAGAGAATATATCGGCACCTATCAAAAGGTCAATAGCGCCTGGGCTATTGAAACCAGGATCAGCAAGTTTCAAGTTGGTAAGATATGCCATATTAGCCATATTAATGGGCGCAACAGGCATATCATTGCAAATGCGGGGTAAAACAATAGTATCAACAACAAAATTGCACTCGCGCTTTACTATAGAGCGAAGAGAAAGAGTAAGAGAGCTCTCAGCAGAGGTACTCTGCACAGAACCTAGCCCTTTGAGTTGAATCGAAGCGGGCATAGGTCGGAAGCCAAGGCGTTTCACAGCCTTGCTCGCAATGAATGATATCATGCTACCAGAATCTATCAGACATCGCACAGTTGAGAAGAACCGTGCTTATCTAACACCTCAACTAAATCGGTAGACAACAACACATTTGAATTGTATGACAAAAATGAACTATGACAAGAAGTCTGCGGTAGAGTAGTTTCGAGACTTTCAACAGTATTAATGGTACTGGACCCACCAGATGTGGAAGCCAGGTTTGCGGAGGGAGCTTTAGATTCAGACCGAATGTTTGAATCAGCACGATTTACAAAATGAAGCAATGTGTGATGGCGTTGTTTGCAGTTGCGACAAGTGGATAAAGATTTACAGCTATTCGACTGATGAGAATCGCCTAAGCAATTAAAACAAAGTCTAAAATCTTTAACAAACTTAAACCGCGCGGATACTGATTTGTTCAAGAATTCAGAACATTTGTAAATCGCATGATCGGATTTACAAACTAAACAATTTCTATTCTTAGTGAGAAACAACGATGTAGTGAAACGGGAAGAATGTTGCTTTGAATTCAATGGTAACTTTTTGTCAACACCTCGGTTTGCCTTGCGGGATAATTCAACATGTTCAATGGCATCGCAATGCCTAAAGTTCAAACTTAGCGGGTAAATTCTTTGGAACTCGTTTCAACATCATCTAAACGATACAAAAATTCCACTGATTTACTGGTAAACCCAAATTCTTCAGTGCTTCCAAATTATCACTGAAGTCATCCAATACTTCCGAAACTCTGAAGGGCTATCTGAAGTTAGATGGGGGAATTGTTCTAAAGCTGACCAATGAGACTTCGCGGTTAAACGAGTTCGCTTGAATTTTTTCAAGTGTTTCGTAAGCACTCATGTAGTTGTTTTGTGGTAGTTTAAAATTTTTAATAGCCTCAAAAGCAGGCCCTTTTAAAGCTAACTGCAAATATTTGAATTTCTGCATAGCACTGAGTTTTTCATTATTGTGAATTAATGAATCAAACAAATCAATAAAAGTACCAAATTCCAATATGTCTCCACTAAATGAAGGCAAATAAATTCGCGGCAAAGCAACACTTTCCTGTTCCCGAGCTATATTTTGTGGCGTAGAATTCTGAACAGATTTCAGTTTAGCAAAAATAGACCTAATTGAATAAAACAATTTTTCAAATTTATTACGAATGTCATCCTTAAAGTCAAAATCATCGTTGGCTTCTGAAATTAAACCTACAATAGAATGATGATGATGATGTTTAAAAAATTCTGAATGAATTGAATCCGTCATATCAATCATGCAAAAAAACAATTCAACGTCGTCACCTCTTAATGCTTTCTCGGCAGCAAAATAAATATCTTCTATTCTTTTAAACTCTGATTGTCGACGACTTTTAAATTTAAACACCTCCATTGCCCTCTAGATACTTGGAACTCATCGTAGAATATATCTTCAGGCGTAGTGACTACTCACCCATTACTTCTTCCACATTCAAGTACACCCGTTCTTTAATTATGATTTTTATCATATAGTCACTAAATTTCTTCTACCCTTTGCGGTCGGCGGTTATAATATCCACTATATTTTGCGGCATGATGACTCCCTCCCTAGCTCTGTTATCAACACTCCTCTCTCAAAGCCCTACCTTTCACACTCCATTACTGTATGCTGCGGGGTGTCGAGCTCTCTACAATATGTACACAAATTATCCTCTGCCCTTCTCATTCCCAGCAAAGAGGATCTAAACGCCCCGTGTCGAGTTAAAAACGAAGTCAACCCATAATTCAATTTCCTACAGCTACAACTCATCCATTCCTTTGTCCTTCCTATCAGTAGTTTGGTCTACTGAGCTTTATCCACATTTGCATCCAATCTACTCTGCCATAAGTCTATGACCCTTTCTTTCTCTCATCATTCTCTCTTCATCTACACCCTGAACTCTCGCTATCTCTTCAATTAAAATCTCAATGGGTACCTCTACAGTAAGCACATACAACCCTTCCATCGCTACTGTCCTCTGTGCACATGCTAGTCTTAGGAGGATCGGTCTAAAAGTTTTCTCCATGAGTCTGCGAGAGGTTGTCACCCTCAACGCTCTGTGCCATATAGAGGACCCATACAACAAGATAGACTTCACCACCCCATACCACAACCTCCTTTTCTCCGTTCAAGGCCCATTCACTTTTGGGAGTAGTCTAGCCAGAGCTGCATCCATTTTTGCGGCTTTCGTCGTTACAAACCTGACATGATGGTTAAAAATCAGTAATTTAAAATAACTCCCAGATACTTGACTGTTTTACCTGGCATAACTACCCTCTGTCGACAATTAAACTCGATCTCCACTCTTGCTTCCGGACCTTTCAAGATTACTGCCATCGCCCACGCAACTTCTAGGCGATTGCTTTTCATCCACCCGAGTGTGTTACGAATCGCCTCGTCTCCCTTCTACTTCAGCTCCTCCTTGCTCTCACCACCACTGACAAATCACCTACATAGGCCAGCGTCTGACACCCCCCCGGCAACATTACATGTAGTGCCGGATCATATAATACGTTCCATAGGATCGGTCCTAGCACTGATCCATGTGGTACACCCTGTGCCAACTCCCTCTCCTTGTCTCCCACTTTGATCTTCCTCCCTATAAAGTAGGCTGTTATAATGTTCTGGAGATATCGGCTAACCCGTATTTCTCGTTATCTCCTAAGTATGATGTTTTATGCTGCCGTGTTAAAGGCAATCTTAATGTCTAGGTTTATTAGGACCACCCATTTATACTCCCTTTCTCCCACCAATCGCCTGAGCTCCTGCAGAGCATCTAAAGTCGATATCCTTGGGGTAAAGCTCTTATCAGACATACAGTTCATACAGTTTGCCAGTAGTATTTAGCAAGGTCTATATTCTAATACTCCCTCCTCATTTGGTCCACCTTTTGGGATAAGGATCGTTCTCCCAATCTTCCATTCCGCCGGGAAGTCCAGTTTTCTCAGGAGTTCGTTGCACACCGTCACCATCATTTCATATTCATCATATTCGGCCACGATCTTCACCACTTCCTTTCTCACTCCATCCATACCCGGGATCTTCTGATTTTTCTATCGTCCCACTGCAGTTGTCACCTCTTCAGCACTGAAATTCCTAACACCCACAATTTCTCCTACTTCGAGCACATCTCTCTCCGCTCTCACATCCGGGAATAATTCCACCAATCTATACTTTACGTCCATGTGTCATTAATCCCCCCGGTGGCAATCTTGTACCGCTGTCCCCATATATCCCTATCAACCTCTTCGACCAGCTTTTTTCCTTCTCTCGTTTCCACATACTCAGAGCTTTTTTGCCTTTTCGTACTCCCTTCTCCTTAGCTCTATGAGTTCTGCGTCCTTCTCGCTCTACTCCTAGTTAGCAGTCTCCTAACACGTCAATCTGCTGAACTAATTGTTAAAAAAATAAGGGAATTAGATTAACAAGGCCAAATATCAAAACAGGTACGTCATACCATGGGTAATGGAAAAACACGACAACAGCGCTACTTTTATTAAATCCTGGTAGAAATGTAATCTTCCTAAGTTTAAGAAGATTACGAATTGGAAATGCATTTCCAGTGTGAAGCAAATTCTTATTATTCTTCTATACCCAGCTACGGTTGTCCACTGCTTTCCGTTTTAGTTGCCAGAGATTGAGGTGCTGGGCCATACTCATCCACTGACTTTCTGTTGTTATTATATCCTCTCTTCACATGGTCGGTGATTCACAATGCTCCTTTTAGCTCTTCGTGGTCGTCCAGCATTTAGCGTTCCTCGAAGCGTTGAGCAATTTTTAGTTCTCTGCACTAGCTCTTGTTAGCATGATACACATTCAGCACTGTCCATCCTAGGCCTATTGGTATTTATAGTTTATGCATCTGATTGATCCTGTGTACTTTTATGCCGTGTCCTAGATATCCGTCTTCATCTAACCTTTCTATGCTATTGTTGCCATTGTGATGGTTTCTCCAAGTACTAAATGGTCTTTTTGTGTTTATGTATATTTCTTCCATTAATTCTAACAGCCATTCCTGGACTTCATATATGTTATCGCAAATGACCAATGCTGTCATTGACAAAACGCAAGTTGTTTAATCGTTTGCCATCAATGTTTATACTTCAATATTCTTATTTTATCTGTTCCAGAACGGTGGTACAGTTTGTGAGTGAAATCGGAATTGTTTTCAAGTAGAAAGCGGTTGGTATTTTCATGTGCCTTGACGTAAGCTTTAGAGCTTTTATGTTGTTTATTATAAGGGTATACTTGTGGTAAACGCGGCATTGGTTTGAGAACCACATTTCAACGAGCCGAAGGCTTTTAGGATGTCTACGAAGATTAAAACAAGTCTGTTATAGCCCATGGTTCTCTTCATAAGGATTTTTATCGCTAGCAGTTGATTATTGTTTCCAAATTTTGAGCGAAATCCCGCCTGTTCTAGTGGTAGATAAGAATCCAGTTTACCCTCAAGTGTGTTAGTGATTATTCATTTCATATAGTAGTAAGGGCAGACTGATGGGACTGTAATTGGTTATGTCTGTAAGATCTCCTTTCCTGTAAATCACTTTCATCAAGACACTTTATTGAATTTGATGTGTGTTATGGTGTCTTATTAAATTTCTCTATTTTTCTGTTTCAGTTGCAGTACACTTGCGGTCAATGTTTTCAGTTTTTTTCGTTTTTCAGTTAGAGCATGGGGTGATTTTATTCAATATTTGTTATTTTGGATAGTGTTGATTCACAGTATGATATAGTGCATCTGTTGTTATGCTGTTTATCTCTTCAATATCCTTTGCGTTCGTATCGGTCAATAACATTTGAGTTATGTTTTTTTCGAATGTTTATTCATCGTCTGGATTCTTCCATTCTTTCTAGTATTTGTCCTTACCAGTTTGCCTGTTTGCTTTCTATGTCTATTTTGATTGTCAGGCTGCAAATATTCTGTAAGTTTTTTTTGTATAAAAAGCCGTTCATCAAGATTATTTTCTAGTAAGATATTCACTAGCATTCCGCCTTTTCAATTTTCGATACCGGAACCGAACTTTCCTAAGACAGTTTCAGGTTCTTCAGATTTTGATCCGAATTTTGTATTGAAATATCCGTAGATTAAATTAAAGAATCTACATATTTTCTGATCATCGTGTGAGATGTAGTTAGTATATTTTTTGTCATATGTACCGTTGGTACCATGGTAATATAAAGCATGGCCTGATTTCAAAACTTTTATACCCTTTCATCTGTCTTATTTCGTCTAAGCCGATTACATCCTATTTCACAGCTTTTAGTTCTTTTTCTAGTAGTAGAGTTTTTTGGTTCAGTTGATAACGTTCGGACGTTGAATGTTATTAAATTTAGTTTATGAGTAGGTACACCACTTCTTACGCTGCTTTTTGAAAAATAAAAAAATATTTTCTTTATATATAACTTTATATTGATAAAATATTTACAATTTTATGTTATTATTACATAAAAGTATTTATCTGTAATTGTTTACAAATCAGTTTGGCGTATTTTCATATACCTATTATAAAACTATCTATAATGGTAATGTGTAGAAAACGTAATTTTCTGAATTAATAGCTGATTTGTCATTTAAACAATGTAAGAACTTTTATTCACCTACCAAATCGTTTTTGTTATTAAATTATTAAAATGTACAAAAAAATAAAACATTCATCCAAATCCGAATAATCGGAATTGTGATTGAACAGGGCTCGTTTTTCATTCATTACATCACGTATATGTACTACAGTTCCTATTAAGTTCCAATGACTCCTTTCAGCAACATTTTCCAGTTAAAAGTAAATTCATTAGCAATAATATATTTACGAAGTTGTTAAAGCCCCCCTTTATATCATAATAAACATTTTTACCCATTTACTTAATTTTAAACTGCATTAGTAAAGTAGAAATATTTCAAAACAATGATCAGATATCTGAATCAACCACGTTTACTTTTTGAGGCCTAATTAACGCACACAACCTTATCAAATAATGAGTAGAATTATATTACCTAGTAGTAGACCTTTTTATTAAATTTCATTTATAAACAAAAATATGACGGTAGTTTCTAAGGATTTAAATGATACTATTGAGCCGTTAAAATTATTTTTATTTTAAAGATGTCTAACAGCTAAACAATACAGTAAATACACAAATATATTATTTATTTTCAACTGCACATGCGATTGAGAATACTGAATTTGAATCACACATATATATTTCTTATAGGTTTTAAAGACAGAGTATTAATGTTGATTATATGTTTACTTTTAAATAAACAATCAGGAACAAAGAATATTTATACAAAGTAAATAAAGAAAATTAAGTTTCTTTGTATTGTAGTCAAGATAATGTCGAGTAATGTAGGTTAGTTTTCAGCTTCTGAAGATGCTCCTCCCATGTACGCTGAAAGCTGAAAAAGAAAATTAACATTAGTTTCTAATTATGATTTTTTATACCATGGAATTTTTTAAAATAAGAATGAAAAAATATATATTTCAACTAACTGTTCGACAGCTATCACAGTGAAATTTCATCCTCGGCCTGTCAAATATCTACCGCTTCCTTGTTAAACGTTTCGCCCTACCGCTGTTCACACGTTGAACTAGTTGTTTAGGGCGCCTTTGAGTTATTTCACTCTTCCTTAATTTTCTTTGTGTCATATCTCTCCCAGGACGAAATGTTTGCGTTTTTATCGTGGAGGGAAAACGAATTTTCTGACACATAAATAACAGGAATATTAACTGAAGTACAATGATTTATTCATTTCGAAAACATATATGACAAAAACTGTGTAATAGTAAATGATTTGGGGAACTAGAATTCCGTCCTTTAAAATCAACAGTTACAAGTAATCTCATTTCGATATTTTTATTTATTTTTTACAATCTACATTTTAATTTACATGCATAAGAATGCAGGCTGTTAAAGGCCCATTATTGCCAACCGGAACCACTAACTTTAAAATTTGATACCATTGTATGAGCTGTGACTACTACTGCTGATGCATGGAGATTATTGTGTAAGCTGTCTCCTCCCGGCAGGTCAAAATAAAGCTACACATTTAATAATTTGGTCAAATGCTAGTTGGACTCGCATACTAAGGGTTCCGTACCACTTTCAAGATTTGATACAATGTAGGTGAATCAAAGTATATGTTTTTCTAATATTCCTGTTATAGAGAAGCAGGGATTGAATCTTTTAAGGGAAGCGTTTTAAATTTATAAAAAATATACACTTTTTAAATAAACTTTCAGGGAAACCTTTTATAATCTACTGTCTGAATTCTAGGCACTGTAACTTGGGAAAATAGGTCAAGTTTTAAATAATAAATTATTAAATCTTTTAGACAAATTATTAAAAATACAAATAAAATATATTTTTCACAATGTTAAATAATGTAGTTTCTAAAGGTAGAATAAGTCGATGTTTAATATATTTGTTAATATCTTTTACACAAATGATCAAATGATTCAAAAGTATGAAAAAAAATTGTAATTCTCATAATGAGCCTTTTATTTCATTTATTACATGATGCGTTTGAAATTTTATTTTTATTTTCCATTTAATTGTATAATTTGTCCCCAAATTTAATCTCGGGGTTTTCTACTGATTTTTCTTTTACATTTCAAGCGAGACACGTCTAATTATTTTCAAAGTTTGAGGTAGTATGGTTTCGGAAATCAAGCAGGAAATGAGATTTTTTTATATTTTTTTGTTATTATCTTGTAAATAATTAATTTTAAAAATATGAAAAACATGTATTTGTGTTCCTCCATTTGATATATTGCATGATGCGTTTAAAAAGTTATTATTTTTTATTTTTGGTTTAATTAAATGATTTTCCCCCCAATTAAGTTAGGGGTATCTCTTTATTTTCCCTGTAAAGTTCAAGTAATGCCATATAAGTCTATTTTTTTTTCTTATAGATCGGAAATAAAACGGGATAATGAGTTACTTTCTTATATTTTTGTTAATATCCTTTAAACAATTTATTTGAAAAATATGAAAAAAATAGATTTGTGTTCCTCATATAAATTACCTGTTCAATTTGATGTATTGCATGATGCGTTTAAAAATTATTTTTTATTTTCCGTTTAATTCTATAATTCCCCCAAAATTAATATTAGGGATTTCTTCTTATTTTTCTTGTAAACAAAAAATTGTAGGTCTTATAGTTTGGGGAAATGGGTAATTTAAAAAAATATTTTTGTTAATATATTTTAAAATATTTGTTTTAAAATAATGAAAAAAAAATATTTGTATTCGTCATAATGAGCCCTTTGATTTGATATATTTCGTGATGCGTCAGAAACAATTTTAATTTTATATATTTCATTTCATTTTGTAATTTGTTTTCCAAAACTAATACTAGGGGTTTCTGCTTATTAGATAAGGTAGAAAGAATTTTAATTTTATATTTTTCATTTAATTCTGTAATTTGCCCCTAAAATTAATAGTAGAGGTTTCTCCTTATTTTTCCGGTAAAATTCAGGTGATGCCCTATATCTATCTCTATTTTTTTTCCAAATTTGACGTCTTATAGCTTCGAAGATAAGGGGGGCGGTCGATTTTTTTAGTTCCCGCCCCCCAGAAGTACCCCTAAATTCAAAATTTGTTCATTTACGTTATTTACTCCTGATCGGGTCACCATACTATACACTCATACAAATTTTCAACCTTTTCTGTCCAGTAGTTTAGGAGAAAATTGCTGTAGTGTGAAAGAGGGAGAAATCCGGGGTAGTATTATATATACGGAACACTAAAAAAGACAAGACATTCAAATTTTTTATTTGCTGTACATCACTACAAGAGATATGAATTTGCATATTTATAAACAAGTTATAAATAAATGTACAAAGTACAAATTGCTATTTTGAGGGAATCACGGAACGAGAATTGTGAAGAACTTGCCAATGGAAAAGACTTAAAAAAATAGTTGACCAAATGATTAAAAGTCTTTTCAACAAAATTAGTGATATTGGGTAACAATTGAGAAAATATATTTTTTAAATTTATAGCACAATTTGCACCGGCCCAAAGCGGAGTGCCAGTGTAAATTTACATGAATATATATTAACTGAATTTTTTGGCATGTTCGTGAGAGAAACAACATTACTGGATTGTCCATTGTAAAAAAGATGGGTATACAATCAGTTGAAGTCGATGTGGGCTTCCAGTTTAGAAGTTATGAAATTACAGTAGTGTTTTGAAGTGTTTTGTTAGGTATTAAATAAATAAATTTCAATTTGACGTACGCAAGTAAATAAAAAATATTTTCTTTTGGAATTGGAAATGTATTTATCGAGCCTATAGATTTCATAATAATACCACTAATATGCACTGATATGATTAGGTTGTTGTAATTGGCTTTATAACGTAAACTGTTAATTAGGTTTAGATAGCCTATTTAACCTAGACTGGTCGGTAAAAATTAAATTTTTTGCGACGCCCCCACAAAAGCTTCCTTTTGGTGAAAAAAAGCTGGGATATTTTTTTATTTCTTTTAATTCTAAACAACACGTGCCTCTAAACGATTTAAGTCGTTTTTTGGGTATAATCATTAATCATCTGTTTGGGAATATTTCATAAAAAATACAATTTTATTCAAAATATAAAAAATTATAAACTCAAAACAATAAATATTTGATATAAATACCAATATATAAAAATTTAAATTAAAAAATTTCCCCAGTTAATTTAGTCTATTAAATAAAGAAATGAAAGATTTTCAAATTGATATTTTTATTTTGAATTTAAATATATATTTATTGTTATTTTGATCAAGTATTGTTTTTTTATTGATTTGAGTTTTATATTTCGAATAAAATTGTATTTTTCATGAATTTTTTTCAAATAAGTTGATGAATGATTCTACCCAAAAATTTACTTAGATCGTATAAGAGGCACGTGTTGTTTTGATTTAAAAAAAAATCAAAAAAGGTTTTTTCGCAGTGTTTGAGGGGGTGTCGCAAAAAAATTAATTTGTAATGACGACCCTAATGTAACCAGCTTGCTGGATGACGGTATACTATTATTCAAACACTTCGTGGGTTCGAATCCCACCGATGCCTATGAATGTTGCAAATGTTGTGTGAATGCGAGCGAATGCAATTTTCTCTAGTGGACTGATTTGATCTCTTCAGGGAGGTATCCCCAGAGCAATCAACAACATAGATAAAAACAATTGAAAAGCTGCCAAAATGCGTCAGCAGAGGCCATAACTTAAATGAATGAACTATTATTCAATAGCAGAGTGAATCGATTGGCTGACATGTCTTTATATACTTTATGTACAGCTTCATGAATTATATTTTGGAGTAAAAAGTTTTACCTACTAGCCAAATGCCTCGCCATCTAAGTCGTGTCGCTCAGATTCGTACTCTCGCTACCCACTAACTAGCATAGCCACTGTCAAACGAACGACTTGGAAACATGTAAGGTGTAGTATAAGTGGGATGTGTCAATATCATCAGTGAAATACTAATATTTTCATTTCTTTACTTACTCGGTAACGCCATATGTTGGCCCCAACGTTGGCGCCAACGACAATCGTTCAACCTGTGGGCCTAGAAAGTGGCATTGGCCCCGACCTTGGCGCAAACGTTGGCAGTTGGCAGGAGAGACTGTAAATGATATGTTAAATATATCGATGTTATACGGCAATATTCATCAAACTGTCTTGAAGGCTCTTAAATCAAATTATTTATAATCTGTTTCCATCGTATGTATGCATGACGAGAGTAAACTGGTGTAAGTTCCAACGTGTGGATGCCAAGCACCTTAACAAGCCAACGTTGAGGCCCGCGTTAGTCCCGTAATGACAAACGTACGCCAACTTTCGCATTTGTGGACATTGTCTGAATGTGTCCAACGTTGACGCTGGCCGACGTTCTTCTCGAAGGCGGTATTTCCAGCATACATCAAAGAGATCAGGCCTCGACTGTACAACATTCGCCAACCCTAGCAAGTTATGTGAATGTTACAGATCACACAATAAAGAGTGAATGTTTTCAATTTGAGAATGACTACGAATATCCAGATGTTGGCTACAACGATGGTTCCAACTTTGGCACATCTTCTGTAGCCGGCTTAAGACAAAACGCATCTGTCTTTCGCCCACGACGCCTCGACTATCACGGTATACTCAAGTAAGGAGCGGTTTTCAGTCGTTGGCGTCGTATTGGGACGTTTGCACTACCGGTTATGACGTCCATTATATTGATTATATTGAAAGAGGCTATCTCTAGTAGAGTGATAGGGAAAAAATGGCTTGCACTCGGTATTTAGAACATTTTGAAATGCGAAAGCATGACCTATCGATCCTTTTGCCTTGCCAACTAGTCATAACGATATGGTACTTCGGTCGGATTATCCTAACACTAAGAATCAGAATTCACCAAACACGGATTGTTAACCCGCTGATAAGATACATGAGCTGCGCTTACTCTACTCTCATTGGATGAATAATAAAACAACATACTTTGTTAAAAGTTGAAGTCGTTCGAGTACATAGGGGAATTTGTAAAATACATCAGATCACCATTTACTTAGAGGCAAAATTCAGTCCCAAATATATATCATTACACTGAATATATAACAGATCAATATTTATACAAAAAAAAACTTGAACAATATTGCGTAAATTTGGAACAGCTGCAAAGAAAATTTAGGAGTAAATGAATATTTAATAGGGATACTTATTGGTGGAATAATGAAACGAATAAAAGCTGGTAAATAAGAAGACATTTATATATAAGAAATGGTTAAACACAAAGAAAGAAGTGAAAAGGTTTTATCACGATATGAAAATGTGGGAAAGATATCAGGGTCAGTGGGTTCGCCATATGAGGGCAGAATACTGCTGGACCCTACAAAGAGACTGTCCTGGCCAAAAATACAAAACCTTTCCTGTAGACAATATTCATTTATTTTTGATTTTCGGGATAAAGGACATTAATTTTTGCATAATATGCAATTTACTTTAGTTCGAAATTACTTAACCAAGAACGTGAATTTGACCATACTGTAAATGTGTGTTGAAAAGTTTCTTTAATACTTGTTTTATTAAAGTATCTCTCTCTTTTCATTTCTAGTGACATGTATCGTTTGATTTAAAGCTAGTTCAATTTCTCCTTTCTTTATATAGGGCTTCTCTTCTGAGTTTACATTTGTTTTAGATTTCCTTTTCCTCAATATTTGCAGTGTTGCCAGTTAAAGATATATCGAGATCGGTTTAAAATTTTTCCTCGACTTTACTATCTGTTTATATTTATCTAATTTGTAATTTCGTTGAATCTAATTGTTTTTGAAAACATCCATTGTTAGTTTTTTAATTTGGTGCGTTTGATGTTGAATAATATGTTCCTTGGTCTATCTACCAGCAAAATTATTTATTTCTGTATAGTCTCAGGGTATTTTGGTAATATCTTGTTATTACTTTGCTTCTGTAGTCTAAAGTTTATAGGGTTTACCCTTTGTACCTTGACAACCTTTTCTCCTGCTCCCATCTGTACCAAGTCGAGTACAGCATCATTCTTTTCTCTAGGCTACTCAGGACACTTTCCAATCCCTTGGAACTTCGTTGTGGATAGAGCCTGTATATTCACTGACTCAAATTATATAATAAAGCTGTTTTGCCAGTCGAAAATCTTTAAATTTGTCACTGACACACTCATCAGGAGCATTTTTTGTGATGATTTTTATCACTTTATATGAACTCAATATCTAAATTATTTCGGACCTTCAAATACTTTATTGTTTTCTTTTAGTGGAAAATGGGGAGTAATTCGTATATAGTTCAGTTTACGTAATAGATGTTCTACAAGGCAACTGCGAAATAATAGCAGGCTTATCTGACTTTTTAATTAATTATTTAGACTTGCACTACGGACACTATCGGTAAGGTAATCGGATATCAGTTTCGCTTTAGTATATTACGAATATATTAGCTTCAAACAAGGTAGAGATCTGTATGAAAATGTTTCACGCTATTGTTTTTACTAAAAGCTTTGCAGTAGAAAACACAAAGAGAAATTTGAATAGCTGAACTTATAGTATTACGCTTTTCGTTCCACGAAATGAAAGCAACACAGAGATTAAGCAACAATACTAAATAAAATTTTGAGCCAGTTCAGAGATTTGATTTTATTCATTATATTGATTATTTATTTATCATCAAAGTTATGTAGCTGTTCGAAACAAGAAATTTGTTGATATTTGAGCTGTCTCTGCTTTACAGATATATTTAAATGGATTAACCAGCTACTTGGAGGTGTTAGCTATATTTTGCCCAAATTTTTTATACGCCATTTTCGTTGAAAAGGAAAGATTCTCGCGCATATATAGCAGGCATTTGAGGTAAATTAATTTTTGAGGAAAATATATACTACAATATGTACAATTAACTTGTAGTTTTGGAGGTAATGTGACATAGTATTATTTAATAAAACAAAAAATTTCTGTTAAAAAATACAAATACCTATTATGCTACTGAACAGTATTCAAATTTCAGATGAATCTGCGCGCTTCCCTTTCGATTAAAACACCTTTTCAGGGTTAGATACATTCAAATGCGTCCGTCATGTTAAACAAAACGGCAATCTAACTTGCTATTTATATTATTGTTAGGGATTACTTTTTCAATTAAAGTTGATTTTCTATAGACTTTATATATGTCTGGTCTATTGTGAGTAACAGTTGGATCGGTCAATCTCGTGCGGTCTCAATACATATTGTAGTTGTTAATTTCTAAAACAGATTGGGGTGTGTATATTAGAGATGTGTAGATCTTTACTGATATTCATTGGTCCAATCATTCAACTGTTTCAACAGTTTTGAATCACAACTGTCGTACAACCGAATTATTTGTAACTGGAACATCTCACATGTCACTTGCTCAGTCGATCATTTCGGTCTTTGCATCAGTGAAGAGAAAAGGGAGAAAATGGTAATTTGTACCATTTCTCTCGCATTTGTACAGATTCTTCCATGAATTTAAAAGCAATTATATATATATATATATATATATATATATATATATATATATCTTCGACGTAGGGAAAGGAAAGAGAGAAAGGGCTAATCTGGTGAAAAATAAAATTAATACCGGGGATGCTCAGCCTATTCGGCAGTCCACGAGAGACTACGCCTAGCTAAAAGAGAAGAAGCCGACAGAATTGTGCATGAAATGCAAGACGAAGGTGCCATTGAACCATCCAATAGCCCTTGGGCTTCCAGTTGTCTTAGTTAAAATTAAAGACGATTTGACCAGATTTTGCGTGGCCTATCGGACTATCGGATTAATAGGACTATTAACCGCCATTTGTCAAAGGTGGTTTCTGACCATCAAAGAGACTGGCACCAGTACCTTCATTTGTGCACGAGTTCACGGGTCAGACCTCGGCCAGTGTTAGTATGTGGCGAAAATTAAGACTATCATGCGATTTGAAGTTTGCATGTTCTCCAGGAGAAGAGACTGCAGGAGATCACTATGTCAGCCAGTTACGTCAAAAGATGAACGACATCCACCAAATGACTGTAAATATCGAGAATGCTTGTGCTCGTATGAGGGAAGCATATGACATCAAAGCCGAAGGCGGGGAATTCCAAGTTGATGATCTTATTTGGTTTTATAACACGCAACGTCGTCGTGGATATTCGAGATCTTGGGAGAGGCCTTACCAAATTGTATAGAGAATTAATGATATTGCCTACAGGATAAGGAAGCTACCTCGAGGAAAACTTAAATTGGTCCATTTTAACAGGTTAGCCTCTTATGCCGGAAGTCAAGACGACGAAGTTAAGCAAGCCCAAGTCCGCAGCATCGAACCACCCAATGAAGATAACCTTTGAATGTTTTATGGCATGGACTCGGATGGACAGAAAGTGCAGCACGACGTGACCAGGGCGGAGTCCCGAGACCAGTGTGAGGTGCCCATAGAATATGCCCTGGCCCATTGTGTGACTCGAGATCTCCGGATGTCCAGAGGAATAGCCAAGGAAGCCAAAGAAGTACGGCCTGTTCCAGAAGCTAAGAGTTTAAGTTCCACTATTGGGTAAGGTCGTTCATCTCGAAGGTAAAAAACCAGTGGGTACCAGAGACATCTTCCATATGGTAACGAAACTATTTTCGAAGGACAAGCCAACATATAGCGATCTTTGGAAGACTCTGGTAGAATGAAGACCTGAGATGACGGAGAAGAACCTGATAAAATTGACTATCCCAAAAACAGCTTGTGGGTTGGATAGACTGAATTGGAGGGTGGTGAGAAGTTTGATGGAAACGATTCAAGGGCATCGAGATCCTTGCATGTTGTCTCCATATTCGCAGCCCAGATTCGAAGAGCATTACTTCTACGGAACGTACCGTTGTCGAAGTGGAGAGTCCTGAAAATATCGCTACACCATGAAGGATTCTGGGACATTCCGATAATCATCCGATATTTCGTGGAAACGCCATTTATTCGATATTTCGTTGAATCCGAAATATCAGTCGTCTGTCGCCTCGAGGAAATTTCTCGGCGGATCTTTGGCCTTCTGGAGAATTGCTAGAAGAAATACGGAGAGCTGGCGGAAGGATATATTCAGTATTTGGTCGCAGTATGGTAAACATCAGGTGTTCAAGATAAATTGTAAATAATGGTGTGAATATAAATAAAAATAGTGGAAAAAACATATAGTGAGTTCGACTGTGTTTGTAAATAAATCCAAGAACCGGAAGAGTAAATAAAAATATTACATTAGAAAAGACAACGCTTGACATATTCTGTGCCCTTAATTCAAAAGCAAGTGATACATTACACGGCCGATGATAAAATAAAGTTGCATCTACAATAGTGTTATTACACATAATTTTTGGTATACAATAAAAGTTGGTTACAAACCACATATTTTAAAGGTTCTACTATATTTATTTTTATACATTTATTTCCTGCGTCACCTAATAGTCAACAAATACAGATTATATTATTTAATTTTGTGCTCATTATCACCTACACTGTGCATCTTCGTTAGCATTTCTGTGAGAAATAAGTTATACCAAAAGTTATTTAACACTTACAAAAATATTATCCAGAAGAAAGCAATTAAAAAAAAATATAGCCAAAACTGACAAAAAAGATAAGGTGAATGGTTTCTTGTTCAGCTCGAGAGCTACTACGCATATTGGGGGATGAAAGCAGAATGAATAGATTAAGATGAAGTAAATGTTAGTGTCGAAAACAAAGAAAAGAATATTGCAGGAACTTTGTCATAGATGTTTATTCATTATATTAGTATTTGTGTAATATAAGTCGCAATGTATCATGTATGGGGATCTCGGAATTTGTGACGTAATATTTATGGAGGCGGAAGTCGTAGAAAATGTGACGCAGTGTGACGAAAGGGAGGTAGGGGTCCGAAAAAGCTAAATTTAATGTGAGATATTTTATGAATAACCCCTTACCATATCTTAGTCTTTTGTTGTTTATGGACAAATCTATAAAGATGCACATCAGATAGTTCTTAGTTACGATTAAAACATATGACCAGAGACCAACCAGTAGTTTCACGCTAAACTGCCTACATATTCTTGGTTCCTGATTGTTTTACTGGTGGTGTGATTCATCAACCTGGCATATAACTCACAATTCTACGGGTATCTGGAAATGATTACGCTAATTAGAAATTTATGGGCATGCTCCTATGTCTGTCAATCGTCTTCCTCCTTAATACCATGGCATTGTTGTACTTTGGATGGTGATTGTGAGTTCGTACATTCCATGGCAATTATTCAGTGATAGTCTTGCACCAATTAATTATACCGAAACAGTAACTGAGCACTCAGCATGCCCAGGTTTTAATAGTCTCAAAATTTTTACTGCAATTTTAGTCTTGAACAGTCATCTTGCTCTTCTGAAAAATTCTGTTCTTAGGAATTTCTTCATAGTGGAAAGCTCAATTCGTTGAACTTGTTTTATTCCAAGGTATTTGCATGTGTTGCCTTTCTCAATGCAATCAATTGAGGTATAAGTTCTCATTTCTGTATTTTGTCCTGAACTATAATCCGTCATTTCTCTACGCCAAATTGCACAAGGAAGTCAGTAGAAAACTCTTCTAATAACCTAAGCACCATGCAGCTTCTGTATTGTAGCTGCCATTAACTTCAAGTCATTCACATTCACTAATTTGTTTAATGCTTCACTATTTGTCACATAGACATGGCATATTCTAAAAAAACAACAGTTACAGTAATGTGCTTAACAAAACTTCAGTACCAGAATGAGCCAAATATGTGGAACTAAATCGAAGGCCTTTCTGAAGTCTACATATCTCATGTAGTCGATTAATTTTTATTAACTGTAGTTTGTATCCCATCAAGTTACTTGCCTAACCCTTTTCCTGTTCGAAAATTATGTTGCTCAGTTCACAATATCTGGTGATGCTTAATGCACGAACTTGAACGTTTGTATACGTTGTGAGGCAAGTGTGGCATGTTGTCTTTGGACAAGAGGGAAGTATAACCATATAAAGAGATAATAGAATTTGTACAATAAATTACAAGTAATTATTTGATTTATCCAGTGTTTGAATGGGATTAAAATAGTTAACTCGATAGAAAGAAATGAAATTTGATGCTTAAAATGATGGAGAATTTATTTGATAGATTTTAAAAGTAATACACAGGCAATTTTTTTTGAGAGAAGAAATAAGATTGAATTATAATCATAGAGCGAATGTCAACAATGAAGTAACAGGTAGTGTAAATTTGATAGTGTGAGAAGATTGAAGGAGCGATTTTTTGCAGATATAATAAGAGCTCTAAAATTGTTTTTAAAATCGCTTTCATATTAAACATTGATGAGAAGACTGAAAATTTTTGAAAATTGGATGATATAGAATATAATCAAAAGACATGAAGAATTAATTACTGAAAGTGGTATCATAAGTATACATATAACTCTAAGAGAAGATTGGAATCAAAGAGAAACTTGTCAAATTATAACAAGACTATAAGTAAAATTGTTTTGGATAGTAATAGAAAATTGAAAGGAGAAATTGATAATTTATGAATTGTAATTTGGAAACATATGCAGTTAAAAACAATTCAAATTAAATGGATATGGACAGGGGACAAATTCAGTGAATTATTAATCAAAGCAGAATCTTGGACAGAAATAATATATATAACTTGAAACAGACAATCAAATAAGAAAACCTACAGATTGATAAGACTTTCCTGGGTGCTTTTGGAAAGATGAGCTGGAAATAAAAATAAAGATATAAAAATGCACTTGCCTGCTGGAGTGTTCATTCAATATATCTCTACCACTTTTGACATACGAAGCTAAAATGCGGACCTTTACGGAACATTGGATAAATAGAGATATAAAGAACAAGTGCCAAATATTGGGCAAAACACTTGAAGTTCTCAGAAAAAAACACCTGGATTACAAGCATAACAAAAAGAAAAGCATTTTCCAATAGCAACAGTGAAACAAAAATGGTAGTATACCGATGATAAGTGGTAAGATATAAGGACGAAAATTGGACATGGGCAATTATGAAGTGGGTTTGGGTAGGTGTCCTCGATGTAACAAACGGAGGATGTAACGAGAGGTGTCGTATAATGTGGATACGAGAGGCACATGATAGAGATAAGTGGCAAATAATGAGCAATGCTTATGTTAGAAATGAGCCAAACCATTGAATGAGTGTAAAGTTCTATAGATACATGACTGTTGATTAGAAAAAGAAAAATAAATTAGCTTAAAATTACAGTGTTGGAGATCAAACAAGTTTTTTAATTTTGTTTACAACTTTGGAAAAACATATGGAAGTGGGATATAACTGCTGGACTTTTTTTGAAGTCTCTATCTTTTATACATCTTAAAAGAGCAAAAGAGAAGTCAGATAAAATTTGTTGACATTTTCATTATGTCTGTATCTTAAATTAGCTTTTCACATAAATTTTGTTGTTTAAGTATTCTTGTTGTTGTTTACATACATACATTTCTAACAAAGTATGAAAGTATTTTGTAGCTTGTGTGGGCTGCCTATATCTAGAAATGCTGGGTAATAGTAGTTATACCCGTAATTATCTCACATTTTGGCAAGGCAGGTTGTTAAACAATTTCGAAAAGCTAAACTTGAAACAAACGTTGTTCGAAAGTTCCACACTTACCGTACTAATATAATTTTTAATTCTAATAAAAATACGCTACCTTGCCTTTTAGAGGTCGTCAATAACTTTTTTGAAGGATAATGAAAGTTTACTAGTGGTAGATTTATCAAATTCTTATATGAAAGCAGAGGAGTTTCTATATTTCTTCGGTGTCTTAATATAATGTTTGCTATTTTTTATGTGCGTCTCTTTATATATACTTTTTTTAGTTATTTATGAAAATAATTCATACTATATGCCCACATGAGAGCTAATTTGTAATCAATGAGGTAAAAATACAGATGTATACATTTGTAACTAATCTTCTGTTTCTGTCACCTCAGAGATTTATATGATGGGTATAATAATCACCTAAAAATGTCTTTCTGTATAATTTCAACTATTTAGACCTCGAGAAGGCAGGTATTTGAAATACAGAGCAAGATGTTTTATTTAAAAGTGTTTTTTAGTTGTCAAAAAAAATCAAAAAATACATAAATATAAATTAGATACAGCTATATTTAAACAGCTATTTATTAACTGATGCACAGAATAGATACATTGATATTCTAACTGATCTAGGCGTGTAATATCAGGAGCAACGCCTGCAATTAATTCAATTCACCAAATCATAATGAGTCGTTTTTCTCTTAACACTTTATCTATATGTAACCGAGCCGCGACGGTGGCAAATACGTCTACAAATAGTCTGAAAAATAAACAAAGACCCAACAATGTCAGAGTCAGCTAAAAATTGCAAATTGTTACCACCTTTTCATTATCGGTTGGTGACCCTGTTGACGCAGCCTATGAATCCTATTTTTTTCTGAAATAGGTAATAATTCTTAAATTTGGCATGTGTTTAACATTTTTGATCCTCCTAAATACTTAAATGAGATTTTTATAATCACAAACCCAAACAAGAAATAAAAATGAATGTCTTCCAAGCCAGCCCACTGAAATTTCATTAGCCCGTCCTGTTATGGACATGTATTACTGCATACCCTAATAGGCATGACCCTGAAATTTTTTTTAGATCTAGCGATGGATACAGCAGACCAATTTCAAATAATATGATGGTGATAATCTTGACATTGGCTAAGTACTGTGCCTCCCTCTTCACATAACTGGATCCAGAATCCAGACCTTAGACGCTAGTGGATAGTTAGCTAGCATTCGCTCTTCGTGCTGACTAACTAATCGGTGTTTTCCTTTTCTATGTTGACAACCGTTGACTTAAGATTTATTATAACGTCTCTATATAGAGTTTCCACAAATTGTTTCGATATGCTAAATTTAAATGAATAATTGTCTTGTAAATGCTATTTGTGGCATGTTCTTGTTTATTTTTAAGTTTTCTTGTGAATAACACCACAATTGAATTAAAAAGCTGTATATTGAAAGAAAATACCAAACGGTTCAAAGTCGATTCTGACTTAGTTGTCAATGGCTTTAAAATATGTAACGACCACGATACTAAATAAAATGTAAATTGCAATTTACATTTTATTTATTTTAAAGCCATTGACAACGAACTCAGAATCGACTTTGAAACATTTGGTATTTTGTTTCAATATACAACTTTTTTAATTCAATTGTGGTGTTATTCCCAAGAAAACTTAAAAATAATTAAGTGAATAATATTTATAAACATTTTCAGAGGAGCTATAAATATTAAAGAAATATGCCATGAAGTATAGTGGTCGTTAATTTTAGAGAATTTTACTGGAAAAGTGGCAGTTATTAAATATGTTACATACGTTTCTAAACCAAATCTAAAAAACGACTCTTGTTTTCTGTTGATAATTTAGAGGAGCACAACAGTATAACCAGTTTACATTCGTTACAATTTATCATTCCCATTTGTCTACGACGCCGAGGTCGCCGCTAAAAGACACATGAAGCAGTTGAAACAAAAAAACGTGAAACTCCAGCAAACTAGGATAATCTAGTAATATTCCCTCTAAAATGAACTAATAATCTGTATAACAGACAAATCCATTCTTACTTTCAATAAATGTTATGACTGATAAGAGATGATTATTCTATTCAATGCATAGCGTCAAGTCAGGCATTTAATTATGGGGTTTGGGGACTCGAGGTACAACTATCAATATTTTATGAGGAAGGTAGAATAAATTTACTATTGCTTATTCATTCAAATTGTCTACTTGAGGAAACTACTATTCATAACAAATGTAAACCCAATTTTTAAATAAAATTTGTTATCTCTTTATTTTCTGATTTCTATGTTGAGTTCACAACAAAAGTTGAAAATCTAGGAATTAAAACTCGGCGAATTTAAAGTTAGGAAGTTTAGTTTCTAAGTTAATGTTTTAGTAATTTATAATTTATTATGGGTTTTGTAATACAGCACGTCTGCGTATACGAAACTTAATAAACTTTTTGTACATGAATTTCTGTGTAAAGGTTGGTAAAGGTATGAGGCGTACAATCATCTATAAGTATATTTTCCAAGAAATCGTTAAGGAACGAAATTACAAATTCAGTGGTAAATTACGAACCCGTCCTATTTTTATTTTGATTGTGAAGATTTCCATATTTTAATAAGGTTCATATTGGTTCAAATAAGTATGATGAAATGACCCTAAGAAGGTTCTGCACAAGTTAAAATTGTAGTCCTGATACAACTAAATAGTAGCTATAAATTAATACATTATTGTGAAAGATCATAAAAAGACTGGTTTGTAAATTATTGTGTCATTTTCTTCTACAGTCCCATCTGCTGCTACAGTATACCGTTGACTCTATCTAAAAGACCAGTGTTTAACGTTCAAAAAAGAGGATGAACATTAACCAGAGGAGAGGGGCGAAGGGTTCTTGATTAAATGTTGATATCACTTGTTTAACAAATATTAGCATGCAGTATGATGTGTATCACCTGAGAAGCCGACACAAAATGTTTATGTCGTTGTCAATGCCCAAATGTTCATTCTGTCCAACCAGTGGTGGTCAAACAACTGATTAATGATGCGAACTGTGATAAGCAGTTCTAGAGAATCAGTATTCAATATTTATTTGTGTTTTTTTCTAATTTTTTTGGGGATAACACCATAATTACTCGAAAGTAATGTATATTTCAAATACTCCAAACGTTTCAGGGCCTAAATCAGATCCCATTTTTTAATGGCAATAAAAATTAACACACTGAGTAAGAAATTAAATAGTAAAAGGTTTTCACTGACTAATTTAGCAGTTCACAATTTGACGATAAATGTTTGACAATAAAACTGACGGAACTAGAGAATTTACTGCTAATATACACAGGGTAGCACTAAATAATTTTAAAGATCATTTCAAATAACAAGGCTTATGACTTTGTTATGAGATGGTGCATTCGCCAAAATTGATATCAGTCAAATTCTGGTGTCCCAGAGATCTCATTAAAGTCATAAGAGAAAATCTAGGAAAAATGTTATGAACTATTTCGACATAGGGTTGTTCAAAAGGACAATGTCATTATTAATTTCATCCTTGAATATTGGTAGCCAAGAAGGCTGAATTCTGCAGAAGTACTAGTAGCAATACAATTTCTTTCTCTGAATAAAATTAAAGCAGAGACTTTCAGTTTTCGTTTTGTATTGTGTTTTTTGTTGTGTAATATAGTTGAATTTTGAAATTATATATATAAAATTTGTTAGATTCGCACAGAATTTTGTAAATTAAATTTATTGTTTTGGGTTTCGTTACTATTTTATTGTCAGAAATTTAATGTCAAATTGTGAATTACTAAATTTGTCATTGTAAACGTTTTAAATTTTAATAACGTATTCAAGTGCGTTAAATTTTATTCTCATTGACAAATAGTTGTCTAATTGACAAATACGTTAGTAATGTTTATATCACTGCAAATCGACTGTATTGTGATGTTTCGTCAATTTTAGGCTAAGGATAAACTACAATGTCATTGGCAGACTTGGTTTTAGTTACACGAGTGTTATTGCAAACTAATGTTATTAGGTTTCATCTTTGTACTTGATTAAATCGTCTGCCAATGAGATTTTATGAATGATACAATCCTGCCTTGTATTTCAATAAATGGCAGACTATAAAGCGTTGTTCCGAGAGCCATTTTTAATAAACTCATTGTTTAAATATGAATTTGTAGGTTTCGATGATTCTACAGTAATACTTATCTACGACTTGCGGCTGTAAATATGTCTCCTATCAAATGCAGCTTTGAAAAAATTGTCCAGTTTTTTCTGTCACCAGTGCCCGGTTATAGGGTGGACCCTGAGCAGTTGCATAAATAGAATACTAGACATATGGGGCGAAGTAAAATCATTGGTATAGAGGAATAATTTAAACAATAGAAAAATAGAAAAAGTCCATAGTCTGGAGAGGATTTATACTTATACAGGGTGGTTTTAAAGATATCAGGACCGTTGTAATATTGTGTTGAATATAGTTGAAAATGATAGACTAATAAGTGATATACGGCTGACCAATACACAGAAGCATATACAGTGTGGATGCAATATAGAAAGTGGTCAAAATAGTAAAACAAATAAAAAAGTTAAAATATATTTGGAAAATATAGACAAAGAATAAAAATTAGAGAGGGAGAAAAAGAAAGAGATACGAATACGCTAAAATTTTTAATTGAATTGTACCTTAATTCAGATAAAAAGAAGATATGTCTGAAAATAGTGATTGATTGCATACGGTTTTTTGATTTTTAAGTCAGGTGAAGTCGGTTCAATAGAATACTCCGTTGTTCGGATTATATGTGAGTTTATCGATTTATTAGAGTTATTATATAACTGGAACATACAAAATGATACTTACCGGAAGAGAACTATCTTCTGACCTTTTTCCGAATCTGAGTCGCAAGTAGGGGTGCCTTTCCTAGAAATATATATGAATTTACATTTGAGTACCTAAACTTATTAAGCATTAAAATCTTTACTTACATATTCCGAGCGTTTTCCGAATCTGAGCCTGAGTTGGGGTCCTCTCGATTTCCTGACAACTTGGTGAATGGGTAATCCTTCATTCATGTTCTCCTTTTGCATTAAAATGTCGAATATGTCGTTTATATTATCTGCAAAGAATTAAAAATAACCTGTTATAAATGTCACAATATCTCGGCATTTAATTTATTTTAAGTGGTATTTCTAAGGAATAATAACAACGCCTTTCTCTATAGAAGTATTAATAAATGAGGGGTACTGGGCATTTAAATGTAAATGCCTTAAATGATATAACATGTCGCTGTTCTTAAAAATGTTCGTTATATAGAAGGCTAAATGTACTTTAATATTTCTGGAGAAATAGCGTTTCACGCCGACTGACAGAATGTTCATATTAATGTTTTGTTTCATATTGAGATATAAAGTAGTTTGTTGGTATATAAGGATGTAACTTTATTAAATGTTTCCAGGCTATGTACTACAATGTATGGCAACCTGATTTTAGTTAATGAAATATATGTGCTTTTTATTGCTTCAGTTATTTGCAATATTTAAATTTTTAAATTTGTACATCTAACAATGAAATTATCAAAATCAAACTGATCACTCCATTGTCATAAACTCATCCATAGACAATTAAATGAACTAAGTGATGTCAACATATATTTTCCGCTGTGGCAAACATTCCTAGTAGAATGTCCATGATTTTTATTAACGTATATGATGAAAATGTGCCATGAAAATATTACGGTTACTTTTACTTTCTGTTATAAGAAATTGGCTATTTAATTTAACCCTCTTTAAAATCTTCAGTTATTAAATTAGTTAAAAGTTTTACTTTGTCGGATAGAGAAAAAGGTTAATTACTTTTCGCAGTTTTCTTTTAATCTGGAATTACATATATATAGCGACTGTTTTACAGCCTTGGCCGTTTATCGCAATTCGCACGAAATTTTTGTTTATTTTGCCAGGAGTCCATTTCAATACCTCTTCTACTCATGGCTATATTAATTCCTTTTTCCCAAGACTTCTTTGGTCTTCCTTTCTTTGTTCTTCTTTTTGATACCCATTCCCAAGTCTTCCTCGGTAATCTCTCATTGCTCATTCGTCTCATATGTCCGTACCAAGAAAGTTGTTTCTATCTTCATCATCTGTTTGATTCTATCTGTTCTGACATAGTCCTGTAGTGTTAGCCTACAGCACCTCCGCCAAAAATTATTTTCGACAACATTAACTCTGTTTTGCAATCTCTTATTTATTGTCCAGACTTCTGAGCCATAGATAACTGTGCTTTCTACCAACGCTGTAAATAATTTTTTTTTTGTTATTTCCCGAACGTATTTACTCCATAATATTGAGTTTACCTGGCTTGTGATGGCTCTCCCTCTACCTATTTTTTGTAATATGTCTTTTTCATCATTTCCATCCTCCGTCAATGTAACTCCCAGGTATTTATATTCTTTGGTATTTTTTATAAGTTTGCCATCTATGTTTAAGTCTTCTCGAGCCCCTCCTATTGTAATATATTATGTTTTTTCTGTATTTAGTTCAAGACCCCACTTATTATATTCTTCCACGAGTTTTCGAATCACATATGTCATAGCTTAACAAATTCTGCTAGGATCACTTGATCGTCTGTAAATAATAAAGTAGTTATATTACTTTCACCAAGTTGTAATCCCATTCTACTACATTTTTTAAACCATTGTTTCAAAGATGTGTTTAGGTGAATTTTGAAGAGTGTTGGTGAGAGGCAACATCCTTTTCTTAGACCTTTATTAACTTGAAAATATTATGAGTATGATTGTCGCGTCTTGATACAACTGATATTTCCTTGATACAAATTTTTCACTGCATTTATGTACTGTGGGTGTATTTCGTTCTTTGCCAAAGCTTCCCACAGTTTACAAGCACACTATCATAGGCCTTTCTTAAATCGATAAATACTATATACAATTGACTTCCATATGCTATTGATTTCTCAATCAGTTGTTTTATACAAAACAGATTATCAATACATGATCTTCCTGGTCTGAAGCTACTTTGTTCCTCCCAATCTTCAAATTGATTTTCTATCTCGTAGTACTCTGCCCTACAGTCCACCTGCGAAAGCTATAACACTAAGTCCTCTGTAGTTTGTAATGTTTATTCCCTTTTTTGTATACCGAACTGATATAAGCAGTTTTCCATTCGGATGGTATCTCTTCCCCATTCCAGCATTTGTTAAATACTACATCCGGGGCAAATTTAAATAATTTAAGTAATTCCACAGGTATACCTTCTGGGCCTGGTGATTTTTTGTTTTTCATTCTCGATAATGTCTTTTTTATTTCTTCTGTTGTGAATGGATCACATTTTGTCTCACATATCTGAAGGTCGTACGTAACATTTTCAAATTCTCTTCGTTCTTCTGCCAATAAAGTTTTATAATAGTTTTTCCATGTTTCTTGTCCAATAGGCTCTATTATTACTTTCTCATTTTTATTTGACTTCAATGTTCTTATAGTTTTCCAAGCTGCTCTAGATTTGGAGCACCTAATTGGCTATTGATTTCATGACATTTCCTTTCCCAGTATTCGTTTTTGGTTTTCCCGACTTGTTTTTTGACCAGATAGCAGTACCTGCTGTACATTTGTCTATCTTCTGGGTCTTTAGTACCTAACCATCTATTATAAAATTCTTTCTTTTCCTTTATAAGATTTTCTAATTTCTCATTCTACCAATAGTTGTTTCTTTTCCCTGGTGATGATTTTCTTCCTACAGCTTCTTCCGTTGCTTCATGTAGGTACATTCTAAGAGTATTGTACATTTCTTCTGGTGATCCTGTAGGTTCGTTTTTCATCTTTTCGGCTAGTCTAGCCTAGTTTTGTATAAGAAAACTGTGGAATCGTCATAAAAACTGTCTAGCTTGTATAGAGGCTGCCTTGCTTTTGAATGAGATTTTGTTTTTTCCTCTTTTTGTTTAAAATTTTGTGTTTTATGAGAGCTACAGTTTTAAGTAAGTAATGGTCTGATCCGCACACTGCTCCATTTTTCACAATGACGTCAATTATGTTTGTTTGTGATTTCTGTCTGGTTAAACAGTAATCAATAATAGATTTCAAACCCTTTGTTCTCTGTTCCCACCTGTATTTGTGGATTTCTTTGTGTTGAAAATACCCATTTTGTATTTTTAAAGAATATTGCTGACATAACTCTAACAGACGTGTGCCGTTGTTATTTTGGGTATTTTCTCCATGTTTCCCTATTATTGTACTCTGCTTATTGTTTCCAACTCGTCCATTGAAATCACGAATATATCACTCCGACTCCCAAAAATGTTTATTACTTCACCTAGTTCTTTAAAAAATTTCTCTTTTATATCTATTGTTGCGTCATCAGTTGGAGCGTATATACCCACTATTACCAGCTCTTGTCCTCATATTTTTAATTTCATTGTGATTATTCTTTAGAGTACGGCAGACCAGTTTATAATATTTTTTAAATGCGTTTTCTTGCTAGCTATGGAGACTCCAGCTTTTGCCCGTTTTTCTTTCAAGACACCGCTATAAAAATGTACATAATCTCCTTTTATATCGTTTCCCTCTCCTTTCTTCTTTGTCTCACTAAGAACTGCAATATCAATGTTATTTGTTAATAATTCTTTGGAGACTTCCATATCCTTGGTTCTAATTCCTTGTACGTTCCAACATCCTAAATTCAAGTACATTTTCCGTTGCCATGTTCGTCGTGAATTTGATCCAGTCGATATCCGAGGCTTGTTCGAATTTTATGCAATTTACCATATTTTCCCGGAGAATGATTAGCAAACCCATATTTCCAACCCCCAGTCTTGGAAGATCAGGAAGATTTCTGTAGGGGCTTTCTACCCTTAGCCGAAAAGTCCAGTTAAAATGCGCCGGATTCTCGCCCTGTTCCCTCTTGGAACGGGATTTGCTGGCAGAGCTGACAGATGGTTGATCAGTCGGTTGGCATTATGTAGTATTTTTAGAGTATGTTTATCGACATCAACACACCCCACTACGACCTTACCAGCCCTTTTTTTCTCTCTCATGCTTTGGCAACCGGCCTTGGACCGGTTGTATTCGTCGTCATAAGGAGAGAGTTTTTGATGTGTTAAATTATGCGGTATGTCGGTGTTCCTTTGTTCCAATTTAAAAGTCACGTAAATATTTTATAATACTGAATTGTTGTGGCTGATACTTGATGTAAATCCATGATGAGAAGACAACAAAAACGAAAAATAAACTTCGAGATTTACACTTTATTTTGATAGAACGACACGTGTTTTGGCATACAATGCCTTTATCAAGTTTCACAAAATACTAAAACTATTTTATATATTATAGGATAATCGGTAGTCGGTAATTATAGAAGTGAGCCAAAATTATATATATCCTATTAATTTCACAACTGCATGGGTGAAATATAGTAAAATGAGCACAATTAGGAAGCTAAATAATAAATTTACTATTGACATTTTACAAGCTACACATACTAGGTTACTATTTATATTTTGATTTTATTGAATGAAGCAATCATGCACCTATGTAAAAATGGAAATAAGTTGCCAGTAAATATCATTAGTAGTAAAACTAAAATACTAGACAGTTTATACATGTAACATAAATTGAGCAAATAATCAACATGGCCTAGCTATATAACTGGTTGAGAAAACTGTAATTATGTTATAATTAATAAGTACTAAATTACGTGGAAAAAACAATGACTAAACATTGAAAATATTTAATAATCTATATCTATGATCAAGCAAGTCAGCAAACTTAAAACAATTGGGATTTTGAAAAAAAAAAATTTATTGATTTTTTTCATGTATTTTAAAACTTTATTGTTAATAATATTGATATTTAATGCAAAAAACTAGAAAAATTTTTTTTTCAATTAATTATAAACGATTAAAAATTGATAAAATTTGAAAAAAAATCACGTGACTATAAACGCGCCATGAGTGGTCGCCATAGTTGTGACGTCATAATGTTATAGCTATTTAATAACAGTACAGAGTTTACGGCTATTACACGTGACTAGACAATAATATTGAAAATTTATTGTTAAAAAACGTGTCGTTAGTTGATTCCGATTAGCTATGTGTGATAAAGGATTTATAAAGGCAAAGTCTGATAATATTCCTGATGTTGATATATTTATGATAACCAATTTTTTAAAAACTGACGTTCGGTTTAATTCTGCTGAAGTTCGAGGTGCCAAGGCAGTTAAATACATAACCTAGAACGTTATAAAACTATAAATATATCAAATTGAATCCCAATCATTAGATAAAGCGATATGAATTTATTATTTAAGCACTTTAAATTATCAATAAATTTTTTTTTAATGCTATGATTTTAAAGGTTATGATTTAGAGTCCAGTTCAAAAAATTTATTGACTGAACTCTACTTGTTTGATTTGTATACTTAGATAAATAATAATTAATAACAATGGTATTAAGAAATACTTACATCGAAATGATCTTCACAACAAAAAAAATTCGATTTTGTTTTGGGATTATCACGGTGCACTGCTTGAAACCATTTATTTCGACGTTTGCTATCTTGGGGAACATTTAAAAACATTTTGTTAGGAGTTGTTTTTGTAGTATTCGTACATAATGGTACAAAACAAGAACGATAACTTTTAAGGTTCGACATTATCAATATAAATTTGAATATTTAACTATGACAACAGAATTAAATCAATCAATACACTGTCCTTATTATTTCTGTATCAACTGCAATGAGTGACAACTAACATTATGACGTCACACGCGCTCGGGTTTGTTCGGGAGCTGTCGGTGTGTCTTCGGTACTGGATTCAAAAATTAATTTTTATTTTGAAATAACTTTTAAACTATTGCGAAAAAAAAAATAAAAAAATAGTTTCCTTATAAAACTTATATATGATCTTTCCATTTATCGCAAAAAAAAAATTTTCAAAAACTCAATTGCTTTGGAATCAAATATAGATTCGCTATAATTGGTTGTTATTGAGCCCTACGAATGGTCCGAAAAATTATCACAATAACAATGACACATACTTCCAAGTTTATCTGTACAAAAAACTAGAAAAGACACTATGGCTCAAATGTTGTTTTCTGTAACAACTATTAAAAATTTGCAATTCATTTTGGTCGGAGAAAATACATATTTATTATTGAAATAATCTTCATGTGCATTTAATAAACTAAAATATTCACCAATGAGAGAGAATATATATTTTAATCCGGTAATTTAGCACATAAATTAAATTCTTATATAGAATCGTTAATATAAATTCAAGTTACTGTTAAGTAAATAATAAATTTTAAATCATTTTCTCCCAATTAAGTGTCCTATCTAAAAGTGTTTATAGTCCATTAAAAAAAGAAAACAAAGAGATTACAAAAAGTAAATAGGCGACACTTTTCAACAGTACTTGCCTCATTATAACAGGAACAATAGTACTGTCCAATTGTTCCAAATCCTGATTGCTCACCGCTGTCAATAGTGCTGCATTGCTATACTCTAATATCGGGTCATTTTGTTCTCCAAGTGAATGGGATACTTGTCCCATTCTTCTACGTTGTTCTGAACTGGGTCATATATTGTTCTTAATTGTGTGTTTGTCAATTATATGTTTCTTATATAGAGTTTATGTGAACATCTCCATTATAAAATAACGGGCCAATTAGGTTGATTTTTGCATTGTTTTGCTTCTATAGTCTGCCGTTTTTTTTTTAATTGACTGGAATATAGGCTGAGAAAATAGTTATTAAGTTACCTTAATTGCTTCAAGTGCAGTATTACAACCTTCGAACAATTACTCTGGATGATTTATTGTGTAACTGGATGTTTTGTTGATTTTGATATGCACACATATGTGTTTTCTGTACCACAATTTAAGTTTTTCACATTAATTTTTCAGGTATTTGTGTCTATTGTAGCTGTACTATTTAAAACTGAAACGGATTTTGATCACTGGTTTAATTCCTTTGACAAACTAATGCGATTTTGCACAACACTGACTTTTAAAACACTCAAAGTTTTATTATGCACTGATAGTATTCTTGAAATCGTTGGAGTTATACTTTTTACACACAAATGGGCGATATATTGTGATGTTTACGACGGTTGTCTGCTCCCGTTGTTTTAATGAAAAAAAGGATAGTACCAACCGTTTTTAAGTTGATTACAGAATATTGAACTATGATACGAAGAAAGACAGCTATCTACTCCCTCGAATCTATGACATATTGACCACACTAGCAGGGTCCCGTTAGTTCTCCACAATAGACCTAAAGAGTGGATATTGGCAGATTGGATTTGGGTTATGTAATGCTAATGCTCCTGCTATATTTGAGAGGCTACTGGAGTATGTATTGAGCTGGTGAACATACTTAGTATACCTTCACAACATTCTGGTCATAGGTCACACATTATTTTCCAGAATTAAGAATGCCAATATGATACTCAACCCGAAGTGTTCCATGTTGCATAAACAAGTAGAGTTTTTGGTCCATGTCGTTTCTGAGTATGGAGGCCGCATAAACGAAGACAGGATAGTAGCTATTCGTGATTAGCCGGTCCCGAGAGACAGGCATGAACTACAAAGTTTTTTGGGTTTCCTTTTTTTCCACAGGCGATTTCTTGAGGGATTTGTCACCATTGCCGCACCTCTACAGCGGCAAACCACTGAAAAACAGACCTTTCGTTGGAATCAGCACTGTGAAACATCATTCAGACTACTAAAGGCGGCATTATGTTCCAGCCCAATCCTAAAGTTTTCTACACAGTCCGGCAAGTTCATCTTAGACACCGATCGATGAGTGATCGCGTATTACAGCCGTGGATTCTCGAAACAGGAAAGGAATTATTGTGTCACTAGAAAAGAACTTCTGGCAATTTTCAGGGCTGTAGACCATTTCCACAAATATGTCTATGGTCGTCATTTCCTAATTCGAACCGATCATGCTGCCCTCAACTGGCTGTTGGATATGAAGACACCGGAAGGATAACTACCCTAGTGGATGAACAAATTACAACAAAACGATTTCAAGGTTAAACACCATGCCATCCGTCTGCATAATAGTGTCGATTCCTTGTCAACAAGACCCTGTAGAACGGAATACCGACATTGTATGAAGACAGAACAGTGAGCGGTTATACCCATGCGTCAGCCTCGCGTACCGATAAATGAAGACTGGACAATGTAACAGAGTATCCAGGACCAAATTGCTGACCCACACATTGAACCCATTCTGTCACTCAAGAAGAGAGGGGCACCCAAGCCATGAAGGAACGAGGTAGCTAGATACTCCGGTATCCGGAAATTGTTATGAGTATTTTCTACACTGGCTATTTATGGCAACGGTTGTACACCTTGAGTGATATAAAAATTTCCATTGTTTGATTGAATCGATAGCCAAAGAAGTTAACAGCTGTATTATTATTCGTTGTGTAAACAGTGAATTTATTTTGATAAAAAATAAGATGTTGAAATGCTATATGATTTATCTGACACAAACATGAGGTGAAGAGATTTTCCTTTTCCAAGTGAAAATTAAATTATTTTTTTTAAATCAATTTTGCTCTAAAAATCGTGCGAGCCTGCATGTTTCAACTCTTGGACGTACGTAAATGAGAAAAACTTTATGCAAAATTTGTCACAATTATAGATCATATTGCTCCTCTGTGCCATAAGTTCAATGTGGATTCGGTTTCTTCCAAAATTTTCACCCATAGCCTCATTGTAATAGCGAAACACTTGTTATCTCGAAATCACACAGTCACAATTCTCGTGACCAGGAAATGGACTATTGGACAAAATATCCAGCTTCACTAGTTGAATTGAATTTTATTTGTATTTGTTTTAATTTTTCTTTTAATTAGGTTAGTCATTGTTTTTGTGTCTATAAATTTAATATTTTTTTGTTAAGGCATGTTCTAATTTTTCGCTATCATTATTGATCTCATTAAGCAGTGTTACGTTTCTGCTGAATTGGTTGTATCAAAATTAAACGCCCTAGTTAATGCGATGGCTTCAGGGTCTGCTAAAAATATTTGTATTAAATTGTAAAATAATTTCTGTTCATATGGAAATTAATATTCATATTTTTTAACAAGGTGCTGGATTTTATCCCAGTTTCTGTTTAACCAAAATTAATGCAATAAAAAAATAATAAAACATGAAATCATTTTATTTATTCTAGTTCATTTGCCATTAAATTTTAAACTAATATTTCATCAAGATATAGACAACTATATTTCATCAGAAATATCTATCATACTAGATAGACTTTCTAATTTTGAATGCTTCAGCTAACATCTGTAATGATTACCGTGCGTGTGAAATCCTGCGAAATTGAAATTTGTACGTGAGGCCTTTGTAAATTACAGCATGTTTCCATAAAATTGCTTGGGAAACATATTGAGGAAAATAACCTGCAGCAAGTCATTAAAGTGTTTGTAAAGATTTATTAAATAACATTTTTAAATAAAATTTGTTTTAGTAATTTAAATGTTTTAGAGCAATATTTTTTTTGTACATGGGTTAAATGGTTTATGATACAAAAAGACGTGAATATCATAAATATTATATTGTTCAGTTATTTAATATGGGTCTTAACGACGAGATATACACAGATGTTTTAAAAGTTACACATATACCTAAGAAGGTACCACAGACACATTATTATAGTTTCAAAAATCTTGTCTGAATAAAACAATGATGAAAGCAATAATATGTTTTATCAGAAACAGTACGGTTTTACGGTAAATAAATCTATTTTAATCGCAATGACAGACTTAACAAATAATATTTGTGTAAATACAATACAAAAACCGATTTAAAAAAACATGAAATAATTTTTTATTGCAACAATTAAATACTTTTCAATGCGAAGTTGAAAAGCGAAGTTGCGTAGTACAACTTATAAATGTAATACCCAAATTATTTCAGAAAAAGTATTTAATTGTTGCAGTAAAAAATAATTCTTGCTCTTTAGTTAAGTTACTTTTTGGTAAAAAAAATTACTTTACAATTTTTAATGATGTAATGGCTTGTATGGATGCAGTGTTAAAAACTAATGTTAGTCTGAAGCTGGTAGACAGTGTAACTCGTTCCTCGAAGTGTTCTTGGACATCCATCGTCTTCAAATCTAATTAAGTTTTTCAACATTGCCTAAAATAACGTATTTTACTTTTAAGCAACATTTATTATTTTGACCAATCTCATTTACTGTTGAATAGAATAGAGTAACTTGTTTTCTAAATATGTATATGTATTAAAAAAGTTTTGCATGATAATTCCACCTTATTGGATATTATAGACGATTTGATTATCATCAATTTTTAGGTATGGTAATTATATTGACATTCATTTAATACTCTCCTTTCCGCGGAATCTGATAATAAATCATTTTACAGTTTTAAGTGATAGTTTGATAACAATTTGACTTATTATTAAAAATAAGGGTTCTTCACTTTTAAACAAAATTTATATTCTTTGTCAAACCTAGTACACAATTCGAAAAAGTGACATGAATATTTGATATATAATTTTCAGTGATGTGGTAATAGTAGATGCATTTTATAATTCTGATTACTTCTGTTTCAGGAGTAAACCAAACTGTTTGGTTTACTCCTTGTTGATGACAAATTAGAGTTGTTGAAACGGCGTTGAGTGTTTAAAATAAAGGTTTGGTGTTAGGGTGCAAATATGTGTTTTCACATTTAATTTGAAAACACAGTTTTGCACCCTAACACCAAACCTTTATTTAGTAGTAGTAGTGAAATGGCAAAAGGAGATATCTGCATTTTCTTAAATTTTACATTAGAAGCAATATAAACCTTTATTTTATAAGTATTGTTATTTTATACGAATTATTATAGCAATGATATTTGATTTTATTAAAGTAAATCATAGAGTAATGTAAATATTGAAGATTTATAGTATATTTTAGTGTATATAAGAAATAATTGACATTTTATAATACATAGCTCATTTTGCCATAACATTACTTTAAAGTATGGTAGTTGGCTCATATTGACATTCAAACAATATGTATTAAGAGATTTATTTTTAATTTCAGAAAATATTAAATTTAAATGAAAACTATAATATACATTATTGGAACAAATAAAACAATTTATTATAATTAATCATCTTCTGAATCACTTATTAGGTCAGCATGTATATCTGAAATTCGTGAATTATGCGGAGTGCCTTTGTAGAAACTATAATTTTCTTTTTGAATAAATGATAATAATGAAAGTAAATTATGAATTTTCTTATCGGAAATAAGATAATTAAAGTATTTCTGTTGTAGTATAATATTTTCTCGTTTACTTGGCATACGAACTATATTTAATATATGAAAATTGGCGCCTGTTATTGATTTTGATAACTCGGTATAGTGTGGCTTCTCAATTTTAATGTATCTATTTTTTGACCATTCTATATCAACTCCATCCATAAACTTTAAGCGTCTGACATAAACTTCATCAGATCCCTCAGATAAACACTTAAATTTAAAAAAATCGGAAAATTTCACCTCTGTTACTAACATTCTTTTCCCCTTTCCAGATGGAATCATTTGAATCACATCGTCTCTTGGTGTAAAAATACCCATTTCGTTAGGTTTACTTCTTTCAATTTTTGCTTTTGCAATGATCGCTATCACATTCAAAATGTGGGTGGCCTGGTTCTATGAACTTATGTTCAATTGTTTGCTAGTTAGGTTTCAATTTTCTACTTTGTTGCTACATCAGAGGTAATGTGAAATTATGTTTTTGACCGGCACAATTGTCTGAATTTAACTAAATATTTACAGTTATCGGATACTACACTCATTACGTCTTGTACAAAACACCACATAAAACATGTAACGTGGTTAGTAGATAAATCGTGCACTGTTAAATTGTATGTACACAATTGTCTTTTATAATATGAAAAAGGCGTTTCAAGGACTCTCTGTAAATCTACGACTTTGAAGCAAATTTCACTATTTTGCCGTTCTTATTTTTGGCCCTTCTTTTTTCTTGATACGTATTTTATTGCATGATTTTTTAAATGATTTTGTAGTTCTTCTTTATCTGTTTGGTTTTTGTTTTTGTTTCTAATTAGTTGTATGTTTAATCTGTCACATGTATCACATGTATCATTATATGGATGTTTAAAAAAGTTTCAGTTTTTTAAATACCTTGCGATGCAAGTTATATACTGGTTATACATTATCCTGATATTGAAATTGGGATGTAAATATTTTTTTGGGGATTTACTTCAGGAATAATCGCTTTCAAATGAAGGATGTGAATTAATGTGGTTTATTATGAACAGCATATCAGAAGCAATTTGTACTCTTCTTCGACTTATAGACAAAGTATTGTAAACATTTTTACACAAACCCTTGTTTTATTAGTATTAAGTTTTAAATACTAAATATTTAATTCTTTCTTTTTATTTTTATATTTTCTTTTTTTAACATGGAAGAGTTTCAACAGGAGATAAAATATATTGTGTTTGTACATCTTGATGCCCAATACTCCAAGAATTTCTAAAAATGCCTTGTCTTTCTTCATTAGAAAATTTCATACGAAAATAATAGTGAATCAGAAGTAATATAATTTGTTCTCAATACAAAAATAATGCATATTTTTTTAGAATAAGCAATATGAGCCAACTGCTTTATTAATAAAATATTGTAATGGCAAATGGTGCTATTTGCATGTAGCTCATTTTGCCTAATAGGGAATTATACTTATACTGAATTGATTCGGCCGATACTTGTTGAAAATTCATTATAATAATTAACTGATACTACAATTGCAATTTCCACAAATTACGTTTTTTTTAGTTCCTTGACAAAGACATTAGTTGAAACGCGTCGGACAGTTTTCAAAAAAACGTAATTTGTGGAAATTGCAATTGTAGTATCAGTTAATTAATTATACTTTCCAAAATATTTTCTTATATTTTTCTCCTTCTAGAATATAAAATTTTACGTTATTTATAACCATTTAATGCAATTAAATGCAATTTGAAAAAAATAGCAGATAGCACCCTTTGCCATTTCACTACTGATTTGCTAAACTTAGTATTGACAAACACTGGCATTTAATTTGAGAACGTACTAAAATTAAAAAATTAAACTTTGTTAAACTTATTGAATTTGTATTTGATACTGCGGTTTTTTCTTTCAATAATAGGTATTATAAGTATAATGAGCAATCACAAGGGACAATAAACACTATCTTCATCTTGAAATACCTATAGCCATACAACTCAGTTTCCTCTATAAGGAACAGGTACTAGCTAATATATTAATACCCCGTTTATAGAAAATCAATAAGTTATAGTAAATAAACAAATATAAAACCAAATTAATATGCAATATCTGCACACAATTTGCATTTAGTTCTAATAAACATTCAAATTCTCTATTTCCGATACTTTATATTAGAGACTTGACGTACGCCAGAAGTCAGAACACCAGAAAAAATGACAACGGTTGTATTTACCAGTTACCAACTTAGAGTATACACTTCTGGAGATAGGCTACAATATATAAATATAATGACATAGCTGAACTGAAATAGCCTCTTACTATAGCCTTCTCATTCTACTTTTGTCACGATATTTCAATTTCTAAGATACTTAATTACTCATTATTAAAAAAAGTAAAACATACAGAATAAACAAAAACACTTTACCACAAGAGTGATAATCGACTGTGCAGAGTTTAGAATTGATGTTCCATGTCCATCAAGTTTAGATAATATAAAACATTTTTAAAAAAAATTTAACCGACTTCCACATATAACTAAAAAGCTAAAAATAATTATAACAAAATACAACTCTAGCAAATAAATGACACATTCAATGTTGTTAGCGACCTACCCAGGAAGTAAAAAAATGTAATCATTAAAAGGTGCTCATTCTGTACAAATTAATTACCTACCATTCTTGTATATTTTTGAAGTCGGTGCCAATCAAATCTAAAATCCTTCATTGCGTACTTATCTACTACTTCATCAAACTTGATTGTTAGTTGGCACCGACTTCAAAAATATACTAGATTAATCACCCAATATAATTTTAATTTCACATTTTTTCCAACATTTTTATACCACCAAACGTCCACTCCACCCTATATTCCAACCATGCTGTATATACGACTAAACGGCCTAACCTATATTTCAATTATGATATAAATGCAACTCCTTCTATCACTTTACTTTGTGATTTTGTTTGCTATAACTAAACATCCTGTGTATAAACGCACCAAATAGCAGTTTAGAGTTTGACATGTGTTGTCACTGAATTTTCTATTAGGCCGGGTGAATGTGAGAACCAAAAGCACTGTCTTCGCAAAATGGAAAAATGTTCATTTAAATAGGTATTTGCCTGGTATACAAACAAAACGAGCTTGGTACTCATTGATTTAAGGAGCCGAAAATACTATGCTTTAGTACCTATATGCTTGAGATGTACATAGAAAATTTTCAAATTCGCAATTAAAACTTCCAGTGCCTAAAATTCCCGCACTATTACGTTGGAATTAAAATATTTATGAGGAAATGTACGTTATATAATTTCGATGTAATTTTTGATAAGTATTTTGGAATTTTCGGCGATTTTCTGCAAAACTGCAAGTTGTACGTCGCAGAAAACTATATGAGATCACCTAGGGATCTTCCTTAATAGATTAAACGTTAAAAAACTATACACATCCATAAGGAGTTTTCGAAAAATCGAATTAGGGATATTGGTCGATCTCCATGCACGCATGTGTTTATTCACAAATTTCATCACTTTACCAATAGAAGTCGTTTCCCAAATTTGAAGTTTCACCAATCCGGATATATACTCTATTAAACAAGACCATATTTATACAAAACTGTTCACCACAGGAGAAGAAATCAGGTAACATATATACAAAAAAAAGGAAAAAAATACGCGACGAATTGATAACCTCCTCCTTTTTGGAAGTCGGTTAAAAATTTTTGGTAGTAATTACACCTTCGAAAATGAAAATTTGCAAAAAAAAACCGTTGTAGATTATTTACTGGTTCTATAAAGCAAGTAGTGAGATATGCAAAAATATGTTCAAAAGAATAAAGTGAAATTCAGACAAATTTATTAAGAGTTTCGCATCTTATTTTCATCATTACGTTTCAAAAATCTACCATTGTGAAAAAGTAACTAAACATATAAAGAAATAAAAGATGCATTTAAGTGCATCGAACTCGTTCCTTTGCCATTATATTTAAATTAAAAAGTAAATTACACATTGAAGTTAATGTTTGATTCGTGACAATTATTTACATTTTCCTGAAATCTATGTCCATTACTAAGAATGACCCAAAGAGGGAAGCTTTTGTTTCCATAATTCAGTTTAGAATGACTGCCACTGTTTTTTTATTGTTTTTTATATGTTTATTAATTTAAAGAAAATCCGTGATGTGCTGCAAGGTGGCGCCATGATCCATGACTAGTCCAAACATACTTAATGGGAATATTCATTTTTTGCCCCTTCCCTATCCAGAAAGTACATGTTGTCGATGTAGAAGATATCTAGCAAGACTTGCCTACCCTGAGTTTTTAAATAAAAGAGATGACAATGCCCGTCTTGGAAAAAAGTATTCTTTACAGATACAGCCGGATTTATATAGGATGATGTTATTAATTCCTAGAAATTCCATTTATGGGCCGAAGACATTCCCCATGGTACAAATCAAACAATGGACCAAAATGGATTTTGTTGTAAAGTGGGACATGCACTCTGCTTTCCCCACAAATTAATAACAAGTCAGGTCTTTCCCTAATTGTATATTTGTCACTATTTGTCACAAACTAATACACTCGAACTGACAATTCACAACCGATTTTATTTATTTTTCCAATTTAATTTATAAAATGAAAATCAAATGACGAACGTTACATCGAATATCAGGAAAATCACTTTCACTTACTTGTGAATTTTCTTACAAGAACAGATGCAGCAAAAAAATAATTGTGGCGGCGGTCAGCTGTAGTAAACATGTAATAAGAGTAAGGCATGTAATATGCTATGTTGCTACATCTGTTCGGAGAAACACAAATTAATAGCATGACAGGTCTTTACCTAATTGTATAATTGTCACTATTTGTCACAAACCAAAACACTTGTACTCACAAACCACAGATCTAATTTATATTCCCAAGTTATTTTTTTAAATGAAAATCAAATCACGAACGCTACGTCAAATGACACTCAAAAATCATTTTCACTTTCTTACAAAAACCGATCAGAGAAACAGCAATCGCGGCAGCGATCAGCTGTAGTACTGAGCAAGGCATGTTATATGCTCTGTTGCCACATCTGTTCGGAGAAACGTAGGGAAAATTATAACAGAATATTTAGAGTTTAAATATTAATTTTCTTTGTTAATACAGTTATTAAAGGTGTATAAGGTATTGAGTATTGACATATTTAGGTTTACAAGCATTTTGAAGCCGGAAATAGTCTATTATTCACTGTAATAAAGGCTATGTAACTTCTAACTTTTTTCTTTTTTTTGGCAAAACTATAGTTTATTTCTGAAAATGTTATAAAGCTTTTTGATTTATTTTGACCTGAAGTATTGATCCTCAAAATCTTTGCACTCAAACCGTTTACACCCCGTATATATAAATTTCATGAATTCTCAAGATATTGCAATAAGAAAATATAATGTACCATTTTATAAGAAACTAGCCGTTTTCCGCGGTTTCAAAAATAAATAGCTTATTAAACATATGGGCTATCCAATATAACAATTTTTTCTAACTTTGTTGAACCACCTAACATAACTATAAATATACCAATCCCAAATACATTTCACCCAAACTGTAAATGCTTGTGGTTCACATTATATAACAATTTTATCCAACATTTTTTGGAACCACCTTGTATGAGTATAACTCTATAGTGTAACAATTCTGTATATGCTGCTGTTTATTTGTCAGACAATATAACATTTTTACTTACCTAACTATAGTTCTGCTTAATCCTATACGCTATATAACAATTATTTCTGATAATTGTTGAGCCACTTCGTAAACTATGCTTTTAACCGGCCTTTATTATGCAACTTTTTATTATGTTAAACACAAAATATAACTATAATTTTGCTTCGCCCCATATTTCAGGTATTCCATATCTGCTATATGCAACTGTTCATGGTCTACTTTATATTTTTTTAACATTTGTCAATCCACCCTGTAAAACTATAATTCTACTCTAAACCCCCATCACCACCTCATATGTAAATCTACTTATGGATCACCCAATATAACATTTTATGTACCACTTTGTATAACTAAATTCACCAACCCCCAACATTTTTCACCAAAACCGCAACTGCCGATTGCCACCCCATATAACAATTTTATTCAATATTTTTAAGAACTGCCTTTTATAGCTATAAATCTACTTTCATCTATATTTAAACTATCTTGTATATACTGCTGCCAATTAGTCACCTATTATTACTTATTTGTCTTTCAGTTTTTGAACCATCTTGTATATCCATAATTTTATTCTACAAAATATTTCAACTACGCTCTACATGTATCTATGATTCTGATCCATTGTAAATTTCAACTATCTTATCTATGCAACTTCTTATGGACTACACTAAATAACCATTTTTGAGATATACAGGGTGAGTTTTTTTTTATGATCAGTATGGGTATCTCGGAAACTAGAGGAAATAGAGCAATGGTTAAATTGGGAAAGTTTTGCAGTTTTACTGGCCCAATTTAATGACACTTTCGGATTTTTGGAAAAAGTCATGGCTTACTAGATATTTTGAAAAAACGAAATTCTGTCGATTTAGTCAAATCCCTCTAGCTCCTTTGTTTTTGTATTTTATAGAAAAAGTGTAAATATCAAAATTGAAGGGAATTGTATCCCGAATATGATTGTCACGTCCTTGTTTGCGTGACAGCTCTCGTTTTCGAGATATTTATTTATTTATTTATTTATTTAAGGAGTACGGCCCCCCTACAGACAGTCGCAGCTGCCCTATTACAGGGTGGCACAAGTTAACAATAATTGTAACATGAGATCAAGCAAGTACATTTAATTAAATTACAAAAGGGAAAAAAAAAAGAAAAACGTAAGGTACAAATTCAAAATTAACAGACTGATCCTTGACATAGGTCAACAGCCTGTGATATGTGTTTCCTGAAAACCGAGTAACTTAAGGAGAAAATGTCATAACTGGTACTATTATTTTTTTCATCGATCATATTGTACGATCGGTAACATCGTGGCAGCGGCGAGTTAAAATAATAATTGGAGTTAGAGCGTCCAATTGCAAATATTTCTCTATTTCTGAGGGTGTAAGGCCTAGCATTGATTAAGAAATGATTACTTAAATATTCGGAATCAAAGAGATTATTAATTATCTTATATAAGAAAAATATGTCAGAACATTTTCTCCTGAATTCTAGGGATACCATGTTATAAAATTTTAAATTTTCAGTGTATGGATGAAAATGTCTTTCCCTGTTAAAACGATAATTTACAGCATTTATAATTTTTTTTTTTTTTTGGACGTTTTCTATTCTAACAATATATTTATGATAAAAGGGATTCCAAACTGTCGAAGAATATTCTAATATCGATCTAACAAGACTATAAAATAGGGTGGTGAGCGATCTGGCATTTTTGAAGCCTTTGGTTATTCGTAATAAGAAACCCAACATTTTTTGAGCCTTTTGAACAAGTGATTCAATATGTATTTCAAACGACAGTTTGGAATCTAATACAACCCCCAGATCCCTAACGTGATCTACATACTTCAATTTGTCACCCAGTAAATATAGATCACAAGGGGTTCGTGAGTGACTAGGTTTTCTGGTGAACACGATGGAATGATATTTATCACTATTAACAAAAATTTTGTTTTTTATACAGTAATCAGAGAAACTGTTTAAGTCATTTTGCAACTTTACATAATCAGAGGTGTCCCTGATAGTTCTGAAAATTTTTAGGTCGTCCGCATATAGTAAATGCTCGGTGTTGCAGAAGCAAGAACCGATGTCATTTAAAAAAATGCTGAATAATAAGGGACCAAGATGTGACCCCTGCGGCACTCCAGAAGTCACTGAAATACATTCTGATCTTACATTGTTCACCACAACATATTGTGATCTTCTAAGTAGCTTTTTAGGAGCAGAAAGAGTCCTCCATGAACACCGAAATTCCCAAGCTTAATTAAGAGAGTAGGGTGGTGAACTTTATCAAAAGCCTTGGAAATTCGGTGTACACGGCATACTTAAGCTGTTTTCCATTGCTGCAGTTAACTCTTGCACAAACGGAACCAAATTAGTTACGACGGAGCCCTTCTTAAAAAATCCGTGCTGATTTAGGTCAAGAGAACACCTTACTTTGAAGAATAGTTGTTCTAGAATCAAAGATTCGAAAATTTTACCAAAGTGACTGAGCAAGGAAATAGGCCGGTAATTCTGTACATGACTTTTGTCACCAGATTTAAACACAGGAACTATTTGGGCGATCTTCCAAATCTTAGGATATATGCCGAGTTTTATGCATTTATTGTAGAGTATGTAGAGTGGCAGACACAGATCGGGACATGACGCCAGGAATACCTCAGGGTATCCATCAGGACCCGGACTTTTTTTGGATCGAGATCATGTAAAGTTGCTTTTATACTTTGCGCACTTATAAAGCTAACAGTGTAACAATTTTGAGAGAAAACTGGCTCGACTAACGATGCAGTGTTGGATGGTTCGAAAACTTTACCGAAATAGTCTGAGAAAAGTTCACAGATATCCTTGTTTGAGGTTGCTTGAATAGTATTATAAGATATTATAGTAGGTATAGATTTGCTATTCTTTTTGTTACTAACAAACGACCAAAAATATTTAGTATCCTTCTTAATATTTTCTTCTGTAATTCTGATGTACTTATTATAGTCAGCTTTAATACTAATTTTTACCCTCTTTCTCAAATTCGATTATAATCAGCAGACTGTTTATATGTCTTCCATTTTCTATGCGCCTTAGCCTTATTCTTGACAAAATTATTATTAGTAGTTTTAGAGAACCAAAGGGGGTATGCAGATTTACTAATTATAATTTTAGGTACATAAGTATTAACAATTTCGTCTAAGACTTTATAAAATGATAGGATATTCACATCAACATCAGCCGAGCAAAAAGTTTGACACAAAGTTATCTTTTTTTGAATGGAAACCAAAGTTGGCTAAGACCTCAAAAAATCGAACATTTTTAGAGCTTTGACGTTTCCTCATTTGAGAGTAATTCCATTAGTAGTGCTGAACTGACAGTCCATATTTACAAGTTTTCGTGATAAAATGGAATATTCTAACGAAGAAAAATTGAATATGGTGGAATGTTATATCATATGCCATAAAAATTCAGTTCGTGCAGGGTTGGAATACTTTCATAGATAGTTTAATCGTCGTCAACCTGCTCTATGTACATTTAAGAGGCAGCACAAATAAATGTTTTGGCAATGATAAATCAAAATCCATCTACATCAACTCGTGAGATTGCGGCAAAAGCTGGCACATCTCAACGAACTGTACAATACGACCGACGAAAACTCAATGCCTCCTATCGCCAGCTGTTCATTTTAATTATTTTATCTCGGAATTGTCTGGTACGTCCACGATCCATCGGGAAACTCTATCATGTTCTGGAAGCTTTAAGGGACTTCCCAGTAACGGCAGCGGTCCGCCTGTTGAGAGACAAACATTTCGGGTTCCCAGAATTCATCGGAACCCGAATTGGTTGATGGCCGATTGCACCAGATGAATTCTCGTAACATTGCCTCCCTCCTTAAGACCATTTCGTCCTGGAATGTACTAGAATCATTCCTGGTGTGACGATATTTGCAGGTCTCTCCATTTCGACAACGGGAAGTTTGGTGGAAGTAACAATCATCGGTCTTCGAATCTGGGCTGCGAGTATTTAGACAGCATACCAGGACGTCGACGCCACTGAATCGAAAGATTGTTTCCATCATACTTCACACCACCCTCCAATTCAGTCCATCCAACCCTCAGGCTATCTTTGGGACCGCCAATTTCATCAGATTCTTCTACATCATCACATTCCTCAATTCTACCAGAGTCTTCCAAAGATCGCTATATGTTGGCTTGTCCTGCGAGAATGTTTTCGTTACCAAATAAAAGATGTTTCTGGTACCCACTGGTTGTTTATCTCCGAGATGAAGGACCTTCCCTACCACTGGATATTGCTCCCGTAGCTTCTGGAACTGGCCGTACTTCTTGGCAAACACCTTGGCTATTCCTCTGGACATCCGGAGATCTCGAGCCACACAATGAGCCAGGGCATATTCTATGGGCACCTCAAACAAGTCTCGGGGTTCCTCTGTGGTCACGTCGTGCTGCACTTTCTGCCCATTACAGTACAGTGCCATAAACTGTTCGAAGGTCATCTCATCATCGGGTGGTTGGATGCTGCGGACTTGGGCTTGGTGAACTTCGCCGTCATGACTGGTGCTAACCTGTTGAAATGTACCACCTTTGGCTTTCCTCGAGGCAGCTTCCTTATTCTGTAGACAATATCCACGACGACGTTGAGGGTTATACAACCAAACAAGATCATCAACTTGAAATTCTCCGCTCTCGGCTTTGATGTCGTAGGCTTCCTTCATTCGGGCACTGGCATTCTCGATATTTGACCGGACTCGTTGGTATATGTCGTCCATCTTTTGACGTAGCTGGCTGAAAAAAGTCTTCACCTGAGATCTCTCCTCCTGGGGGACATCCAAACTTCAAATCGCATGGTAGTCTTAATTCTCGTCCCATGATAATACTGGCCGGGGTCTGCCCCGTGGACTCATGCACAGACGAACGATATGCCATTAGAATCAAGTGCAGATAATGGTCCCAGTCTCTTTTTTTGGTAGGACTGCCTTTGACAAATGGCGATTAATGGTTCTATTCATCCGTTCTACCATTCCATCGGATTGCGGGTGTAATGCCGTCGTCCGTGTTTTATTGATCTTCAAGAGCTTGCCGACGTCTTGGAAAACAGTAGACTCGAAATTTCTACCTTGGTCTGAGTGCAACTCCAAGGGAATACCAAAACGACTGATCCATTCCTTGACAAGGACATCAGCAACGGTCAAGGCTTCTTGATTCGGCAAGGCATACGCTTCGGCCCATTTACTAAAATTTATATATTTCCAGAGTCGGATTCAGAAAATGGACCGGCAACATCAATGGCTACTCTTTCGAATGGACTGCCCACGTTATATTGCTTCATGGGAGCTTTTGGTCGCTTCTGAGGCCCATTACTTGCTGCACAAACCGTACATTTCCGGCACCACTCCTTACCGTCTACTTGGCAGTTTACCCAATAGAAGCGTTCTCTCAACTTCCCCAGGGTTTTCGTTACTCCCAGATGTCCTCTAGTTGTACCATCATGTAGTTCTCGTAAAATTTCTGGTCTCCTATTTCTGGGAACTACAATCTGTTTTCTGTCGTTTCCCTCCTCTGGAGATTCCAGGACGCGCTTGAGAAGTCCATTTTCCAGGATGAGGGAGTTCCACTGAGGTCAGTACGACTTTATGGTTGGTGAGTATCGGGAAATCTCTTGCCACGTAGGTGTGCCGTCTTCTTCCTTCCACCGGATAACTTCTTTCAAATCTGGATCTAATTTCTGGTCTTCTTGGATCTCCGCAGATTGCCAATGGTCAGCGATGGCGGTAGTTCTACAAAGAACAGCCCCTTTTTCTTCTGCTCGCTGACAATGTTTGCAATGATGATTTGAGTAATACACTTATTACAAATTTACACTTTATTTAAAAAATTGTGACAATTGTTTCGCGTCCGATGGAGCTTAATCATACAATAGTAGTACCTTAAGAAATTCAATACTTATAAACTAAATAGAATATAAAAAAGGAGTTTACAAATGTTTCTTTAATCTTCTAGTTGTGTTAATATTAGTAAGAAATTAGGATAAACAATAAAAGAGATATATAAGATTATGGGTTTTTCCAGATGTAATTTACACAAAGACCTACCATTGAATATGAAGGTTCAATTTTTATGGTTCTAGGGTGATTCAGGTAAACCGTAATAGCTAAAATTTGCTTATTTTGACATTTATTAGATAAATTATTATATCTAATACTAACTGATTATGTAAATAAATTTAGTAGTGGGGACTCATTAAGATCTATTTGGTCATTGAGTAAATTTTCTGAGTATTTTAAACGATTAATTTCAAGACTCTCTAATAAATTTAGTTTTATACCTTTATTTTCTGTATGTAGAATTTTGAAATCGTGGTTAAAATTATGATTGTATTGAAGTAAATGTTTTGCGTAATTGGAATCTTGTTTATTTTTTATAAAAGAATTGCGATGTTCATTTAACCTTGTCTGAAAAGATCTACCAGTTTGACCTATATATGTTTTAGGGCAATCTTTGCATGATAATTTATAAACTCCTGATGATTTGAGTTTATTTATTTTACTCTTATTGTTCTTAATTAATTTGCCTAGAGAGTTATTGGTTCTATAGCTAACTTTGATGTTTTGCAGATTTAAAAATTTTGAAATATTAACACTAGGGGAACCTAGATATGTAATAGTTTTATATGATTTATCTACGTCTGTGGTTTTCGGATATATCATTTGGATTGTTTTGAGATATTGTTTTTTACGTAGGATAGAATCGACGATTTTAGTATCATACCCATTGTTGGTCGCGATCTGTTTTATTATATTAAGTTCTATTTCGAAGTCATTTTCATTAAGTGGTAATGTTGTCAATCTATAAATCGTACTCTGGAAAAAAGCTAATTTGTGTTGAATAGGGTGGCAAGATGAATTATGAATTATGTTGTCTGTGTGTGAGGGTTTGTGATAAATCGAGAAAACATGTTTACCATTTACTTTTTTGATTGTTAAGTCTAGGAAATTAATATGATTATTCTGTTCTTCTTCTATTGTGAATTTAATGTTGGGATGGATATTGTTAATAAAATCAGTAAATATGGATAATTGTCTTTCCGTTCCTACAAATCAAGTTAAAATATCATCGACGTATCTGTGCCAGTATACAAATTGACTAAATATCGGGTGTTTTTTTATTTTTTCTTCTAAGGAATCCATAAAAATTTCTGCTAGTAATGGGCTAAGTGGATTACCCATGATTAAGCCCTCGTCTCCTATGTAAATATTATTATTGAATTCAAAATAGTTTTGCTCTAGACATAAGGATAGTAAATTTATAATTTCTTGTTTTTTAATAAAATTTATATTGTGTGAGGAAAGTAAATTTTCTACTAGGTTAATGGTTTCTGTAATTGGAATGCTTGGGAACAAATTCGTAACATTAAATGATATTAATTTTGCATTATTCGGTACTTTAACGTCTTTAATTTTATTCACTAGTTCTAAAGAGTTTTTTATAGAGTGTTTTCCTACAAAATTAGTATTATCTCTGATTATATTAATGAGTTTTTTGGAAATTTTATATGAAGGAGCGTTCATGAATGAAACTACAGGCCTAATCGGGTATCCTGGTTTTATCAGAGAGTATAATTTAGGAGGTTGCGGGTTCATTATTGTAAGTCTAGACAGGTATTTGTCTGTAAATAAACTTTGAGAATTTTGTAGAGTTAATTTAATAGATTTCTGGAATTGATCAGTGGGGTCACGTTTTGTAATTTTGTGATTTTGATTAAGGAATTCTAAGGTTTTTTCTATATAATTATCTTTATCAAGAGCTATTACTGTATTACCCTTATCTGCCTTTGTAAAAATTACATCTATACATTTTTGTCTAATGTTCTTAATTATGTTGACTTCTGGTCTTGGTTGACTAATCTTCAGAAATTCTTTCTTAATTAAATTTGAAGCCTGATACTTTTTATAAATGTTTGATGGTTGGTCTTTTAAGGCAATTTCTGTCTCTACACCTAGTATTTCTAAATTTTGAATTGAATTGTTTTCGGGTAAATTATACTTAAAACCTTTTTCCAGACGGTTTTGTTCATCTTTATTGAAATTTACGGTTGTTAAATTGACAAATCTACTAAAAAATTGTTGATCAGAATACTTAGTCGTAGCTTTATTAGGTGTATTTTTTACACTGGAGTCGTTTATGAGTCCTTTTAGTTTATTTTTTTGTTTAATGTATTTTTTGTGTATAATCGAATTAACCTTGTCTCTAGTTGTTTCATGAATTTCAACTTCCACCAAGTATCAGCCAACTCAATCCAATGTTTGCAATCATCAGGGCATGGTCTCCTCGATAGGGCATCAGCATTATTATGGCTTGTTCCAGCTCGATGTTCAGTCTGGAAGTCGAATTCTTGCAACCGCTCAATCGACCTGGCCGCTTGTCCTTCGGGGTTTTTAAACTGCAGAAGCCACTTCAGTGCTGCATGATCAGTCCTCAGGAGGAATCTTTTACCATAGAGGTACTTGTAGAAATGTTCTACCCCCTTTACCACAGCCAAGAGTTCCCTGCGAGAGTAACGTAGTAATTCCGTTCAGGCTTGCTCAAGGTCTTGCTGAAATAGGCGATGACTTTTTCCTGACCGTCTTGGATATGCGAAAGCACCGCACCAATTCCGACATTGCTTGCGGCGGTATCCAAAACGAAGTTCCCATCTGGCAAATGATAACTTAAGATGTCAGGACAGAATGTCTCGATAAAATTTTTCAGGTTACTTCACCTGTCAGAAATATTGAATACTCTCTTCGAGGTGTCCTAGGAGTTGAGCGAGAACAGCAATTACACGGAACGGCTCCAGATTCGGAACCTCTGTGTAGTCGAAAATCCTAGATGTCGGTCTTACATCTCGCGTCTTCAAATTTAACGAAATGCATCAAATGCATAAAGAAGTGTTCGAGAGGACATTCAATTGTGGGAAGCGCAACTGATGAAGGTTCCCTAACCAGAAACAATATGTATTATATTGATATATACTATATATTGTCTTGCGTACAAAGGAATGACACCCCGAAGAGAGTATATATAAATATAGTTCATGACTACTAGAAAATAGTTCCAAATAACAAATACGTAAAAGATGAAAAAATGAAATGGTTTTAAAATTAATTCATTCAAGTTTGTATTGCGTCTTAAATAAAGAATGGGGGTTAAATGTATATTGCATTAGGGTGTTAGATGAAGTATGCTTGTCGTGTATAATTAAACGGTTTTTTTGGCCCTAACCATGGAATTATACGTGTAATGACCCATCTAAAATATGAGATGCCTCCATAGTAAGTGCAAAGACTCATTAATATTTACATTGTGCTACATTAGTATTTTTGAAAACATGTTAAAATTATATTAAGAGCCATTTCCTGTAGTATCATTATATTTTAGACAAAATATTTCTAACAGAAACATTGTTGATGAGAACTTCAGTAAATTGTGTTGATCACTTTTAGGATTCCGTAAATTCAATCAACATAAGTGCGTATAAAATCACTTTTGCTTCTGTCCGTCTATCACATCCTATTTTATTCGAAACAACTGTACGGAATAAGTTGAAATGTGGTATCCAGTTTATACCATCTTCACACTATTAATATTTTTTTAATGTTTATGAACATTCCGGCAGACCACGATAAAACAACCCGGCAAACAAATGGTTAAACAGCAAGCGATTTATTGAACCGAAAGCTTTTTAACGGATGCCCATTCTTACACATATGAATATAGATGAGCAAAGGAACGAAATGTATAACTTTAAATTTCATTTGTTTCGACACTACCGACCGACCCCACACACTGCTTCGATCTTGAAATACCAATCCAATTCAGTCCTCTGTGTTAGAAACGGGGACCAGGTAATATATTAAGAGTCTCTTCTTTTATAGAAAATCAAGAATAAATAGGAAAAAACCAAGATAACATCCAAGTAATATACGATACCTGCACAAAATTTGCTTTTTGTTCTAATAAACACTTCAATTCTCTCTTTGTGATACTTTACATACTTATTAATTAAAAAGAATACCACACAAAAATACAACTCGGCATTACATTTTCATATTATCAACGAATATAGACTCATAGAAGGATACACATTAGCAAAACATGTCCTTTGTTTACATCGTTTCTTAACGGAGGCTCACACTTACACATATGAAAATAGATGAGCAAGGGAATGAAATGCATAACTTTAAATTTCATTTCTTTCGACCCCACCTACCCGCCGACCCAACACGACCGACCCGACCGACAGGCACTACATATTTCCTCGATGTTGAAATGCCCATCTAATTCAGTCCTCTGTGTAAGAAACAGAGACCAGGTAATATATTAAGAGTCTCTTTTTTATAGAAAATATAATAATAAATAGGAAAGAACCAATATAATATCCAAGTAATATAGAATACCTGCACAAAATTTGCTTTTCTTTCTAATAAACACTCCAATTCTCTCTTTACGATATATTCAATTGGAGATTTGACATACGTCAGAAATTGAAAAAAATACCACACAAAAAGGCAACTTGAAATTAAATGGTCATATTATCAACGAATATACATGTATGTATACTCATAAGGATACACATTAAGCAAAATATGTCCTTTGTTTACATCATTTTGTTATCATAATAAACAAAGTACGTTTATCACTCACTAGAGGCACTGCTGTTACACCTAAAACTTTCATATCCTCTAAAGACCAAAATTTAAATATAGATAAGTGGTCAAGAGTCTAAAGCACACGGCTGCAGATTCAAGCGTTTCGGGTTCGAAACCGAGGATAATTATACTTTTTGTAATATTATGTCATTATTAATTATTTTTTTACTATTTTATTATTTTCAATTCACATAAAATGAATAAAACTCATTTTAATATTACATATAATAAAAACTTAAAAAATTTAAATTGTTACATCCGTTGAATATATATGTATATAATTTATTGTTTTGTATAAATGATGTTCTTTAATGATGTTAGCTAGGAACAGTACGAACTTTTCTTTGACATCTTGTCTTCAAATACTTATTCAGATGAACAAAACTAATTATAAACACTTACTTAATATCTAAACTTATATTTCTTTGCAGATATATTTAAATTAAGAATTACATTAGGATTAATACTTTAGTTGTAACAAAATAGTGACAATTATTATAATTCATCTGATATTTATATTCAGTACTAAGAGTGACACAAAGGAAGAAAAATAGAGACAGTGAGATAACGAGAGAAGGGGAAGAATATTTCGTAAGAAGCCTTCGCTTCCATCTTTCAGTCTCAAATGACTGCCGTTCTTTTTATTAACCCACTTCAAAAAGAAGGAGGTTCTCAATTCGTCTGTATCTATATTTTTTTTGCTTTTTTTATTTTTTTTTATGTTTGTTCACCGATTACTCGGAAACGGCTCAAGGAATTTCGACAGTCCTGTTTAGGGAGAGAGCGAAGTGGTCCCATATTTTTTTCATTAACATAGCTGGTACCGTTTCTTAGAAAATGGAGAAAAACTATTTTTACTTATTCTTATATACTCTATGTCTTGGTGGAGGCGCAGATGATATTCAAATTTGGAAAATTTTATTCGGAACGTGGGGCAAATTGAAAAGAAATTGGATTAGTTCCGGGATATCCCCAAGTGGTGAGGTATTTTTTCAATAACATAGCTTGTATAGTTTCTTATAGAATGGGGAAAAACTTTTTACCTATTTACTTATACTCTATGTTTTGGTGGATTCGCCAGTTTACAAACTTTGATGCAGTTGCTGGTATTAACTGTTCGGAACTTGGGGTAAATTGTGAATAAGAGGAATTAATCAAAATAAATGTCAGCTAATATGTATATACAATGTGTATTTATAAATCAAACGATTACTTTTATAATTAATAATAATTTTAAGAGAAAAAGTTATTCTTCACAAACAGATGATCTAAAACGTAAACAGTAATCATTCCATGTTAAGTTTTTAACTTGATTACAAATTATAGTATCTTCAGTTCTGTAAAGATGTAATTTAAAAGTTGATTGGAAATTAATACCAATAAGTTGAACTCAAACGGAAAACGTTCTTATGAATATTATTTAGAGAAAAAAATATTCATTATCTTTTTTTGTTCCAAAGCTTATAGTGGGACTTAATAAAATGTGGCATACATTTTATCTCCATAAATTGACCGAAACGGCAGATATAGGGGCAGAACTACTACCATTTTCGGTAATACACCTCATGCACCAAATACTTGAATCAGCTTAGCTTCATTCAAAATTCGGAATATGCCAATGTAACATGTTTCGCTTTAAAATATTCAACTGATATTTAAAGTGAAATTTTAAAGAGTGTTCCATATATAGGATAGGTAAAACTTAGAACGTAGTTGAATTACATGTATTTAAGAAATCGTGAAAAAAGGTATATTAGGGGGTCCGTAAGTAGCTGCATATATACAAAGTGGTTGAAATAAAGAGGAAGTCATACGGGGTGGTTCGAAAAAGATATATTAAGTGGACCATAAACAGTTGTATATATCAGGTAGTTAAAAAACGGGTGAAGTTGAATTATATTTATGCAGGGTGAATAACAAAATGTTATATTGTTAGGGTCATAAGAAGTAGCATATACTATGTGGGTGAAATAAGGATAAAAAGGAATTATATTTATACAGGGTGGATAAAAATGAATGTTATGTAAGCAGTTAGAATGTTTGAATTTTCTTGAGCTAAGTAATGAAATGGGTTGAAAAAAAATTATAAAGTAGTTCACAAGTTTTCAAGTAACATATTATAGCATGGTTGAAATATGTAGCAGTATATGATAATAGCTATAGGGAAGGTTTAAAAATATTAAAAAGGAATGTTATGATCCACAAGCAGTTTCACATACCAGATAGATGAATATAGGGTGGACTAGAATTCTAAGTATACAGAGTGGTGAAAAAATGTTATATTGGGTGGCGCATAAGTAGTTGCATATGCAAGATTGTTGAAATATAGCGTGGAGTAGAATAATAATTATACAGTGTGAGTAAAAATAATGAAGAATTTTGTTATATAGGGTAGAGCATGAGCTGTTGCATATTTGGAATACCTGAAATATGGGGCGAAGTCAAGTTATAGTTGCACAATGTGATTTAAACAAGGTTAAAGAAATTTGAAAATGAAGGATGATTTTAATGAAGAGAAAATATATTTTATACTGAGCTTTAAGAAATTTGGTAAAAAAATGTGAAATAGCGTAACTCATAATCAGTTGCACAGATAAGATACTTGAAATATAGAGATGAGCAGAGGTAAGTAGTTTAACCTTAAAAAATTGTTACATAGAATGCTCCATAAGCAGTTGCAGTTTTGAAGAAATTTCTTGGAAATTAATGGATTTATATTTATACAGGGTGGTACAAAAAAGTCAAACCGGTTGGTCGAAAAGTAGGTGCACATACCAGGTGGTTGATATAGAGGATAGAATTGAAATAGTGTTGATAAAAAAAATGTTCTACATTATTTTTAAGATATAACATGAGCTGTTGCATATATGCAATATCTGAAACATGGGGCAAAGTTATACAGTATGATTAAAACATGAAAAAATGCATATACGGGGTAGCTGACATATGAGGTGGAAACAAATTATATTTTCCAGAATGGTTACAAAATATCTCTAAACAGGTTGTTTAGCGTAGTTATACAGGATGGTTAAAAAAGTGATAGACCAGTAAGTTTTAATGGGTGACTAATTGGCAGCAATATATACAAGATAACTTAAATATAGATCGAAGTTTTAGCTACAGAAGACAGTTCTTAAAAATAATGAATAAAATTGTTAGTTAGGGTGGCCATCATAGTGGCGAATCGAGTAAAGGCAATATCGAAAAAGTTAATTAGATTTGAAAACTGCACCACTAAAATTGTGAAATAAATTAAAAAAAACAAAAACCGACTTCAAAATAAAATTAACTAAAAAGCACGAAATAATTTATGCTACAATAATTAAATACTTTTTATGAAGTCGGTGCCAATTTGAACAGCGAAGTTGCAAAGTACAACTCATCAATGTACTTCCCAGAATATTTTCACTTTCGATCGGCACCGACTTCATAAAAAGTATTTAATTGTTGTAGCATAAATTATTTCGTGCTTTTTAGTTAATTTTATTTTGAAGTCGGTTTTTGTTTTTTTAAAAATTTATGTATTTGTTTAGCCTTCATGTCTGTGGCATTTTTTTGTGGTGAACAATTATGTCTAGACTGGCAGGCTGGAAATGGCTTCGAACAGCAAGAATAGGTCCACATTCTAATCTTATACCCTGGATTCAAGTTTGTAATACTAATAAATATTTTTTTCTTACTTAGGTAGACATATTGCATAAGCAGATGAATTGAGAATCTCCGTTTCCTTAAAGGAGATTAATTAACATTTAATGTTATGCTATTTTAAAATAATTTGAACCTAAAATCATAATTTTATTCCTTTAATTTTATTTCATTTATTATATAACGACATGTCTCACGCCATTGAAAAAAAAATATGGGACTGCTTCTAGATCCTCGTTAATAGAATACAGTTGAAAATAGCCAAATCACTTTTTTTATAAAGTGTCCTTTTCGGTTTATGATAGCATGGTATTTACCATGTTATCACAATAGTTTTTGAAAATGAATATCACATTTTTTACTTAATGATTTATTTATGTTTGAAAATGTCAAATCATTTTTAAAACTATATAGTTACATAAATGTGTATCCATAAATGTTCTATTAACATTGAAAAATACATTATGTAAGAACTATAACAAATAATTATATGTTTTATTTGACAATTAGTGAAGCGCAATTTGTCCACTATAAAGGTTCCCACTGCCACTACTTGGCAACGCCCCTCTGAATGTTAATATAACTAGAAAACAATGCATTCATATACTGCAAGGCTTTCAATATATTTTTAGACAAATTAAACATGAAACAATTTTTTACCTGATTATATAGATATTACATCAGAGTTGTTTAATATTAACACGATATATTAAATAAACCTTACATTATCGCTGTTTCTGGAACACATAATCGATGAACGGTTAATGTCTGTACACGAATGAGAATTTTAAATATCGTATAGGCCCTGTTTTGAAGTTATCGTTAATTCCGCTATTGCGTTATCCTCTGTCATACCAGACAAATTTATGTTTGAAAAGGCGAAATATTTCGGTACAGTCGACTGAATGTTTTTCCTAAAATACATCAACACACCTCTCCAATAAATTGGCTTTGTTAATTTAAAGTTAGTTTTGTTCCTTGAATTGTTAAAACTTTTTCATCCAGTTATTAATTTGTGAATTTCTAGAAAAGCTCGCTATTCTCTAGGGTTAGAAATAATCTTCATAATAAGATAAAATATGCAAGTTTCCAAAAGTTTATTTAAAGTTGGTGGAGAACGTCCCCCTTTTACCTGTAACTGGAATTTGATTTATTTCACGCTATTAAAGTAGATTTTAATTTTCTATCTTTGTCATTTAGTTCTCTGAAGTTCAGACGGTTCCGTCATATCTGCCCAGAATTTTTACATGGAATAATAGAAGGTTTTGAAAGTTACCAAAATTAGTAGCACTAGATGATTTGCTGAAACTGGACTCTTGGACTACCAGTGTTTATCTTCTTGAATTACGTTCGCTTGTTTTCAGGATAATGTTGAATACCAGCTTAGTATTGCTAAATTGTTTATTTAGCATACCTGAGAGTCAAGTATAATAGTGATTCAGGAGAAGACTATAAATTCTTTCAAATCCTTCTAGATATATGCTTATTACATTCTTAAATACGAATCTGGGCGAGGCGATGGCTCCCCATTGTTTCATCTGATATCAGAAAATAAAATTCAATACCAGTTTAATGTCAAAACGAGTGAAAATCATTATTGTGAGGAAGTTGACCATAACAAACAAGGCAAACGTTTCTTTCAAGAAAGTAATGGAAAAAATGTATGACAGAAAACTGGGGAATCAACATGTGGTAGACTACTGTTGTATGATTCTGAGAGAATTTTGGGAAACCCGAGTCCCTTTAGCAGAAGTTGGCACCTGGAAATAAACTCGCGACCAACAAGTTATCAGATTCAGTAGTTCCGTGCCAAGTGCACCTCTAGCCGTTTTCTGCTGTACTACGCAGTATCAACAACTTCGCTTTATTTTGGTTTTGTTTGGGATGAAATTTTGCACTCAAACATTTTTTTACATTTTGAATCTGTTCCTAGTATTTGTAAGTTATTCTGTAATCGCTCCATATCATTTTTGAAAAATCATGTCTCTCATAAGAACTCGTGTATAGAAGCGTAACTTTAATAGTTAATCTTTTAAAAATTACATTGTGAATAACTTTGAAAATAATAATAACAGTATAAACATTAAATAAGTTCACATTTCAAAACATTCCTATCATATTCCCTCCCCACAAAGTTCTTAATTTGCCTGGCTGTGGTGCAAGCCTATGACACTGACTTTATTTAGGTTCTAACTCGCCTATCTGTCTGTTGCTCTAAGGGAATTGAATACAATTTTTTCCAAGTATGTAGGATTTAACTTGCATGTCTAGTTTAAGGAGTGTTGCATTTGCTTTCTTTCACATGAAGAATTGAAACACGGCAAAATCACCTAATTAAAACTGTTTCCTAATTTTAGTTTAATTTACGAATATTAAGCTGTCTTTCCTCTGGACACCTGGATCAGAAGTTATCTGTGATTTTTTGAGTAGGTACTGAACAAGCTTCCCACGGGTCATCTGGAGTTTAGTATTGTATTTCTTTTTGGCGCCTACTATTTGACTCATATGCCTGCGATCTCAGCTGTATTGTATTGTATTCTACCAAAAAAAAAAAATACTAACTGGATATGAAATTCAGGAAACGGATTAGCGCCTTGTTATGACGTTTTTCCTCACATTGATGATTTTCACCCATTTTGATTTAGAAATGGTTTTAAAACTTATTTTCTGGTATCTAAAGGATCTTATATTCGGATTCAGTGACCTTAAAAATATATTGTTATGATAGTTGGACATTCAAAATATTGATGGATTCGTATTCAGCAGCCCCCAAAACACGTGGGTATGTTAATCTAACCCAAATCGTAAGACTTAAATTTTTTTCATGGATATGAGTAATTTTCGCCTATTTTTGGGAAGATTTGAGATTTTTTATAGGGAATAGTCAACCCAGATTTGTATTGAAAATGTAATAACATGGATAATATTTTGAAAGTATATGTAGCCTTTTCTTGATTCATTGTTAGATTTATAACGCGATATTTTGCACTTTACGGAATTTCAAAAAGTTTTCAGCATATTTCTAAAAACTGGAGGATGAAAAAGCAATCCAGACGGTGGAATTTTTTTTAAAGGTTTGTGCTATGTAATGTCCAATATATTTTTTGTTGGATTATTTGCTCCATAAGCTTCTTATTAAATATTGGGTATAGTTTTATCCCATTAGCTTTAAGTTATTAGTCGCTTTTAATGACTCGTTATTTATCAAACTATATATATATATATATATATATATATATATATATATATATATATATATATATATTTATCTTTAAACTATTTCACTAATGTTGTAAACATAGTGAATAGAATCACGATTATTTATTTCATTATAAATCTACTCTTGTTTAAAACAAACATTGAAATCAACTGGTTATGAATCATTTTCGACTTTCTTGTGTGAATTAATAATTCTGAAGTTAGGATTAACTAATGATTCAACTCTTTTATAATATCAACAAACTGGACATACTCTGTATTAATGTATGAAAGACACATAATATAAAACCTCAACTTAACAATGAATTTCTATTTTGAAATAGAGGTCAATTTAATTATCCCTATATGTTTATATAAAATTTAAGAAGACGAATAATATAAAAAATAAGTATGTAAAGAAAATTTGTTTTCCTGAAGATAATACTAGATTCAATATGGGAACATTATAGGAAATGTATGCGTTAATCAAATCCAAAGCAATTGCATTTTATCTGAAAAGTAGAGAAACTTCAAGAAAATGAAGATTAAAGTCTTTTACTTGTCTGCCGAAATTAATTTAAGACCTAGTTGTTCCTCTGAAGAAGTCCTGGCCGCACAATTGTCGACTCTAAGTAGGAATTATCTCCTCGACAAGTGGAATAGTCGGGAATCATCATGAATCTTTATCACTGCTAGGATAATTGAAACAGGGATGTTGTTTTTTTTTTGTTAAGAATTTGGTGGTGGGATTCTGTTAATGCGAACATCTGCAATAATGAATTGTGAATTATTAACACGACAATCAGCTTTTTACTTTTTTTCGTAGATTGAGCGACGAATTTTTGGAATAAATCCTGGCTAATTAGTTGCATTAAATCAATTCAAACTTTTGAAACAAGAAAACATTTATTGATGGTATCTGTAAATAATTCTGAAACTTTATTTTTAAAATACTTATCTTAGTGTAAAAATTCACTGTAAGATAGCTGTATTTTACGTCGATAGTCAGAGACGGCAAACTGTTTACCTATGTAGAAATAAACGTCAATTTCACTAAAAATTTTAAGATGAAATTTTTCATTTATAATTTGCTCTTGATTAAGACTTGCTTTAAACTTACTGGAGGACAATGCACAATAAATCTAGTTGCATTTCAATGTGAGTTACTGCATTCAAATGCTAATTATCTTAACATACAAACCAATAATATGCGATTTCTGCAAAAAGGATCCTTTCTTATTGTAACATAAATAAATATTTTGTTTTTGTTTTTGTTTTTGTTTTTTGTTGTTATATATCCCTTCTTAATCTAGTTGGACAAATTCTCAAAATCTTATATTTTTATTATGAATAATTTTGAAAATAAGCTCTTATCTCGTTAATAATAATTCTATTCTAATGCAGGCCTCTTTCATCATTCTATTTTGTTATAGAAAAAAGAGTTTTTTTCTTCGTTTGTCAAAGTTATTACACAGCTTATCTATATATTACGTATAAGACTGTTAAATTTTCAAATAAAAGCGCTACCTTCTCTGTATTTACTTACGGCAACATGCTTTGAAAACCTGGTAAATATTTTATTTCCTTACGACGACCCGAGCAGAAGATGTAACCGACTTTAAAAAACATTTAATTGGTATTCAAGACTGTAAAATCTAGCCTCATCACGACTAAACAGAATATGATTTAAATTTAAAAATGCCTAAATGTTAAATTGGCAAAATTTTATATTCAGAAACATTAAAAAAATATTTTACCTACTTGAAAGTAGAAATAAAAAGTTGAATACAACTATCAAAACATAAGTAAGTAGCATATTAACTTTTGTGAGGTAATTACATAAAAAAGTAAACAATAACAGGTACTGATTCTGTAAAAATTAATTGACTGCTTCTATCAAACTTGATTATAAAATATAGTAGACAGGTAGTAATTAATTTATACCGACTGAGCACCTCTTATTGTTTACCTTTTTACTTTTGATACCTAACAGTGATGTGCGACTTATTGTATAGTCTTCTGTTTTGATAGTTGTTTTCAACTTTTTAGTTCTATTTTGAAGTCGCTTAATAAAAAAATTGTTTAATTTTTTTTTAATGTTGGTTAATTTTTCTATTGTCTTATTTTCAGCGTTTTTGTTCTATTTTAAGCTCGGATAGTTCCTATTTTTTATTTTTTTTTTATAACTTTAACAGACCGGTAGCAGGTAATATCGAAAGCTCCAGCATCGCAGAATGATAAAATTTTGTTTGAAACAATTAATAGTTATACGAACAAAATGAACCTGGTACGTGTTAACTTAACTTAATAACACAAAAATAAGTTTAATTATTATTAGTGTTGCTTTTATGACCTTACTTTATGATTTCATTTGCTATGTTACACAATTTGGAGCTTAATATGTGTTGTCACTTAGGCGGGGAGTCTGTGATACTAAAACCCCCGTCATCGCAATTTTTTTTAATGTAAATCGATAGTTAATAGGTATGAGCTTGGTACTCTTTGATTTAAGCCGAAAATATATTGAATGCAATTAATTATAATATATTATACTAACAACATACTTGCGATGTACATAGAAAGGTTTCAAATTCAGGATTCAAGCTGTAGTACCGAACTCTTGAATTAGAAATTGAAAATTTATGAGGAAATGCCAGATAAGACACTTCCATGGCGTTTTTGTACATTGGCTTTTTCGGCAATTTTCACGAAAACCCATGTTACAAAATTTAGAAAAATATATGAGACCACCCCGGGAACATCTTTAATAGATTGTAATAAAAAAAAACAATCCGCATGTGCATTCTGTTAAACACTCGAGTTCAGTTCAGTTCTTGGATTTATATATAAACACAGTCCAACTTACTATAATTTATTTCCACTACTTTAATTTATATCCACAGAATTATTTACAATTTATTTTGAACACCTGATCTTTACTATACGGCAATCGACTATTGAATGAATGCTTTCACCAGCTCTTCGTATCTATATATTTCTCCTCCGAATTCTCCAGAAGGGCAAACAACCGCCGAGAGATTTCCTTCAAGGACTAGAATTCTTCGAGAACATCATCAAAACAAGCCGACCTCGAGGAGCCAGACGAACGATATTTCGGTTGAATGTCCATTTCACGAATTATCGGATGAATTCCCGTCACATTGCTCACTCCTAAGACCATTTCGTCCTGGAATGTCCTAGAATCAAAAACAAACAAAGGGAAGTTTGGTGGAACTACTGCCATAAACTGTTCGAATGTCATCTCGTCATTGGGTAGTTAGATGCTGTGGAGGTAGCTTCCTTTATCTTGTAGACAACATCGTTGATCTTCTTTACAATTTGGTAAACCCCCTCCCAAGATTTTTGTAGCTTGGGCGAATGTGCGCTACGACGTTGCGGGTTATACAACAAAACAAGATCATCAGCTTGGAATTCCCCGTCCTCGGCTCTGATATCATAGGCTTCCTTCATTCGGACACTAGCATTCTCGATATTTAACCGGACTCGTTCGTGGATATCGTTCGTCTTTTGACGTAACTGGGCGGGGTCGGATCCGTAGACTCGTTCACAAACGAACGATATGCCATTATAAACAGATGAAGATTCTGGTCCCCGTCCCTTTGGTGGTCAGAGACTACCTTTGACAAATGGCGTTTAATAGTCCTATTTATCCGTTCTACCATCCCATCGGATTAAGGGTGTAATGCTGTTGTTCGTGTTTTATTGAGTTCTACTTTGGTCTGAGTGCAACTCCAAGGGAACACCAAAGTGGCTGAGCCATTCTTTGATAAGGACTTCAGCAACGTTTAAGGCTTCTTGATTCGGCAAGGCATAATCTTCTGCCCATTTACAGTCCATCAGCACCACAATCTACTTATTTCTGGAGTCAGATTCAGGAAATGGACCGGCAACATCAATGGCTACTCTTTCGAATGAACTTCCCACGTTATATTGCTTTATAGGAGCTTTTGCTTGCTTCTGAGGCCCATTACTTGCAGCACAATCGGTATATTTCCGGAACCAATCCTTGATATATGCTTGGCAGTTTACCCCATAGAAGAGTTCTCTTAACTTCCCCATGGTTTTCATCACTCCCAGATGTCCTCCGATTGTACCATCATGTAGTGCTCGCAAAATCTCCAGTCTTCTATTTCTGGGGATTACAATCTGTTTCCTGTTCTGGCCCACCTCTGGAGTTTCCAGCAGGCGCTTCAGAAGTCCGTCGATGAGTAAGTTCCACTGAGCCCAGTATGGCTTTATGGTGGGTGAGAACTTTTCAATACACCTAGAGCCCTAGATATGGGATATTTTCAACTTACTAAAATCGAATCTAAAATATATTTAAGCTTATTTTTGTATTACGCTTAGTGAGTGATAACATCGATTATTTTGAAAAAGATACGTGAGATCTCGTTGAAAAGTCAAACTGTCTTTTCTAAGGCAAATAAACACACACGAGAATCCTGAGAACCTTCTACCTTCCGGGGTGTAAGAACTTCAAATTATATAAGCAGGTTCAATATGCCATGAAGTTGTTTTCAATGCCATATAGGCCAAGTTCAGACATGTACATCACGTATAAATAAGATCAGCAGAGAACATCAAGCGCTTACGGTTAGAAATCACATCCCAATTTAATTTCCAATAAACTGGCTGTGTGGAATGTAATAAAACTTTTGCAATAGCCTGCGTTAAAATGAAAATAGAGGAAAACTGCAATAAAATGAAAATAATATACGACGTTAAATTGAAAATGTGATGATAACTTATAATACTTGAAATATCTAAATGACAATTTTGTACTTACTACACATTGCTATAAAGTTATTCTGCAACGCGTAATATATCGTACTGAAAAATCATTAATATATTTAAAAAAATATAATCTTATTGGTAAGGATATTGTCAGTAGTAAGGTCATTTCTGCATATTATATGAAAATAATCAAACTTTAAATTTATTTAATGGGTTTAATATTTGAACATCTGTATGTCTTTATCTTTGTGCACCCGAATCGTCAAAGAATTGCTACCCATAGAAGCGCCGATTTCTTGGTAGTTGCCTTCTAGTTCTGCATCGGGACTCTGATAGTAGGCCGGGTTTTTGATCTCGAGCGCATTCTTCGCAAGGACTATTTGGTTGTTGTGCATACCCACCAAATTGCGGATAAGGATTATACGTAGCGTTACCGGATTCTAAACAAGGCGCCATCCTTGATAAGATAAACCCATTCCCATATTCATACCCATGCCTGGGCTCTGATTTTCACAAGGATGATTCTGTATAGCACCACATTCTGTGCATGTCATAGCAAATTGTGCTTGTTGCTGATCCATCTGGCATGGTGCAAAAGGGCAATCGTAGCTTCCAGCATTTGGATTTAGGTTGGCGTATTTATCAGATGGGAGTTGGCTCATGTCAAAAATGTTACAAGTGGTTTCTGGGCAGTTTTCATTCAAACCCATGGACTTTTGTGAGTTGCTTTTTTGTGACAATCTACCTCCTTTGCCAGCTTTCCTGTCCCGATACAATAACTTCCCTTCCTTATCCTTAAACAACACAAGTTTGTCTTGAAAGTTCATTTGAAATTGTGTAACTGTCAGCTTTCCAAAACAAGACATTCTAATGTAAATTCCAATTTTTCCGATTTCTTTCTCCATATCATTCTATAAGTTGAAGATATCTTTCATAGTTTTAGCGGCCGGTCACCCAGTGTCAGCAGCTTCAATGCTAGTTACCAATAGAGCATATAGATTTGCTAATGATATACAAGCATTCCTGAGATCAACTCTATCAGGCAAAATATCTGGAGGGATCATTTTCTTCACCGTGACCAACAAATCAAAAGTAGTGAGGAATGCTTCTGTTAGTTGAGGTGACAAAGAAAAAAGGCAAGATTTTCCACGTTTTGTATTGTCATTGTCACCCCCGTACTTTCTTATTGGAGAAAAAACTTCAAATGTAGAAATTATATGTATTTCACAAAATTTTTGTTTTTTGAAAAATGACTCAAATAGGCACAGAAAACATTCTTCTGCTGAAATTCTTGGCGGACAACGTCAAATGTGAATGCGATTCACCACCAAGCCAGTTATGTGTATGCTTCCAGTTTCTAGAAGTTAAAGTTCCCTTAAAGTTTGCGGAACTGACTTTTCTCCAATGAGAAAGTACGGGGGTGATGATGACAATACAAAAAGTGAAAAATCTTGCCTTTTTTAATTGTCACCTCATTTAACAGAAGCGTGCCTCACTACTTTTAATTTGTGGGTCACTGTGAAGTCTTCAACTTACAGAATGATATGGGTAAGAAAATATATGTATGTCACTGAATCGCCTACTTTTCGGTTTTATCTTCCCTAAATCTTCGTGTGCACTTTGGGTCTTTGGGTAAGCTAGTTGTGTCGCACGCCGCCTCAAATTCCCGTAAGAAATAGTCTGAATTTTGTATTTGTGTAAAATGTTCAGATGTTTATAAATTTCTTTGGCTTCCCAATGCAGGCAAGAATGGCAGTGGGATGTGGTTGATACAACATTCGTATGTTGTTATTGTATAATGTGGTCTCCTGAAAGTACTGCTTCTCTGCGACGGCCGACAATCAGCAATTTGGGATAAGTTAAAAAATACGAGTGTTGACACTACAATGGGTGGTAACAATATATACAGCGTACGAAAAGAGTATCCAGTAAACTCCTGATGTTGACAGTGGGTCACTGGAAAATTTATGAGATACGAGTATGTGGCGAAGAGGTTGAGTGTGTCTGAAACCATTTTAACATTATGCTTCCTGAACAGCTTCCCAATGCCAGCCGATGTATTTCTAATATATGGCAAGAAACCTGTCCCTAAAGTTTCAAGCGATTCTTGATCTTTTCTCGGATAAGAATTTTGTATTGATTTGGAGACAAATTTATCTCATAGATCCAGTAACCCGTTGCCTGAAATGTATTATCTTTTATTGACTAGGATGGTAATTGGCATCCTATCATTGTAGATTTTAAAATATTCAGTAGCTGGCAATTATCCATGACACACTTTTTTAAGCAAAATTTGACTAAATTGGCTATTTTATAAAAGAATCCAAAATTTTTCTTATTTAGCAATAGGAAATATTGGCATGGAGTGAATGCCTCTTTTCGGTTATCACTTCTGACATTTGATCAATATGTGAAATATCAGATATGCTATTAAACATAATTCCAAAATATTTAGACGATTTCGTTACCTAGCTTAAATTTTAGGTGGTCCATTAAAAGATTAATGAATTCATTTTCTATGCCCCAAATTCAACATATGTTCTTTCAACACTACATCAAACTTTGAGAGCAGTTTGACTAGTATTAAGACATTTATTTGGAGAGCTTTTCCTTCACCAGGCCCACGAAATGATATCTTTTGCTTAGACAGTAAATATCTTAACTCTATAATGATTATCGGTGGTTATTATCTTGCATAAAACTGAATATTCTCTGGATTTGCTTTTATCTCTTGGTAACTTACCAATTATCCTACACAAATAAAGATTGCTTGTAGAAATGAACATTTATCTAATCTGACTTCTAAAGAGTTTTTCTCATATTCAGTTTAAGATAATATCTGGCATTCTTAGAATACCGATAACTGTTTCTTTAGCTCCTTCCTTTACTGAGAATATAATCCAAACTTATATTAATTTACAACGAAAAATATGTATATTCTTTTACTTGCTGATTTTCATCTTTTTTTACGTAATATGTACCAAATGATCTTGATTGTAAACTCATTATATGACAAACGGGCCAAAAATGTGCAACATATAAGATGTGTAAAGTGAAAATTGTTGAGCAAGTTATTTCACCATATTCATTCAGGCAAAAAATTGTATAATTTCGATTTATCAGTAGTAAAAAAATGGTTTATGTACACAATCAAGGTAAATGAAAACCCTGACTACTTAGCAGATATAACAGAACTAAAAAATATTTAGAATTGGGAAAGAATACAAGACATAAGTCGAAACGCGTCGGACTGTTTTTAAAAATCGTAAATTGTGGAAATTGCAATTGTAGTATCAGTTAATTATTAAAATGAATTTCCAACAAGTATCGGTTATATCTCCAGCATTTATTTTTCACAGTTGCTATTGCGACTACCAAGTGCTCATCTCCTTGGACTAACCTAAAACTAGTTTATATATTGTATAATTTTTAACATAATTACCATTTATTAAAAAAATGTATTGTGTGATGTGAGCTCAGAAACATAGTTTACTAGAGTCACACCTCAAATCTCCCAAAGATTACATTAGGACGTGAAAACACACAACTTTAGTAGATTTAGTTAACATCACTGAGTTATATTGCAAAGTGTGTTGTTAAATATTGCTACATACAGGAAATCGGATTACTTAACATTTTCGGTACAGCATTTATGCTGAAATCAATAATTAAACAAAGTTTAACAAATAAGTTGTACCGGCAAAAAAAGGATTACAAACTTTATTTCTTTACCTCTGCATATATCACATCTTTAGTAAGGGATTACGTTTATATTCTCCATCCTCAACTCATAGTGGTGTTAATGATATGAAATCGATACTTAGAGACACTCAATTGATTATGCTGGAGCATCCACAGAATGATTCGCGCAACAAACTTGTTTTCGACCATGTGAATTAGATAAAAATATATGACGTGTCTCTCCCACAGATTCCCTTATTGGCTCTTTCTCTCTTCCGACAATCTACGTTTGGCTTATTTTCGAAGTTGACTCGTGCGTTTGACAGAAAATGCTATGTAGATAGGAAGGATTTTAAGAAAAGCAAGACCCGTTTGTTTTCGGAGAAAATGTTTAAAGATAAACGCTAAAAATATATCTGATATATAAAACCGTATAAAAAAGACTATTATTCAGAAAGTCGGAAGCATGATATAAATATTTTTTAATAATTAAGTCTGCTGGTTAAGTTTTAGGAAAACTTTGGATAAGCTGTAAAACTGAGAGTGTTTTGAATTTAATTGAAAATGAATTTAATTTTACATTACCCTAGGGATTAAATCTTATGGATATAAAAAGAACCACATATTATATAATGGTATGGTTAGAGGTGGCATTAAAGGGCAGTGCTTTGAAATAGTAATTTCTCTTTACCCGGTAATCTACTAATGAATGCTGAAGGAATCTTAATTAAACAAGCTTAGAGATATCTGTTCCCCACAAACAGTTGACAATGTTCCACAAACGACTCGACTTTTGACTTCATGTAATAAGACAATCTTATCTGTTTTCGTGGAATGATTATGCTAAGACTATTATTTTACTAGGTTGTTTTTATAATAAATACTTTGACATATCCTACTAAATTCAAGACTATGCTAACTATATTGACTCTTCAAATAACGTAAATTTTGCAGGAACCGGTGCTGATTTTTGAGGTGATAACTACAGATAGGAAATTTGCTGAGAGAGCAGGGCTATGCCTGAGCTCTAATCCTTGAAATCATGTGATGTGATGAAAATGCTTGCATAGTAACCTACATCGTACACTAAGTTTGTTCCATTGAGGGCTAAATTGGTTCTGGCGTACACGACCATAAAGTATACGGACTAATTTTCATTTATGACAGTTTTCATTATCAATAATAAACCATTCGCATAGTTTCCAAAATCGGGAGCCTATCGATCTTTTATGACCAGCTTCTAAAACATAAATTTTTTATATTTATCTCACGCCGAATAGAAATTATTTAATTTTGGTTCTTGTACCAGAAATAATGTAAAACAGCTAAACTCTGGACAAAGAAGCGTCACCTACAGTAGGAGAATCTGTTTGTGAAATGATCGAGATACTTTAGTGGATAAATAAAACTCTTAGTTAATGCGAAACCTCCTTAACGGGGCCCACGCTTACACGTATAAAAATGGATGAGTATGGAAATAAAATGCATAACTTAAACTGAGTTCTCTGTGTAAAAACCAGGATTGGGGTATATATATATATATATATATATATATATATATATATATAATAGTCTCTTCCTTTATATAAAATCAATAAATTATAGTGAATTAATCAATATAACATCCAATTAATATAAAATACCTGTACACAATTGGTTTCAGTTCTAATAAATATTCAAGTTCTCTCTTTGCGACATATTAAAATAGAGCCCTGACATACGTCAGAAGTCAGAAAGAACACCACAAAAAGGAAAAGGTTACTTTCCATTAAAATTGTGTGCCGACTAGCCTCATATTATAAACTAAACATTTTACATTAAGACTGCTGAATAATAATGTTACGAAATTTACCCAAAGCCGACCCTGTGTCATTTCACCACGACAACAAACGCTTCAAGATAAAAAAATACGATTCTCGAAAAGGCTCGACAGCGGAAGGAACGATGTTGATTTCTACTGGAGAATTCTACGCTGGTGATATAAAAGAAGAACGCCACGATCGCCAGGAGTGATACCGCGACGACTAGCTTATATGAGATTATTATTGTATTTTTGAATCAGCTGTTTGGATGTAAATAAAGTTCTAGAAAAGTGACAGTTCATATTAGTTTTATGATTTTTAATTGAACCCACGAAGTACATTGCAATTTGGTGTTAGAAGTGAAGGATTAAGTCAGTTAAAATCGTAATTTGATTCATGGAAACTCGAAGTATGGAAAAAACCGACGAAACTACCAGAAAAATGATCAAACAGGTTACGGACGGCCTAGACGAAAAAATAGCACAGATTCTAGAAAAACGTGACAAGAAGGAGAAACAACATCAAGAAGAAATTCAACAAAGGTTAGTAAAATCTTTTGATGACAAAATTAAAATTGAGTTAGGAAATCTTGTCACTAATATCGATGAAAAACGTAAAATAGAATTAGAAAATCTTGTTTCCACGATGAAAAGTGAACAACAAAAGCTGATTGAGGGATTATTCTCGAAATTGAATGAACAGCGACAAAATGATTTTAAAATATTTGAACAAAAACAAGATCAAATTGAATTAAATCGACACGAAACTGAACAGAAAAGACAACTGCAATTCGAACAATTAATGCAAATAGTAGGACAAGTTAATGAAACAGTTAATGAAAGAATGCAAATAGTTGAGTCAGATATAAAAGAGATAAATGATGACATTAAGACCATAAAAAATACCGTGGATACTCTTGAAACAAAAGTAGATGATCTTGATTCCATCCAAAGTCAGGTAAAATTTGAAATCAGTTCAATTCAAGATACAGTTCAAGATCAAATCAGTTCCATCAAGCAAACAGTACACACTGAAGTACAAGATAAAATCTGTGCCATCCAAAATAAACTAGAAACAGAAATTAAAAAAATGCAACAGGACTTACAGCGAGGAAAATACCAGAACACCGTGAGTACCAAAGGTTCCTTTAGTAAACCACCCACATTCGACGGCAGTTCATCTTGGCCCATGTATAAACGGCAATTTGAGGCCGTGGCTACAGCTAATGGATGGGATAATCATGAAAAATCCACATCTCTGGTAATTTCCTTAAGAGGTCCGGCCCTAGAACTCCTCCAGAGCATTCCAGTCGATGAACAAGGCAATTTCGACAAGATCATCGCTATCCTAGACAAACGCTACGACAATCAATCCTTGAGCCAGGTATACCAAGTCCAACTCAGTGGAAAAACGCAAAAATCCGGTGAAAGCCTCCAAGAATTCGAAGCGGAAATTAGACGGTTAGTTCACTTGTCCTACCCAGACCTGCCAGAGGAAACGAAAGACCAGTTGGCTACACAGAGTTTCATAAACGGCATCAGAGATGTTGAAGTACAAAGAAATTTAAGACTGAGTGGCGTCAAGAAAAGTAGTGAAGCTCTACTTCGGGCTTTGGAAGTAGAGGCCGTCATGAACATGTCCAAGCCGAGGGTCCGAGCAGTTTCCTTCAACCAGGAAGAGTCAGAGTCACCATTTCAAGCGCTGCTGGCTGGTCTGAACAAAATACTAGAAAGGTCACAAAGAACTGGCACCAGAGGGGCATGTTACCGCTGCGGACGGACAGGGCACTTCCAACGTGATTGTCGAGTGAGGCCACCTGAACAATCACCGACCAGGGGTAACCAACAAAACAGCCACATGTCCAGGGACCGTCATTCAGTCAGCATAGGGGGGCGAATGCTGACTGTCCCTCCACCAGCCCCCAAAACGTTATCCATCCGGGGATTCTGCAGAGATAGCGGCAGCCTAGTCATCAGAGGCACCATCAACGGGCGAGTAGTTACCATCACCATCGATACCGGCGCCGCTGTGTCCATTGCCAAGTTCAGGGTTTTGAGAGCATCAGAAATTCGTCCAGTTACCAATAACATCCAGCTCAGAACAGTCACCGGCGAGTCCATGTCCATACAGGGTGAGGCAGATGTCGTGCTACAGATAGGGGACAACATGATCCGGCATAGGGTCCTGGTAGCGAATATTGAGGACGATTTTATACTGGGAATGGACCTAATTAGCCAGCATGGATTTATGTTCGACCCGAGATATGATGTTCTTCGGTTCCTGAATGAGGAATTTGTATTGACACGGCCCGTCAACACATCATTCACGCCCATAAAAATTGGGGCAAAGTCTTCAGCTAGAATTCCCGGTCGAACAGAACAGATTATTCATGGGCAGCTAGACAGCAATCCTGGGAGCTGCGTTGGAATGGTGGAGCCCGTACACTCAGCTCATGACTACTTAGTTGGACGGGCTATAGTTAAAACCGGACGAGATATACCAATCAGAGTCCTGAATTTGTCCAACAACGACATTAGAATTGCCAATGGTCAAGAGATAGCTTGTTTCGAGCCAGTAGAGACCATCATCAATTGCGAAGAAGAGTACCAGACGTCGGTGAATGAGACGGCCCGATAAAGAGTTCCTACAACAGTTTGCTGACCACTTGACACACTTGACACCAGAGAACCAGAAGAAAGCCAAGCAATTTATCACAAAACACTGGCAAATTTTTAACAGTAAAAATGGAACTACCGGTCGCACCAACATCATCCAGCATCGAATAGATACCGGAAAGGCTCAACCCATCAGAATACCACCTAGACGACTACCATTGGGGCAACAACAGGCAGTCGAGGAAAACATCGAGTCCATGTTACAAAATGGAGTTATTGAGCCATCCATCAGTCCATGGTCTGCTCCCGTCGTGCTAGTTAAAAAGAAAGATGGAACCACCCGATTTTGCGTGGATTACAGAAAACTGAATGATGTCACGAAGAAAGACAGCTATCCACTACCCCGAATCGATGACACTTTGACCACACTAGCAGGCTCCCGTTGGTTTTCCACACTAGACCTAAAAAGTGGATATTGGCAGGTTGGTCTACACGCAAACGACAGAGAAAAGACAGCGTTCTCCACCAGTAAAGGGCTGTTTCAGTTCACGGTCATGCCCTTTGGGTTATGTAATGCACCCGCTACATTTGAGAGACTAATGGAGTATGTACTGAGCGGGTTAACATGGAGGACGTGCTTAGTATACCTCGACGACATTCTAGTCATGGGCCAGACATTCGACGACCATCTGAAGAACCTGGGCGAAGTATTCTCCAGAATTAATAACGCCAACCTGAGACTCAATCCGAAGAAGTGTTCCTGGTTTCAAAAAGAAGTAGAGTTTTTGGGCCACGTAGTGTCCGAGTCAGGAATCCGCACCAACGAAGACAAGATAGAAGCCATCCGTGATTGGCCAGTTCCAAGAGACAAACATGAACTCCGAAGCTTCTTGGGCCTCTGTTCATACTACCGGCGTTTTGTTGAGGGATTTGCCACCATCGCCGCCCCTCTACATCGGCAGACCACTGATAAAGAGACCTTCCATTGGAATCAGGATTGCGAAACATTATTCAGGCGACTGAAGGCAGCACTATGTTCCAGCCCAATCCTAGCCTTTCCTACACAGTCCGGCAAGTTCATCTTAGACACAGACGCCAGCAACACAGGTTTGGTGGCCGTCCTATCCCAGGTGCAAGATGGTGAAGAGAGGGTGATCGAGTACTACAGCCGTGGATTCTCGAAGCCAGGAAGAAATTATTGCGTCACCAGAAAAGAACTTCTTGCAATAATAAGGGCTGTAGACCATTTCCACAAATACCTGTATGGTCGCCATTTCTTAATCCGAACAGATCATGCCGCACTCAAATGGCTGCTGCACATGAAGACACCGGAAGGACAACTGGCCAGATGGATGGAGAAATTACAGCAATACGACTTCAAGGTGGAACACCGTGCCGGCCGGTTGCACAATAATGCCGATGCCCTATCCAGAAGACCCTGTAGAGCGGAATGCAAGCATTGTCTGAAGACGGAACAGCGAGAGGGTATCTCCATCAGGCAGATCCGAGTGCAGGCCAATGAAGACTGGACAACGGAACAGTGCATCCAGGACCAAATGGCTGATCCAGACATCGAACCAATCTTGTCACTCAAAATGAGAGGGGCACCCAGGCCACGATGGGACGAGGTAGCTAGATACTCCGGCATGCTGAAATTGTTATGGGCTCAGTGGGACTCTCTACGAGTAGACAATGGAATGCTCAAGCGAGTTTGGGAAAGCGCTGATGGACGAGAAACCAAGTCCCAACTGGTAGTTCCGAAGAAAAAGGTACCAGCCATCCTGACCGAAGTACATGATGGAATTACCGGAGGCCACCTGGGCATGAATAAAACCCTAGACAAAGTTCGCCAGCGGTACTACTGGGTGAATTACTTCGAAAACGTCAGAGCTTGGTGCCGCAAATGTGCCACATGTGCCGCCAGTAAGGGCCCGAAGACCCGGACCAAGGGCATAATGCAGCAGTACAATGTGGGCGTCCCATTTGAGAGAATTGCCATCGATCTCGCCGGTCCGTTTCCCGAGTCTGAGAGGGGGAACAAATACATTCTGGTCGCAATGGATTACTTCAGCAAATGGCCTGAGGCATATGCGATACCCAACCAAGAGGCAACCACGGTAGCGACGGTGCTAGTAGAACAACTATTCAGCAGGTTTGGCGTCCCGATGGAATTACATTCAGACCAGGGGCGTAACTTCGAATCGAATGTATTCCAGAAGGTCTGCACGATGTTGGGGATCAGGAAAACGAGAACAACACCATTACACCCACAGTCAGACGGAATGGTGGAAAGATTCAACCGGACCTTGGAACAACACCTATCCAAGGTCGTCAGCAATAACCAGCGTGATTGGGACGAGCATATTCCCCTATTCCTGTTGTCATATCGCTCTGCTGTACATAATAGTACAGGCCTGACCCCAGCCAGGGTCTTATTCGGAAAGGAGCTGCGATTACCATGCGACTTGGCATTTGGCTCTCCCGAAGAACCTCCCCAAGACATCGACGATTATGCCGACCAGCTCCGACATAACATGCTGGCAATACACGACTTAGCCCGAACGCAGATGTTGGCCACCAGTGACCGGATGAAGACGCGATACGACCTCAAGGCCCATTCAGCCGGGTTCCAGGAGAGGGACAAGTCTGGCTGTACAACCCCCAACGGAGCAAGGGTAAATCCCCAAAGCTTACACCCGCCTGGGATGGTCCATACGAAGTGGTCAAGAGGCTGAATGATGTCGTCTACCGGATCCGTCGAAACCCCAAGGCTAAATTGAAGGTGGTTCATTTAGATCGACTCGCTCCCTACCATGGAGGGGATGTTTCTGATCGGGACGATCAGAATTAAAGGGGGGCAGTGTTACGAAATTTACCCAAAGCCGACCCTGTGTCATTTCAGCACGACAACAAACGCTTCAAGATAAAAAAATACGATTCTCGAAAAGGCTCGGCAGCGGAAGGAACGATGTTGATTTCTACTGGAGAATTCTACGCTGGTGATATAAAAGAAGAACGCCACGATCGCCAGGAGTGATACCGCGACGACTAGCTTATATGAGATTATTATTGTATTTTTGAATCAGCTGTTTGGATGTAAATAAAGTTCTAGAAAAGTGACAGTGCATATTAGTTTTATGATTTTTAATTGAACCCGAAGTACATTGCAATAATTAAAATTAATATAGGAAATTTTTTACCACGGTGTATTAAGAAGGTAGAACGTCAGTTATTCAATAGCAAGGCTGAAGCTATTACGAAAATCTCGCCTACTTTGACGAAGCAACTGCAGTAGGATCCTAGTGCCTGCATGTTAATTGCTTATACAGGGTCATTAACCTTAGTCGATACTCAAGATCACGACTAACTAAATCAATTTTGAAAACTGAATCTATCCTATGAATAAAATGTAACACTGAAGTTACTTATATTTGGGACTCCCAGCACATAGTAAAAATAATATATAATAGATATATATATCCTTAATTTATTTAGCCAAGCTATTACATATAGATAACATGAGTTACCCTAAAGATGGATTAGTGCCTTGTGGGTTGCATTGGTGTATTGTGTTAATATTTTTGGAGTGCATTATTTTAAAACCTAATATGGTTTGGCGTAGGGCAGTAGCTAATTGAAACATTAAAGAAAGAATAGATCAGTTATCTGTCTTTAGTGTTGCAAAATAGTGTTGTCACAAATGATTTTCAAGGAGCAGTATATGTGTTTGTAAAGAACATTTTATCAGATAACTCCTAATCGTTGTTTTTGTCGTGAAATAATGGTGCAAACACTAAGAGAAAGATAATAAAGTTATATCTTAAATAAAAAAAGCATTTAAAGTTCATTAAATATTTGTTGGATTACACAATTAGGGATACATAATTGTGTCAACTGTATGTGAAAAAAATAGTAATAAAAATTTAAATTAACTTACACTTACAGCTTAATTAAAAATAGTGGCAATTATCTTAATTCACCTGAAATGTACTCAGATTGGCACCTCGAAAGAGAGACAGTATCAGCTTTCGCTTTCATTGTTCACTCCCAAATAACTGCTGCTATTTTTTAATATTATTTTCCTTACCTAGATTATATAGTTTAAAAAACATAACAGACTTTAATAACAAATCGAACTAAATACTCAATGTAATTACGAGTATTGATTTAATAAGTTTGTTTAAATTAAGAATAAAGTTATGAACAAAAAAACATTTTTTTTTTGGAAAAATCTTGATTTCACTTGTTATAAATTTCATTGATGGAAAATTGTAATTTAGGGATTATGCTTTAGTTGGGTTTGGTACTAAAACTTGTATTGTAGTTCAATCCCAATTATAATTTTTCATTCATCATTCATTCATCATTTCTGTTGAGACATGTGATGTTAAGATATGTGTGAATTTGGAGGATTTTTTTTAAAGAAAGCAAAAACACATTGTTAGTCTGAAGTTGGCAGACAATGTAACTCGTTCCTCGAAGTTTCCTTGCACTTCCATCGTCTTGAAGTGGTTGATCTCACAATGTTTCAATAGCTGTGTATCTGCCATCGTCTTCAGGTGAATGATAGGAAATTCAGAGTATCGGTCGTATTTATATTATACCGGTCATGGTCATTGGGTCTTATCTGGTCCAATCAGCGTAAAGGCCGAAGAAGAGCTCTCCAATTTTTAATTTGGACGCTGGGCTCGCTAATTATATTTTCGTTCGAGACTATATATGCTGTCTCTATGAATTTTCTTTTGTACCAATGCTCTTCCTTGTGAATTGCTCTAGCCTGGACCCAGTTGATATTATGGTGTTCAGCCCATACGTGATTCGCTAGCCCAGACTTCGTTGTCTCTGCCCTTTGAGTAGCTGTGCGGTGTTCCTTAATCCTGGTGTCCAGCGGTCGCTTTGTCTCTCCAATGTAAAGATAGCCACATTCACACGGTAAGCTGTATATACAGTTATTTGGTATTGGTGGTGCGTCGGGCCTCGTTCTTGTTATCATGCTCCTCAAGGTGTCGTTGCTTTTGAAGATCATTCTGATCCCATAGCTGTGTGCAATTCTTCTAAGTTTCTCCGACAAGCCTTTAGTATACGGTAATAGTAGAGTTGCTACCGTGGTGTCCTCTTCCTGCCTAGGTGGTTTGTCCAGCTCTTCAAACGCCTTGGTAATGATCGTTTCCGGATATCCGTTCGCCAAAAGGTCTTCTCTAAGTTTCATTTGTTCTTCTTTGTGGGCTTCTGGTGTGCTGCAGATATTTTGCTCTCAGACCGATTACAAATTCGCGCAACTCACCAACAGCAGCACTATCGAAATTCCTTCTACCGATCATCCAACCTTTGGAGGGCAAAACATCATCCCACGTCAAGGACTTGCACTTTGTCGAAATCATCGGATCCATGGAACTTGGGCTTAGTAAGTTTCGACGTTGAAAACCTTTTCACGAACGTGCCACTAGACGAATCTCTCAACATAGTGAGAAAGAAACTTACTGAAGACGAAACCCTGATGGAGAGGACGGAGCTGCCAATAGACTCAATCATGGACTTGCTTGGATGTTGCCTCAAGAACTGCTACTTTCAGGAGAAGGACCGGTTCTTCATGCAAGAAGATGGATTGCCTATGGGTTCTCCGTTATCACCAACCATTGCCAACATCTACATGGAATGGTTCGAATAACATGCACTGAGGAGTTTCTAGAAGCAGCCTAAGCTACGGTTGAGGTATGTCGATGACACCTTTATTATTTGGCAACATGGAGAGACAGAACTACAGGCATTCCTGGAGCACCTGAACCAATCCCAACCATCCATTAGATTCACCATGGAGATGGAAGAGAGTGGATGCCTACCATTACTTGATGTAAAGTGTCAAATGACTAGAACCGGAATCCAAACAACAGTCTACAGCAAGGCTACGCATACAGGAGTATACCTTCACTTCAGTTCCAACCACCCATCAGCAACGAAAACTGGCATAATCAAAACACTAATCTATAGAGCCAAAAATATCTGCAGCACACCAGAAGCCCTCAAAGAAGAACAACTGAAACTTAGAGAAGACCTTTTGGCGAACGGATATCCGGAAACGATCATTACCAAGGCGTTTGAAGAGCTGGACAAACCACCTAGGCAGGAAGAGGACACCACGGTAGCAACTCTACTATTACCGTATACTAATAAAGGCTTGTCGGAGAAACTTAGAAGAATTGCACACAGCTATGGGATCAGAATGATCTTCAAAAGCAGCGACACCTTGAGGAGCATGATAACTAGAACGAGGCCCGACGCACCAGCAATACCAAATAACTGTATATACAGCATACCGTGTGAATGTGGCAATCTTTACATTGGAGAGACAAAGCGACCACTGGACACCAGGATTAAGGAACACCGCACAGCTACTCAAAGGGCAGAGACAACGAAGTCTGGGGGTAGCGAATCACGCATGGACCGAACACTATAATATCAACTGGGACCAGGCTACAGCAATTCACAATGAAGAGCATTGGTACAAAAGAAAATTCATAGAGACAGCATATATAGTCTCGAACGAAAATATAATTAGCGAGCCCAGCGTCCAAATTAAAAATTGGAGAGTCCTTCTTCGGCCTCTGCCGCTAAGCATCACCGGCAACTAACCAGATAAGATCCAATGACCATGACCGGCGACGCATGACCGGTTAAGGGTATAATATAAATACGACTGATACTCTGAATTTCCTATCATTCACCTGATGACGATAGCAGATACACAGCTATTGAAACGTTGTGAGGTCAACCACTTCAAAACGATGGAAGTCCAAGAAAACTTCGAGGAACAAAAACACATTATTTGTTAGATGAAAAGACTTGACACAAATTTAATTACCTCTAATTATTTTTTAAAACACCTTATCCTTCACCTCTATAAAAGTTTTCATCTATAAGCTGGGCACACTATATAGTAGATAAATATTTTACGTTTACAATGTATTCTCTAGGGAACAACTACATAGAATAATGTAATACCATTAACTACTTGTTTCTTAGATATAGAACACGTTCGGGTAATCATTAAAAAACAGTCAGCCTCAAGGCTGCACATATTCTTAAGTGAAGTATGACGTTAATTGCAACTACTCATATAAATTAGTAAGAAATGTAATATTTTAACGAAAATACTTTTTCCCGACAAAACTCTTCAACATTTTTCCAACACTCTTAAATTACATGGAGCAACTTCAATAGTTCTTGTTGCCTTCCCACTAATGGAGCAAACATTAAATTCTTTGTGATACCTGTATACTACAAAACGTAGTTGATGGCAGTAAAGGGCATGTTCTTTATACATCTTGTTGGTCGAGAGCAGAGACTTTTATGTGACTAATGGAATGCCATAGAATAATATTGTTGATGTTTTTTAAAGCTATTTAGTATCTCATTGAATTCTTTTATTATATAAATAAAGTTTACTTACACTTAGGCATCTTATGTTTACACACTCTACAAAAAGGAAATTCGGAATTTCTATACCTACATTACACGCATTCCCAATTTCTGAGCAGAAACTTGTTAATGAAAGGAAATATGAGGACATTTTGAATAATAAACCATATACAGTTATACTAAAAATTATGAGAGCATTTAATGCATGGTTCTACTTACATAAACAGTTTTGTAGAAAATTGAGGATGATAAAGCTATAAGGATTCATAATATTTTTTGTTCATTGTTACATGAATACAATTTCTCTGATCAATTGTTAATAAGTATCTGTTTATAAATAGTGTTCATAGCTACTGTTCACAAATAATTCTCCATATACTACAGAAAAATTGTATGCACATATTTTCATAGTTCTGCTTACACAAAAATCTTCCAGAATAGCATATGCCAAGATCAGTAATGGCATTCTATGATACCGTTTCTATGTTACAACGAATTTTACAAGGTTGTCGCTCACGTGACTTTGCTATTTAAAATGTTAATTTTCTTTTGTATGTATTACAAAATAAACATGTATTTCTTCAAAAAAATTACATTAAATAATCATAAAAAATAATTATCTTTTAGAATTACACCAGCCCATATTTTTAATACAGTTATTTCTGCACCTACGAAAACAAAATACAATAGTAAGCCAACTAATACTAATGATATGAAATACCGAATAAGGCAAGAACTTAATCAAATCAGCAAAAAGATGTTGCAAAACGTTATCTATTTTTTGTCAAGAACAGAACTGTTACCAGGTTGAGCATTAGACTACAATATTGCAAATATTGGTGATTACTCCAACCTGTATTTCTATATCCAAAACGTAAAAAGTCCTAGAGGCTGAATGCTGAATGGCGAGTTGAAAACCCTTTAAAACGTGGTATCTTACGTTACCTCTTTTCATTTAAAACTTTTTACAAGGTTGTTATTACCCAAAGGGGGTTGAAGGAACAGGTGAATATTTTTTTACAAAAAGTGTATTTTCATATATAAAAATTGATCTCTTTCAGGGTTTTTCATTTATCCGTTCCTGTAGGACATCAGTATATAAATAAATTATGATGGTAACGAACAAATGAAAAAAATACACTTAACTTCCTTTTGAAGGGTGGTTAGTTCATACAAAATTTCCAAACAGATTTTCACTAATTTTCCTAATTAAATTTTTCTCTCTTTAAAAACGGTACCCCAATTATTGTGTCTGAGTAATATTAATATTTGCCAATTTCGTTTGATAGGTTTTGAATTGTTATTATTTGCAAAAATTTCTTGTTGTAAATAAATTAGATAGCGACAATTTGGCGCACTTACTTATACTTCAATGAATGGAATTTGACTCTAACCATTATCCAGCTCTATAAGGGAGCTTCAATTTAATTGTTATTAGTGATCACCCAACTGGTCTACTGGTATGAGTTGGTTGGTTGGTTACGGCATTTCCAGAAGATAAGACAAGTCATTTAAGGACGATTAATAATGACACAATTTGATTATTTTGTTATAACATGTCATTTTACGCTGCCAAAACTTCCACAAATCTTAAATAAAAACTAATCTTGAAAATAAATAAAAAAAGGCCGACAAAAAAGGATTCCCGAAAATACGATTGATGTAAAAAACAATCTCGAATCCATTCCGCAATTAGGAATTACATACGTTTGCCTACCAGAAGCAGGAGGAGAAATATCTAGAACCACTAAACGCATAAAGACGGGTGACGGATGGGAGAAGGGAAGTTGAGTAGATAGCATCGTACTGATCACCTGTAACTACGTAAATACTTGAAAGTTGAACATATTTATTTTAAAGACGTTTACATTAAGTTTAAAAATATTGTAAGTGAAATCAAAGACAATTTATAACAATATCAATGTCAGATTATAAATAAGAGTTGATTAAACTGCACCTACAACAATTTCGGGAAGTGTTGCAGATACGGTGTGAAATCCGACCTATATATACACAGTAAATACTGAAATTCAATAACTAAAATTATGGTTGACGTCTAAATAAACTGTGTTGGAGATGAAACTAATATTGTTGGAATAAAAATCAACAAAATCGAAAGCAAAGTACAAGCTGAAATTCGGGAAGTAAAAACTCACTTTCAAAAAGAGTTATGTCGTTAAACAGTCTATTTTCGATGGCTATTCTTCTTGGCCCATGTATAAAAGACACTTACAGAAGATGTTATAGCCAATGGATTATGATTAAAAAACAGAGCGAATTCTTTCAGAGAATACGCCGCAGAATTTCTCCAATGTATTTCAGTTCATCAAGAATGGGATTTTAATAAATTAATTTCAGACCTTGATAAAACTAGTCTTTAAGGCAAATTCATCAGGTTCAACTCTATACAAAAATCTGAAGAAAACTTGCCGAACTTCAAGGCTAAAATTGACAGTGACTACACTTGAAATACCCAGATTCACAAGAATTTAAACCATAGGTTCCGGTTCAGTAGCATAAGAACGTATATTAAAAATGTACTGCCTGTGGTCATATATCTTTTACTAGACCATTAGAACTCAGATTTGGGACGTAATAGACGAGAATGATTAAGCATAAAAGAGTCGACGATGACCGTGACGAACCTGCCAACATTAATACGACTCAGGAAGGATTGCATCAGAACCTGTAGAACGACTAAAATTAGATTGACTCCAACAGTAAACCTATTCTATGCTCATCATCAAGGCTATCACCTCTTCGAAGGATATCCCCAGAAACAATCCCTGATCAGAAGACAACTTTCTAAAGGAATTAATGATGGTGCAGATAATATGGCAAACGAAGAGAAGGGGCTTCTTCATCTAGTTCGAGTGACTCAATAACAGTGTGAAAACGTGTCTGTCGGGACGTCCACAGAAATTCGACGAGCTATCCACGGAGTGCCGACTTAGCTGTAATATTTATAAGAAAACTTTCGCCCGGCAAGTATGTCTATAAATTCAGTCAAATAGTGAAAAGTGTTTTCAGTATATTATTGTTAGGAAAAAGTTATTCATGAATTGGTTAAAAATCAGTTTTGATTTAATTTATTTTTTAATGGTCGTTCTGTTTTAGTGCCAGAGTACAACAATAAAAATACAATAAACTAACAAACTAAATGCAATTGGCAAGAAGTCAACTGATATTTGATACAGAATATATGTCAAGTTAGTAACTATTCATTTCCATTTTATTTGCAAAGCCTTTTCAAGATTAAACTCAACATTAAAGCTTCAGGTGCATTTCACAAGGGATAAGGTTAGCAAAATATACAGACTTACGACACGCGATCGTTATAACGTATAATGATTCTCGTTTAGGTGATATTTATTGGGTGCAGGCAGTTTGAATATGATGTAACTTTTAAAGGTGTAAAATATCAATATACTATTCTTTGCTTATTGGATCTAGATATTGTGCTTTATATTTATAATGAGGTTACGTAATATAATCTATGTTTAGGTTAGTTATTTAGAGTCATGTATACAAAATTGGAAACTACAACAAGAAAGGAATATCTTGAAGGTTGTCCAATTTTCGAAATTCGCGAATTGCAATGCGAATGCGAACTTTCTCTTCCAATATTCGCGAAAAAATGCGAATTCGATTATCAGAGTTTTAAATACGCGGCCAAAAGTAAACAATCACAAACACACATTTAAAACAGAAATAATGAAATTTACTTTTGGTTTTATAGAAAATTATACCCTAAATTGTGCTTCGTAATTATTATATAAAGCAATTTTGTTGTGTCACACATGCATAAACACAAAATTTTGTATCCAAACCCTTACACTCAACGCTGTTTCAACAGTTAATCTGATCTGTCATCATATTGGAGTGAACCAAAAAACTTTAATATGTATATAACATTTTGGTTTATGAGACAGGTTATAAGAAGTTTGAATGTATTTACAATTAAACAGAAAAGTTGTATAATTAAGTTTATGAGCCAAATACAAATTAAAATTGTTGTCAAAAAAGAACGGAATTTAGTTGTCATGTTATAACTTATTTTATTTATGGGCCCATTTAAGTTCAAGTTTGGTTGTTTAACACACAATTGATGGTATCAGCGTACTGACTATATATTTTTAAACTCAGTTTTAAAAACAAAGTGACGGACGAGTCTAAACTTTGTATAGCTTTAAAAGTAAGACTCTGCAAGCTTGTATATTTCTGAGTAAAATGAGATTGTGGTCAAGAAAATAACTGACCTATGACAAGGTAAAGGTAGGTATATTTTGACTTTCTAATAGCTAATTGTCCGCTGCGAAATGGTACAGGCTAATAACGATAAAATTTGTATCAATACTTTAAATTTGAGAAGGATACATTTCGAGTTCTGCTACAATTTGTTGCTACGCTATTAATAAAAGAAGTACAACTTACAATTTTGTCAAGAATTTTCACCTAACACATTGCCAGGCGCAAAGGAGACAGGTGCCCAAGGAGTGTAAGAACGCAAGTACGATAGTTGTGCTATTATTTTGATTTATCTAACTGATGGGGGTTTTATAGGCTGTGTTCCTCGGAAACACATACAATAGTGCGTTTCAGTTTCGACTTGTGCCTGTCACTTTAACCCAAACCACGACCCGTACCACGCAAAGCTCGTTTATGTGGACACACCCTTAGGAAAAGTTGATCCTGAAGTTAAAGCTAGGGGACTATTAAGGAGATATCCAAAAGAAACGGTTTACTGGCGAAAAATATTTATTATAAATACCTTAAACCCAGCACAAAAGGATAGGTTGTATACATCCTTCAACCAAAAAAAAACGTGAAACACCATAAAACGTTTCTTTAGAGAAAGGGATAAGTTCAGTAACTATGTAATGGTCTCTGCGTAACCATCAAGAAATTATAAAGTTAGTCTGATTTTTATTGAGCAAGGAAGCAGGCCAAACTCGAAAATGTATTGGGGTATTTCTTCATATCGTCCGCTATGAATTTGTAGCAGGATTTGAGCCACCCTATATCCTCTCAAAAAATTAACGTTTTTATAAAAGTTTTATCCTCATTAGATGGCACCATTGTTGCAGTTGTCAATAATTCGAAGGAGCAACGGTACCCAAAGAAGCAAAATTGGTCATCAGGAGATTAAAATATACCTACCTGTATACTGCAATACAACAGTTAGTTATTGACAAATTCTTAAGTGCGATTTCACGTGGAATTGACAAATATGTAAGCTTTCAGAATTTATTTCTATATCTTTTCGAGATTTGCTTAATTACATCTACATATACGGATTCCAGTAAAATGTAAATGTGTAATTGACAGACAACTAGTGTATTTTTAGTTGTAAAGAAATTTATGTCATCATATAATTGTTATTTCTTATTGCAAGTACAAGTAAATACCTACCTGTACTTAATTTTATTATTGACAAGTAATTTATACAGTACGCCATGTCCTAATGAGTAACATCATAATAAACCTACATTAATCAATTTTTAGCAATTGCACTGTTATTTTTAAACTATTTTCGCTTTTCATTGTCAAACACATTCTCAAAAAATTCGCGTATATAATTGTTAATCCGAATTAAAAAAGCGAATATTAGCTAATACGAATGCAAACGCGAATATTCGTTACATCCCTAGTGGAGATTATGTCAAAATTCATCTGCCCTCATATATAAATAAAATTTGCTGTTTAGTATTTTCAATTTTATTATAACAAAGTAGATTGTATCAGACGCTGATCCAGAGAAGATCTTTTTGTGAAGGGGGCGATCTTGTATTTCAGAGGGGAGAACGATCTTGTAGATTGTTTTACATCAAATCTTGAGTAAACGATTTTCTCTATCTTGCAAATATAGAAAACCTTTAAGGATCCTTGTCCATACGTTCATTTCGTGAGCGCAATTATTGGCTTTTAGTACAGTAGCTATGGGAACTACATTTATCAAGTACAGTATTTGTATAATGAGTAACTGCCATACTCATTAATTAGCTGAACACGTGATTTTTATAGACAATATTGGGAGAAAAATTTCCGATAGGATCTGGAAAAAGGCCATAATAACAAAATGTGCTAGCCACCAATCAAATGCTCATTAAAGTCCTAACTTACTTATTTCTTAATTGGTTCACTGACCATTTACTTCTGTTCGTTTCGATGCCTTGCTTTTTATGTTCTAAATATTAAAATTAAATTAGTATTAATTAAATATCTTATCTTAAAACATACTATGTAATTGCAAACCTAATTACTGAAAGCTTTTAAGTCTGTAAAATTTTGCCCTGTAAGTTGCTCATACATTTATTATTAATATTATTAGTATAAATTTTCGAGAAAAATAAATTCAAAGAATAATATGTAATTTAAAATTAATAACATTTTAAAATCAATATTTTCATCATGGAAATGAAGCACAATTTCAAAGTATACAAATGACTAGAAATATTCAGTAATCTTCATATTAAAAACTCTAATAGAGGCATTTACAAATATTAATTGACCGTTTCAGGATGTTTTTTTTCAAAAATATTGCTTACTAATAAAAGTAAATACGTTAATATTTATAGATGAAGCTAATCGGGATGTCACAATAATACAAAAGTTACATACTTCAAAAACCACTTTTTAGAAACAGAAAGATAACATAACTTGGTTTAGTGATGTGCGAAATCGATTATAAATAATCGATTAATCGATTTTTAATATAATCGACCGCAAAAGATTACAACTTGAATAATCTGTTTTTTTTGTCGATGTTTAGCATGTCAACCCTATCATTGCAAAAAGGCGAATCCCTTGATATTATGTATGAACAGTGTTAATCGCTCCAGTAGGTGCGTTGTTTGACGTTAGTAGGCAATCTAAAGAAGTAACCGACTAGTCTCAAAAAACTTATATTCTATAATATTTCTTCGTTCAAATTTACACCAGTTTGTTGAGAAAAATTGATAACCGAATCGTCTCATCACTAATTTGGTTTGCAATAAGTTCGTCGATTAGAACTATATATTTATAATCTAATAGTAGGACTCTGAAGCGGTATCTATCAGAGAGAGCCCGATTACCTCTCCATTGGACATCTCCATCACAATGAATCATATTTAGTCCTTTATCCTCTCTTATTCGAGGTTGCTTACTTCAAGGATTTTGGAAGAGGCAAAAGTTTCCCAACGTGATAATAATGGTAACATACCGCGGAATGCTAACCAACCCAGCGAGAATTCTAGTTATAGAACAAAATCGTTTTGTCACCAAGGAATACCAAATGAAAGACTAACTGAATAGAAATCCTCATCCATTAGAGAAGGACAAATATAGTTAGTAGATTTTCTGGTATATCCAATATTTTCGTTAGTCCAACATTATCATTTTTGAAAATTCAAATAGCACCCATTCCTCATAAAACTCGGTGAGTTTGATGCCAAAGTCACAAGAAGAAAAGTATAAAAAAATTCGGTGGAAGATCCTGAATTTGTTGAAAGCAAATCAATACGAGATAGATAGGTACAATGCGAACATAAAAATGGAAACTGACTTTGTCTTAATAAACAAGATCACCACTGTCAAAATTGTAATCACACAAGTACTCGTGTAATAAGTAGTGTGAAAGGTCAAAATATGAAAAGGGACAAGAGAAGGGGTATAACATCGAGACTATACTATATCTATAATAAAAACTGCCTCTTCGAAAAAATTAACGAAGAAATATAGGAGTAATTATATAAAATTATTAAATGTTGTTTTCTTAGAAAATAACAAATGCAAAATAACAAACAACATGTAAACCTACCGTAAAGGGACATTTTAAACAACTTATTTTAGTAGATGTTCAAAGTTACGCCCTTAAACTTCTAAGCACTTTTCTCATCTTCTAAGCAGTTCTCGATGAGTAGCATTACTTATTGATGTATGCTCTAAATTTCAGAATGTATTTCTCACTCGTCATATACATCCCTCTTCCTCTTTGGCCGTTAAAGGATTATCATAAACTTTTTTTTTTCACCAGATACAAAATAATGCTTTGAGTAATTCGAGGTTCTTAAAATTGTGTAAAATAGTTTTGAAACAGATGTTTGTTTAGTTATAAATGTCGATTAGCCGAAGGACTTAATCTGTCTTTTTTGATATAAAAATGCAAATATCTTGAGAACGGACAAATAAAATTTGTCTAGAATTTCACGTAACATCCAAATATCCAATAACATTGAGGGTGTTCTATTTGATATAAGAAAGTTGTGGTCTACTTCCGATATAACAAAAGTCACAGTTCTGAAAAGTGAGTTGTGAAGGTATGAGGAAAAAAGAAGATTTATATTCTGAAGTAAGTTAGTTCTTTTAGAACCCGCAGGAAATGTATAGCAGTGGTGTCAGAAGTGGAAATACCTTTGGACTAAAATCAGAAGTTAATTAGACAAGATCAGTAAAAACATTTTAAAAGGTTTTACCGATAAGTTGGACGAAAAGTCAAATGAAACGGTAGAAAACCGGGATACGATTCGATAAGAATTCAGAAGCAATCTTCTGATGGGAAATTGGAATTCTTGAAACTACACTAGATGAAAAACAACAAGCTCATGCCATTACCATGAAAAGTGAACAGCAGAATTTGATTGAAAGTTTTCCCAAATTAGGAAAAAAAGTATGCTGATAAACATTTAAAGAAACAATTTGAACAACTTTATTACCACAAAGAGATGCAATAGTTGACCAGAAAATATCGATTGTGAATTTAACATCAAAACAATAAAAGATCAAATTGAGATTCAAAAAGGTTCAATGGATAGTCTCGAATATAAGATCAAATATGACATCAGGTCAATTCAAAGTACAAAATGAACTTGTCAAGTGGGAACGGTGACTAAAAAGATCCAACAAGACTTACAAAGAGGAAGATATCAGAACACCGTAAGTACCAAGAATTACTATAGAAAACCACCCACCTTTGAAGATAGTTTATTTAGCCTATGTAGAAGGAACGATTTGAAGCAGTGGCTGCAATTAATAGTTGCGATAGGGCAAGAAGAGTCTACATTTTTATTAGTTTCTTTAAGAGGTCCAGCGTTAGAAATTTTTCACTGCATTCCAGTGGGGCTAAGGGGTAACTTCGAAAAAATCATTACACTATTAGATAAGAGATGCGATAGTCAATTGCTGAGTTAGGTATACCAAGTGGAACTGAGCAGAAAAATGCAAAAGGCTGGAGAGGGTCTACAAGAAATTGAGGCAGACATTATAAAGTTAACACAGTTAGTGTATCCAGATCTACCGAGGACAGTCAGAGTTTTATAAGTGGTATTGGAGTTCACAGAAATACAAGACTTAGTGGCCTAAAGAATAGTAATGAACACTTGCGACCTGCGACAATTAGCTATTGATTATTGGATTGGACGGGCTATAGTTAAAAACGGACAAGATACACCATATTCTGAAAATGTTAAACAATAATATCCAAATTGTCAGTGGTAAGAAATAACTTGTTTCGAACCAGTAGACATCATCATCAATTGCAAAATAATCTTACAATACTAAAACGTAGGAGACAGGTCCCAGTAAAGAAAACAGTTTATTGACCATTTATACCAGATAAATAGCCGAAGACCAATTTTGCATGGATTATATGAAATTAAACGACGTAACGAAGAAAGGATCCAAAAAAACAATTTCCCATGTGGATAGAGAAATTACAGCAATGCGATTTTAAGGTTGAACACCGCTGCGTGCGGTAATATCATAATTCTGATGAGATATTCCCGGAACACTGAACGGCGAAAAGGTAACTCTATCCAATAGATTCGGGTGCAGGTGCATGGAGACTGGACAATGAAACTATGTATCCAGGGCTAAATGTCCAACCCCAATAATGAACATTTTCATTAAAGAAGGAAGTGGCACCTAGGCCCTGAAGGGGCGCAACACTTAAACACTCAGGCGTTCTGAAAGTCATTGTGGTCCTAGTAGGATTCTATAAAGGTGGAGGATATGAGTTGAAGAGAAGCTGGAAGAGTAGTGATGGTAGAGAAGTTCCCACTGGCAGTTCCAAAGACAAAGGTACCCACCTGTCTTGATCTAGGTAAATAAAAAGATTACTGGAGGTAATCTGGGTATGTATAAGACCCTGTGTAAAACTCGCCAAATAATTCACTGGGTAAATTACCTTGAAGGCATCAGAGCCTGGCGTCGACAGCAAGGAGTTAAGGTCTGGTTATGCAACTCCAAGAGGAGCATATAAACTAGAGGATCAACAACTTTGTCTGTAGCGTTCATCGGATTTCTAGTGCCAAGATAAACGTGGTTCATGCGGATTAACCTGCCCAATCATGATGATTCCGAACTGGAAGTTTAGAATTAAAGAGGGACGTTTTACAACGTTGATTTTATGCTACTAAAAATGAACCTTTCTAGAAATTAATCGTCTGTAACAAAAACCTCTGCTTCGAATAAACAATTGGTGACAAAAACAATTTCCTCGAAGGCATGATTAATGGTAAATAGTTTGGTCAAGTGCAAGTTGGACTCGCATACTTAGGGTTCCGTAGCACCTTCAAGATTCTAATATTCCCGTTTCAGAAAAGCAGGGAATGAGTGCATTTTCTTATATTTACCCTTATATATTTTAAAGGAAGCGTTTTAAATTTATAAAAAATATACACTTTGATTTTCCACACATAGACTTTTTATTTTATCTGCTTCAGGATTCGCTTGATTTTTTTATCAGAATACATATGTATTTAATTTTCTAATTTGGCCCCCAAAAATTAACATTAGAGTTTTATTTTACTAATAAACTTTCAGAGAAGTCTTTTATAATCTACTGTCTGAGTTTTGAGGCTCTGTAGATTGGAAGATAAAGGGCAAAATAGGTCAAGCTTTAAATTATAAATTATTAAATCTGTTATTCAAATTATTAAATAATACAAATAAAATATATTTTTCAAAATTTAAATAGTGTAGTTTCTAAAGTGGGAATTAAGTCGATGTTTAATATTTTTGTTAATATCTTTTAAACAAATGATTTAAAAACAGGATATATTTGTAATTCACATGAGCCTTTTATCTGATATATTACATGATGCGTTTGAAAATTGAATCTTTATTTTCCATTTAATTGTATAATTTGTCCCTAAAATTACTATATGGGTTTTCTGATAATTGATTTTCCGTTTAATGCTATTATTTGGGGGCCAAATAATAGAATTAGGGATTTTCTCGTATTTTTCCTATAAACAAAAAAAATGTTGTTCTTATAGTTTGGGGAATCAAGGGGCTATACTTTGATTTTTTCAAAATTTTTCAGCTTATGGTTTTGGAGATAAGGTGGGGGGAATGGGTAATTTTTTAAATATTTTTGTTAATATCTTTTAATTAATTTATTTTAAAAATATGAAAAAAATATATTTGTTTTCGACATAATGAGCCCTTTCATTTCATATATAACATGATGGGTTAGAAACAATTTTAATTTTATATTTTCCATTTAATTCTATAATTTGCCCCCCAAAATGAATATTAGGGGTTTTTCCGTATTTCTCCAGTAAAGTTCAGGCGAGGGGCTATACCTCCATTTTTTAAAAATAATTTCCAGCTTATGGTTTCGGAGATAGGGGGGGGATAAGTAATTTTTTTTATATTTTTGTTAATATCTTTTAATTAATTCATTTTAAAAATATGAAAAAAATATAGTTGTTTTCGTCATATAGAGCCCTTTCATTTGATATATAACATGATGGGTTAGAAACAATTTTAATTTTATATTTTTCGTTTAATTCCGTAATTTGCCCCCCAACATGACTATTAGGGGTTTTTCCTTATTTTTCCACTAAACTTCAGGTCAGAACCTATACCTCTAATTTTTTTTCAAAAATTTAAGTTTTATAGTTTCGGAAATAAGCGGGGAATGGGTAAATTTTGGTATATTTTCGTTAATATCTTTTTAAATATATTTTTTTAATATGAAAAAAAATATATTTGTATTCCTCAGAATGAGACCTTTCATTTGATATATTACATGATGCGTTTGATTTTTTTATTTTTAAATTTTTATTTAATTATATAATTTGCCCCCCAAAATTAATATTAATGGTTTCTCCTTATTTTTCCTGTAAAGTTCGGGCAACGTTTTATATTTCATATTTTTTTCAAAATTTTAGGCACGATAGTTTCGGAGATCAGGGGGGGAACGTTCGATTTTTTAGTTTTTCCCCCCAGAAGTATCCCTAAATTCAAATTGTTTTCTTTTACGATATGTACTCCTAATCGGGTCACCAAATTATACATTGATACCAAATTTCAACCTCTTCCGTCCAGTAGTTTAGGAGAAAATTGCTGTGATGTGACAGAGGCAGAAATCCGGAGTGATATTATAAGGGTATCCGTATATTCTATACACGAAACCCTAAAAAGTGCCGAAAATGAAAGACCTTATCGAGAAAGGGATGTATACGTTACATTCGAGGGCGTATGCGATAGGAATTTATAAAACGACGTACAACTGCAGGTCAATAGTGCTGGATTAGCTTATACTACCAGATATCCAGAAATTGACACAATGACCAATCTTCTTGCCCAAACACAGGAAATGCCAAAATATAAGAATCTAATGAAAAACAAATATGTAAGACAGGCATGAGGGTGCCTAAGCACTGTAATATTTATGAATGGGTAATGAAGTAAAATTTATAGGTAATTTTTTCAAAATTGTCATTCTTAAATAATGTTAGGTCTTACGATTAAATACGTTAATTTTTTCAGTATTTTCCTAAAATAAATGGCCAAAAATGTAAATCTAATTTAATAAAGACTTGCCTCCCCCAAAAGAAAACAATTTCTGATTTGCCCCTCCTTAAGAACATTTTTGGTAATCAACTGAAAGCTGGGTGCGCCCCTGAAGAGAGGTTTCACCTTTAAATAATAAAATGTACCTGAAAACTATAATGCTACATTTCTACACACAAGTATATTTAAAAGTTCCGGAACTAATCACTCTATCCTTGTATATCTCTAGATAAATTAAATTGTAACAGAAACAAATTATTCGTAAAGTGTAATTAAGAGTGAACTTTCTGAATGAATGACTTGCTCTGGAGCTACGATGAAATCTGCCTTGTAACATGTCGCGTGTAGGAAATCCCCCATAACAACGAGGATTACACTTCGATCTATTTACTGTTTGCTGCGAATTTACGTTAAGGACACAGGGCTTATTGAGATCGAATTTCATTTCGTTTAATCGTAAGTTTTACAATACAATATATTGTTAATAGGTTTATTGAGGACATTGTTGTTTGTAAAATTATTTTGAGTAGGTTTGGTAGAAAATTTGATCTCAGGTTGTCATGACAGATTAAGTATGTTTAAGTATAAAACAGACATGTTAATCGGTGATTATGTCTATTTCGCTTAAATAGTTTAGTAGTGAAGAGGGGTTCTTTAATGAGAATTATTGAAATAACTAAAGGATATAGGTTATTCAATTATAGATTTTAAATAAATATTCTGGAACATTTAAAAGATAAATTGTTAATTATAAATAGCACAAGTAAACAGTAAAACTTAATAACGAATTTGTAAGAATTTTATTGTTGTTGACATTAATTTCATAAAGTAGCTTATAAAACGACAAGTCATCATAAATAAGTCAATATTGTATTTATTACTATACATAAATATAACGATGGAGAACTTTTTAAAAATATGTGTGTAAAACGCCTGAGATGTTTATTCGTGAATCCTCTAAGTCGCTGCGAAATTAAGAGTAAAAATGTTAATGTTACAAAATTTTACTTTTTCAAATTCACAAAGTAATTTTTATAATAGGTTTTGCAATACAATAAAAAGTCAACGTTAATTATAAATTTTTATGTGATATTTTTGTTTTACTTTGAATGCCAAATGTTGTATATCTGACTCGTAAATCGTATCTTAAGCACATCCTGCCTAGATTCGTAAGTCGGCTTATTTCGATATAACTGCTATTGAATTTGGAAAATAACGAGGTAAAACCTGGTACACAGTGCAGCAATTCCTAGTATTCTAAACAGTAACAGACTTGGTGAAAGGCATTCCAATTTATTATTTCTACGATGTTTTTACTTATGCTCGTTCGTAAATGAGAAATCTATATATAAATGGGCAAAGACAATATGATTAGGTACCATTTTCCCCTCTGTCACTCAACCGATTTGCTTTATTTTTGTTTTGTTTAGTAGCTACAGACGATTTCAGTGCAGAATGCTAAAATTAATTTATAATATTGTTTCAATAATTAAATAATAAAATTATCATTATTTACATGCATACTGTCAATGCCAAACAGTGCCGCCAGATTGCTTGGAGAGAAAATCATAAGATCGGTTGACTCCAATGTGAAAGACAAACTAAATTAAATGTAAAACTAAAATATTTGGCCCTTCGCTAAAGTTATCCTACATAGTCATACTATTGAAATACAACCAACAAAAAATTATAATACATAATAATCGCCGTTTATTGCGCGCTCGCAATTTTGCAGTTTGCAACTTTCATTGCATTGTAAATATAGTTTGTCAACTAAAATCAGAAATATGTTGCATCTCATCAAGTTATTTCTGATTTCTTCTTTATTTTAACCTTATATTTTTAATTTAGAGTCTTTTTATTATTGGCGGGTAACTTTCATAGAAGTTTAACTAAGATTACAGAAAATTGTGAAATTATGCACAAATTCAAGATAAATAGGTAGATCTGACAACACTGAATGCTTAGCCATCTACCGGAAATTTGTTTTAAATTTTGACATTTCATTACTTTTCAATTCAGTGAGACAAGATTTCAAATTATTTTCAAGGTTTCAATTGAATTGACATGAATTAACAGTATGAGATTCCTATTTCTTTATATTTTCCACATAAAACAGAAATCGTCATGGGTTAATACCTTGGTAAGTAAATTTTTTGTATTGAAAATCATTCTGAAAATTAATGTTTTCTGACAATGTGGGTATCTTATAGTTAATGAATTTTACATTACATGGTCCCATTGCTGCAAAGTTCGAGTGTTAAAAACATTTTAAAGATTTGTTTGAATATATTGGGTTAAGTTAGGTACATTTACCTTAGAGTAAAACATCTTTATATATATATATATATATATATATATATATATATATATATATATATATATTACCTTTCAAATCGTACACTGCTGGCTTTAAAGTTTACAACCTAAATGTTCAAAAAATTAAAATCCAAAATGCTCTACATGACAACAGAAACCACTGCGTAATTATATATGCTAGGTTGGGTTTCAAATGATAAACGCCGCAGTGGCTGGGTAACGCTGTTTCAGACCAAGTGATGACCATCTTTTACTATCTTTGGAGTTGCCTATAGTTCAATAGGAAAATATTAAGTGTTGTAAATTCTAGATCAGTATTGATTGACAAGTAGTACTAACTTTCGTAGAAAATAATATTTGTAATTTTTTGTTGTGATTAAAATTCTGTCATTAATATAATTTAATTTTCACAATAGTCCGAAGGTCTTGTGCAACAAACCACCAATGTCATTAAATACTAGAGTTTTCATTGGGTTGTTTGTCGTCTTTATTTTTAAAATCGGTTGTGTGTAAATGACGAAAACTTTTAGGTTACAAAAATAATCCGCCGATGTTGCATAGACATATTTATGTAAAAATAATCCTACAATTACATACATAAATAAAAAAATATTTCGTGAATTATTTCTATAAATTTACTTTAAATGAAGTAATAGGGATATCAAAGGCCTGGCCTAGTTTTCTAATTTCGCCTCAACCATATATTTTATAGAGACAAAATAACGTCAATAATGTTCAACTCGGGGCGACACCTAATATTTATAAATCTTGAAAGTTGAACTACTCAACAATGAATATATCAATCTCGGTGGGATAAGAATATAACATAAATAATTTAACAGGATATAAAATAAAAATCACTGATTTTCCTTAAGTTTTGAGATTATTAAAAATATTCCGATCTAAATTAAAATTGAACAATCTTTTGATACTTTAACTGGATCTAGTTTTTCATAAGGATTTAAATATAACATGTTGGAAATAACAATAATTTGCCAAGCTATCTGACAATATTTTTCCTTAAGTATGGTAAAGAATTAAGCTATAATTTCAATTCAATAGTCCACAAATCATTGAGGGAGTTTCCTGCTACTAAACATTCAAAGAGTTTGTATACAAGTAAAATAATATAGGGTAACTTTATTTCATATAGTATTTCCAGAAATGTCGTTTATTTAAACTGTGTTAGATATAAAAGTTAACACTTTTAAAGCAGGATTTATAAAGTCTTTAAGGATTTCAGACTTAGTTAGATGCATCTCTCCGTGTATAATAAAGTGAAAATCAGAAACTAAATCATCTTTGTTGAGCATAGATATTAAGGAAACAATTTTTTCCTTCATACCACGTGTACCATCAGCGGTAATTGATATAATTTTCATTCATTCAATTTTTATTAAGGACATGGTAGACTCAAAATAGTGAAGTTCAGTTAGTAAAATAGAATGTCCAATTTTCATACGACATAGGTACGTCCTCGGTCGAGTGGTAGAGCAGTCAAATGGTTTCGAGAATCGACTTTTTGAATAAAATTATTTATGTGCTCCTTCAATCTCCTAGGGGCAATCAAGAGTTTAAAAGGGTTTTTAATTAACTATTCAGCAATATAGGCGTTTCGATTTTTGTTTATTTAATTTGTAAAATAATGAATGATGCCATAGAAAGAAATAAAGTTATGAAGTAATTAATAATGTTCACCATAATGACAGCCTAAGTTATATGATCAAATTGGGCAGTACTAGACAAAAAACAGACTTCGAGTTTTAGCAATATCTCTGTCCTAATTTGATTAATTTCTTGACTTATCCGGTGTGTTAAAACATGAGTATTAGTAGGTTTACTCTGATACATTTTGTTTATGTTAAATAATCCTTAAAAATAAGTCAGTAGGACTGACTCTTGTGTATTATTTATTTTCGCAAAAACCATAAAATTTCGCCAAGTCAGCGCATCTATCGATGATTGAGATGAACTCGTATTTTTGCTGCATTTTGTAGTGTAGCCCCATCTGTTGATGTCTGCGGGGTTAATAGTATCAGGAAAAATATATCTTAACTCAAGTAATAAAACATTTTGTAAAAAATCCAAGTAACTCGTCCCAGTTAATGCCCCCTCAAAAAAATATGGTACAATTATTCTTTATTATACCAGCCCGAACCTTCACATTAGTAGGTTACTGAGTGTGACCTTTCTCCATCCAGTGAGGTTTTCCGTACTACAATACCGACAGTTTTGTATGCTGATCGTTCCATTTGGGATAAAAGTTACCTAATTAGAAAAAATAATATTTTTGGGATTCCCTTGGCATCTATTCATATTCTATTTCACGAAATTCTAATCTATGATCAGGATCTTCGAGATTAGTTCCTGAACCAGTTTAATTTTATATGGATGGTATTTCCATTTGTTTTTAAATTCTCAATACAGAAGTTTTACTTGCATTATCACCAGCGACTTTTCTTGTAGGTTCATGTTCCTCAACATTTATCAATATTTATTCTCGTCCTTCAAATTTGATCTACCAGGTTTGGGAAGAACTTTGACAATGTAAAGGAACTGTTGTTGTATTCTACTCACCGTATGCTGAGATATGTGACGGGCAGTATTGTTTTATCACCCACTTCAATTAATATTAATATCTCAATTTTTTGGGTCTCAGAAAGGCTCATTAAAAATATATATTCTTTAGAAATTCTCAAATAAACGAATAATAACTAAAAATTATTAACAACCCCTAGCGAACTAAAATAAATTTAAAATACGTCTTAAATGTCACAAATGATCCTATTTTATTTTTTGGAAAGAAGAGAAGCAATAGTTTAGTAAGTATATTTTTACTCGACGGCTATTTATATAAAATAAAATTACTTTTTTCTTGAGCCTCGACATCATAAAGCCCTATATTGCTTAATAGAAAATTGAGAACACTTTTAAACACGGTATCACACAGCACATCTTTTTGTTTAATTTTTTAGAGGTAGATACTGCCCCTAGAGAGTTAAAGGAGCAGGTGAATAATATTATTCAAAAACTGCAATTTCATGCATAAAAATTGATATGTTTCAAGACCTTACATTTCATTCATAAACATGTAGAAAATGAATGTATCCGTTACTTTAGTACCTCCCTGTAAATATATATGCAAGTTAGCGAACTTGAAAATTATACTTACTGTCATAGTCAGTATATGGAGCCGAAGAGGCTGCTGCTAAAGTGATGAGTAACGAAAACAGAATGCAGAAAACTCGGAAGCTGGCATTAACATTCATTTTGTGTGAGTTCCTAAAACAAAAGAATAAGTTAAAAGTGTACTTCCAGATATCATTTGCCAGTAAAATATATTTTTAATTAAAATTCTAATGTAATAACGTAATTTTTATTACTTGCTTACTAAACGAAATTCATATACTTTTATCCCTTATCATAATAATATACAAGTTTTGCAATAATAACGAATGAAACACTAGGAAGCATGAAAGAAATCGTCATATAAGAAAGGGAGCGAAAATTTAATATTCGATGTGCACTCTGAACAATCACTTTCTTTTTGAGGGAGCAAAAACTGAAGTTGCGTAGACTTTAAAATTTCAGCCGGAAACGGAGTTTTATGGAACTTGAAATCCACTACGTCAAAAGTAATATGACAGGATGTCTAAAAATATTGTTTAAAAAATGACATACTCAAAACATTTAATATGCAGCTACTCACATATATTATGAAGTTATGTTATAATAAAAAGAAATAAAGGAAATTTACGTATTGTGAATTGAACCGTGATAATAGAAGGAATGGAATAAGAACAGAAATAGACGTAATGATTATAAAAATATTGTTTTTCCTAGTCTGAAAGGTACAAATGAAAAAAAATTCCTGAACATTTTGACTCCTACATTTAGTATAGCCATGTGGAATTGAACTCTCAATTACATTTTAGTCAATTGACATTTTATTTTTGATAAGATAATTAGACAAACAGTAAATATTGATACTATTAATTTCAATTATACTTTAGACTATCTGTTCAATCCATTGAACGCAAGACAATATATTTTTTCTTTGATATTATATATATATATATATATATATATATATATATATATATATATACATATATGTTTATTCGAGAAAGTAGAAAGTGAGAGGGCGCTACTGATGAAGATTCTCGACTAGCAACAATATATGGTTTCGCGTTCAATGGAATGCAAAATTTCAAGACAATATTATCATCAATTCTTTGATATGTTTTATTTAAACTATGAATTATATCTTCTCTTAAGAATCACAGAAAAACGGCGTTACGCACAGTATGACTCCTCTCTGTGAGTTAGTTTTTCCTAAAATCCTAGATGCCGAATTTCATTTTGCGATGAAATATTATAATTTGAAATTTTGAAAACCGAATATAAGTAAGTTAAATTTAAATAAAACCAGTGAAGTACTGATTAATTGCTGGTAGTTTCTAAATGTTCCACGAATTCCCCGTTGTAAAGATTATTGTGTTTTTTAAAGTATTTGCTGCTGTCTTGAAATTGAAAATTTCTTCGGTTACTTTAGAATCAAAACTTTTTTACGCATAATTGTAACAAAATATCCTGGGAGTAACTGTTTATTGACGAATGCTTTTATCTCGTTGAGGCTGGCAATTTAAGGCAATACAAATTATTGCCCTGTTTATCAATCACCTTACAGTTATTCAGGAAAGTATTTTCGGGGATTAAATATTTTTCAGCAATAAGTTTAAAACATAAATAACACATCTATGTTGGAATCTTTGGAAAAAAATGTTTAAATTCAACCTGTGCCGTCTGCTTGTGTGCTGCGTTGTTGGTTACTAGGGCAGTTATTTAATTTTCCCCTACTTCTATTAATTTTTTTTTCAGTTACGCTTGCCATGTATCCACTGGTGTGTCGCAATAGCCGTGTAGTTTATAATTCTTATTTTCTAAAATTAGTCCAACCATCAGTTTTTTGCACTTTCAAGACTCTCACAGAGATAATATTTGTGATTTTCTTGTACCACTTATCAAGTTGTGGAGGCATTTTAAAAGATGACTAGCATTTCCATTTATCTGACATAAACATTGATACAGCATAATTAGACGAGTAAAAACTAAACACTAAAAATGGTTTATTATTTATGTCGAAAATTTGTGCGGCTTTGGATACTTCGAACATTTAATTGAGTAACTTGTATATTCCTAGTTTTGTGTATGGGTTCTTTTTTTCCATTATTATTGTTTTTTATTAATTTATTTAATTATTTATTTAAAGAGTAGGGTTACCCTACAGACCGTCGCAGCTGCCCGATTACAGCGTGGCACAAGTTAACAATAATTGTAACATGAGTACATTTCATTAAATTACAAAAGAAGAAGAAAAAAAGAAAAATGTAAGGTACAAATTCAAAAGTAACAGACTGATCCTTGACTTCGGTCAACAGCCTGTGTTATGTGTTTCCTGAAAACCGGGTAACTTAAGGAGAAAATGTCATAACTGGTACTATTATATTTTTCATCGTTCATATTGTACGATCGGTAACACCGTGGCAGCGGCGACTTAAAATAATAATTCGAGTTAGACCGTTCAATTGCAAATATTTCTCTATTTCTGAGGGTGTGAGACCTAGCATTGATTAAAAAATGATTACTTAATTATTCGGAATCAAGGAGATTATTAATTATCTTATATCAGGAAAATATGTCACAACATTTCCTCCTGAATTCTAGGGATACCATGTAATAAAATTTTAAATTTTCAGTGTATGGATGGAAATGTCTTTCCCTGTTAAAACGATAATTTACAACATTTATACTTTTTTTGACGTTTTCTATTCTGACAATATATTTATGATAAAAGAGATTCCAAACTGTCGATAATATTCTAATATCGATCTAACAAGACTATAGTATAGGGTGGTGAGCGATCTAACATTTTTGAAACCTTTGGTTATTCGTAATAAGAAATCCAACATTTTTTGAGCCTTTTGAACAAGTAATTCCGAGTGTATTTCAAACGACAGTTTGAAATCTAATACAACTCCCAGATACCCTAACGTGATCTACATTATTCAGTTTGACACAAATTAAATATAAATCACAATGGGTTCGTGAGTGACTAGGTTTCCTAGTGAACACTATGGAATCACATTTCTTGTAGAGTAATCAGAGAATCTGTTTAAGTCATTTTGCAATTTTACATAATCAGAGGTGTCCCTGATAGTTCTGAAAATTTTTAGGTCGTCCGCATAAAGTAAATGCTCGGTATTACAGAAGCATGAACCGATGTCATTTAAAAAAATGCTGAACAATAAGGGACCAAGATGTGACCCCTGCGGCACTCCAGAAGTCACTGGAATACATTCTGATCTTACATTGTTCACCACAACATACTGTGACCTATCTTCTAAGTAGCTTTTTAGGAGCAGAAAGAGTCCTCCATGAACACCGAAATTCCCAAGCTTAATTAAGAGAGTAGGGTGGTGAACTTTATCAAAAGCCTTGGAAAAGTCGGTGTACACGGCACAACTCTCTAAGCTGTTTTCCATTGCTGCAGTTATCTCTTACACAAACGGAACCAAATTAGTTACGGCGGAGCGCTTCTTAAAAAAATCCGTGCTGATTTAGGTCAAGAGAACACCTTACTTTGAAGAACAGTTGTTCTAGAATTAAAGATTCGAAAAAAAAAAGTGACTGAGCAAGGAAATAGGCCGGTAATTCTGTAAATGATTTTTGTCACCAGATTTAAACACATGAACTATTTGGGATTTTCCAGAGCTTAGGGTATATGCCGAGTTTTATGCATTTATTGTAGAGTATGTAGAGTGGCAGACACAGATCAGGACCCGGACCTTTATTTGGATCGAGATCATGTAAAGTTGCTTTTATACTTTGCTCACTTATAAAGCTAATTTTGAGAGAAAACTGGCTCGACTAACGATGCTGTGTTGGATGGTCCGAAAACATTACTGAAATAGTCTGAGAAAAGTTCACAGATCTCCTTGTTTGAGGTTGCTTGAATAGTGTTATAAGACATTATAGTAGGTATAGATTTGCTATTCTTTTTGTTACTAACAAACGACCAAAATTATTTAGTAATTCTGATGTATTTATTATAGTCAGCTTTAATATTAATTTTTACCCTCTTTCACAAAACCGAAAAACGATTGTAACCAATAGACTTTTTATATGTCTTCCATTTTCTATGCGCCTTAGCCTTATTCTTGATCAAATTTATAGTCGTTTTAGAGAACCAAAGGGGGTATGCAGATTTACTAATTATAATTTTTAATTGCATGTGGAATTTTATTGCTCTCCACTATAGTATGTTGTTGCATTATTTCAGCATGTAGGACAAACATTGCTCCACACTAAATATATTTGCCCATTACTTTGCTTCGTTCGGGTAGTTCCGGAATAGAATCCCAGATTTTTTACCTTATTTACACGAACTCATTACAATACAATTATTAAAAACAATGTAACAGACGCAAAAGGGAAAATAAATTATCTGTCAACTCACTATAGATGAAAATACTGAAATGAACTAATATATACCTCCGGAAATGTTGAAAAACTACCCTAGATGTAAGTGATGTAGTAATGCGAATGCCATAAACGATTCTGGGATTCATAAGTATCTGTTTTCGTGATAAATGGACGTGAGTAATCTAGTTTGATTTCAACTGTAGTGTGCAAATAATATTGATATGATATTTTGGAATAAAACCAAAATATTATGCTTCACAAATTTTGGATAATTTGGCCAATTATGACTGGTCAAATTTTTCTTGGTCAACTGACAATTAATTAACTGGTCAAGTGACCGTGGCCAATTTACCTTCTCCAATTCTAGATAGTACTAAACCAGATTTGAGTTGTGTTTATGTTATAATGTGACGGCAATGACATGAAACGGTTCTAGACTCGGAACCTTTTGTTTCCCTGTAAACATAAATCTCGAATAAAAAATCTCACGTCAACATATTCAACGATCATCTTTCCTGCTAAAGAATAAAATCTCGAAGATCTGAAGGACGTCATTTTAAATTTGATGACATAGTGGAGTACAAAAATTCAGCTTTCAAAATTAGGTCTCCGCAAGTCTGATCGATTATATTATAGCCAATACAAGATGAATTGTAATGTGACTTACTGTTCTCTGTGAATATTGCTAATTTTGATTTCAATGGTATGTAATAATAATACGATTTAGTTTTGATTACACCCCGTCTCTTTGATATGTTGTATTACTGTTTCGCGCCACTCAACACTACTATTAATAAGATTAAATTAAAATAATATATTGCATACTATCTCTCATCTCAACTAAACATAATTTGGGCCTAGTTTTTTATTGAACCGTGAAAAATGGGTCGTGAACTCTAAACTCCGTTTTTAAACAAAATACTTTTATTTGAAATACATATATTTGAATTTTCAACCCGACAATCTAAAAGCGTTACAACTAACTAACTATTATGATGCAACAAAAATGAAATGCCATGAAATATGACCTATAACTGCATATGTGATCCGTCTGGTCAATGGTCTTCATGTGGCGACGTAATTCTGTATGCTAGCATAGGCGACGGTTGATATAATTCCTCCCCCCGAAAATTCGAGTCCCGAGTTAGTGAGGGAGGCGAACTTCGAATAGTTCGATACCTTGCTGGGTATGACGGTTACTTTTCTGACATCTTTGGAGAATTTTTGTATAAATGAAATACATTGATATTATCACCAGTAACCCATAGACTATGATCGTCCACATACTGGAGGTGTGTGATATCCAGTTATGCGACAAATGGGGCTGATTATTTAACACTTGTGTTCGTATGTCTTGGAGTTCATCCAAATCGATTTCTTCTAAGTAAATGGTTGGGTTTGTGAAGGAGACTGTTTCACTTGTAGCTTCTAATTCAGGAAACAATATTGGCTGATTAAAGCTTATCGGTTTGTTATTGCTGAAAACTTCTTTATCGGTGTACACTTGACAGCCGATTGGGATGTCGATTAAATAAGTTCCAATAATATTTTGGACTTCTTCTTGTTGCTGACAATGGAGCTTAATTTTTTCTATGGCTGGTATTAGGCCAATCCATTGGTTTGATTGGTCTAGACGTTTGAACATTGGTTTCGTTATACTGATTGATATTGGTTGGCAAATAGAGGCATTTTTCATTTCTAGTAGCTGGATTTCGCAGGGATTTTCTTTCTTCATTTCTTGAAGGTCCAGTTGGCCGCACAAATAGAATTGTGAAGAAACAAACTTACAAGGCTCGTTCATATATGCATAGTACAACTGTATTTTTGTCAAATATTTCTTTGTTGGTATAACGGCTCCAAATTGGTTCTCCTTTCTAATTGGGATTGAAAATAAATGATAATATTTAAATTCAAAAGTGTGCGTTATTGGGACTTGCAAAATATAGGTCACTTTGTTTTTATTTATATAACCGTGAACCATTGTGATTTCTTCGTATAAGAAAATATTGTCTAAACTGATCTCAATAGGAAATTGTTCCTTTTTCAAATATTTTTCCAAAAATTTTAATTCGTGAAAAAGATGTGTAGTTGTCATTATACTAGGGTGCATGACTCCAAGTTTTGCAAAATTTATTGAATTTTCAACATCTTGTAGAATAGAGTTAATGACCTCGTATAGATTAATAATTTGGTTCATAACGTCTTTAATGAACATAGAATTTTCTCTATAAGTTGAGCCTGTCACAATTTTTGAAATTTGATCCATTTTTGATTCGAGAAGCTTTTCATTATGCAATATTTGTCGAACAGTGTTATTAAATTTGTCAATAAGTGAAATCGAAAGTGAACTTTGTTTTTGGATAGTTTGTGCTAGGTTGTCTTGATTGTTTTGAAGATCTTCAATTAATTTGTCATATCTTTCGCAATCGGTGAAATCCAAGTTACCACTAATTGCTTTGAAAATGGAACCTAAAGCATTTATAAGTCCTCTTTTGATACGATTATGGTGTGGTAAAATTTCTGATATTTTATTCTCTACTTTTTCTTCTGTTAAAATGAGGATTTTCAAATAATTTGATGAGTCATTAAAGTAGTCAGAATTTTTATTGATGTAAAGTTTAAGATTTTCGGATTGTCCTTTTAGTTTGTTTACTTCAGTAATAAGTGGATTTAGGTCATAATAATGGATAAAGGAATGCATGTATTTTTGAACTTTTGCTGTTCCAAATTTTAAAGGAATAATGCCGGGATTATTTTCTAAATTCCTAATTGTAATCTTCTCTTGTGTTCCCAATATTGCGGGGAATCTGAAATAAAAATAAAACCTATATCAGAAAGAGTATGTCCTTTTTAAAGGACGTTTATATTGTTCATATGGACTTTATTTAAAATTTCTGTGGAAATTGTTTTATGTTCAGGGTGAACTGTCTGGAGGGTTGTAGATTTATTAAATTTGCTTGCGTTCTTCTGTTTAATATGTTTTTTGATAAATACCTTTTTTGTTGTGGTTTAAACAGTTCGGGGTCATCGCGGGTTCGATTAAGTTTTTGAATTGTTCCTTCTTTGTTAGTAATCAAGTCAGAATTTATTTTTGAGTAAAGTAGCTTGGGTCGCTCTTTGTGATCGTTAATGGTAAGAAATTTTGTATTTTCGAAAGAGAATGTTTCTAGATGTATTATTTCGAATGGTTTTATTGCTGTAGGAGTGACATTTATTTTCATGTTTACAGGGTGTCTTTCGTATTTCGACTGTTGACAAATCTCACAGTCATTTATATAAGTTTGAATAGAATTTTTGAGATTTGGCCAATAATATTTTTCTTTAATTCTTTGTAAAGTTTCATCGATACAACGATGGTTTGATTTACCTTCGTGATAAGTTTCAATAATATTTTTAATGTCATGTTTGTTCGTGATATCAAGAAGTTTTTTGTTACAGTTTTTCAATTTCAATTTGGACATTGGGAAGTTTCTTTGGAGAACTAATGTAAAAGGTTCATAATCATTGGGATTTTCGAAAAAGAGATGGTACTGAATGTTTGGTGAAACAAAATTTGTAACGAAATTAATTACGTCCTTTTCAAAATTATATCTGGAAATCTGAACATTAATTCGCCGCTTTCGCTCGAAAAGTATAGTTGTTTTTGGATGTACTGGAGGGTGTAAGACAGAATGAATAACTATTTGATTTTGTCCATAATTTACAGCGTAATTAACAATGGGGATTCCAACAATGGGGTTTGCATTTGTATTAGAGTGAGCAGTAGTTTTTTCAGAATTGTCTTCGTTATTTCTAGAATTTTGCCGAGTATGTTCAGAGTTGTTGTTACCAGTTTGTATAAGCATAAAAATGTTATTGTCTTCTGTTGATTTGTTATCAGAAAATTTGACAAGTTTTTGATATTTTCTACTTGTTCAGTTTCTACTTTTTTTTCTGGGTTTTAAGATTCCTTGTGTACTTCTTGCGTTTACTTTTATTTTGGTTGCTGAATTTGAATTAGCCTGATTTTCAAATTCGTTTATAGAATTTTTGTGATCAAACTTTTGAGTGTTTCTCGATTTTAAAGTATTTATATTTTGTTTAGGTATTTTGTTAGAGCTAGAATTTAGTTTATGAAATTTTTTCCGAACAAAAATTTCAGTATTGCTAAAATGTTTAGAATTTGGGCTAACAGTAAACGTGTTCATATTATTTTCTACTTTATGAAAAAGAAGTTTGATTTTTGCGTATGGGGTTATCAGACATCCTTTGTTGAAGTCAAGTATAGCCTGAAGTCGTATTAAATCTTCTAAGCCTATAAGACCATCAAATACCTCATGAAACTTAAAGAGATAGAATTTTAAGGACTTAGGTGTTGGTAGATGAAGCGGGAATCAGTGCACTATACTGATGTGTTGATTTATGAGAAACTGTAGATACTGTAAATGGATCAGTAACAACAAGATTTGGGAAAAATTTATAGGCAATTTCAGGATCGAGAAAAGATCTTGATGATCCAGAATCAATTAGAAGTTTTAAATCTTGTTCGGGAAAAATAATATATGGTAATTGATTCGAACTAATTTGATTAAGAGAAATTTCTTGTGAAATTTCCTGAGACTTATCGTCTTCAACTTCAGAGATTTCGATACTAGAGTTTTCTTTTGGTTGTACAGTATTTTCATCGTAATAGTATTGATAGTCATTTTCAGTTGTGAATTTGTCGTCAGTTTCAGTATTATTAATTTCTTCAAAAACCAAATGATTTCGGCTGTTGTGATAGTTTGTTACATTACCTTGTGGAAATCTTTAGGTATTTTGCTTTTGGTAGAAAGTTGTTGGCAAAGATGTTTTTTGATTTGATGAGTTCTGAACAGAAATTCCGCTCATTGGAGTAGGTCTTGGAAAGTTTCTATTTTGAAAGTTTGGTTTGAAAACATTTTGGTTGCTTTGTTGCTGAAAGTTTTGTCTTGGTTGTATTTGAACAGGCTGTGAAGGAAATGAATTTTGTGTGCGGTAGTTTTGATTGAAATTATAGTTTCTTGGTAAAGAAGGGTTATTCAAAAAATTATGTTGGTTATGAAATGGTGCTTGAATCATCTGTGGCGGTTTTGGTTTGGACATAATTTTTTGAAAATAGTGGGCATTATCTTCTGCGATTACAAATTGTAAGGCTTGACTCAAAGAATCAGGTTTCATGCAACGTATTGTTGTACCAAGGGGTTCACGCAATCCTGACAAAAATGTTTTTAATGCTAAATTTTGATAGAGATCACGTTTTAACTGTTTGGCTTGATATGTGACTTCATGACAATTTACATAGCTACGCAACAAATTTAAAATATTAAGACATCTATCATAAAATTGCTGAGGTTTTTCGTTAAAACAACTTTCATCCCTTTGATCCGCAAAATTTCGTGTCAATACTAATTTTAAATCATTCCAACTGTTCACATCTTAAATATTAATCACTAATCTAGCATTACCTCTCAATTTTGAAATTAATGAATTCAACAAATATACATTATGAAAGCTTTCTGGATTTGCACGATCATAAAAAGTTGTTAAAATGGATTCACAAATACTTAAATATCTTCCAAGTTCGTTTGGGTTTCCGTCGAATTCGGGTACGCAATTTAAATACTCCGATTTAAATGGTTCAGGATTAGCAACAGGTCTAGCCATTTCTATTTTATTACTAAGATTAATTTCTACAATTACTTTTTCAACTAAATTCCTATCTAAATCTATTTCTTCGTCACTATTTAAATTATTTTGAGAAGTTTCAGGAAAATTATAGCTTAAATTAGAATTTGAGTCAGTTGTAGGGTCTTTAATAGATAAACAATTAAAAATATCCGACAAATTTTCACTTGACATTTAATGTTGTACTTACATAAAAATAAAAACGAGTTTGAGCATTCTTCACAAACTGTAAGGGCGACGTACAGGGAAGCTATTTTCGTCTACGCCACTGGAGTCTTCCTTGCAAATTCGGACGATTTTTGTTCCAAATTTCTACGATGGACTGGTAAAAGGCTGAAGCAGGTTCTGGATGAACTGGGTTTCCTGAAGTTCGAGGAGCCCCTCTGTCAACAATCGCTATCACCAGTTCGATCAACAAAGTTCGATAGTTCGTTAGTTCCGTTAATCGTAAAAACGAAAAATTCCCGATCGATTCGCGAATTTCGGAACGATCCTACTGACTGCGCCAAAAATGGGTCGTGAACTCTAAACTCCGTTTTTAAACAAAATACTTTTATTTGAAATACATATATTTGAATTTTCAACCCGTCAATCTAAAAGCGTTACAACTAACTATTATGATGCAACAAAAATGAAATGCCATGAAATATGACCTATAACTGCATATGTGATCCGTCTGGTCAATGGTCTTCATGTGGCGACGTAATTCTGTATTCTAGCATAGGCGACGGTTGATATAATTCGTGAGTCGACTTAATTATTTCATATCAGATTTGGAAGTTCGAAGGTATGTTTCCAAATTTAAATTATTTCAAATCTTACTTTTTACCTAGTAATTGATTAAACCTACCAACCACAAATATTCACGATACGAAGCAGTCATTCTCAAGTGTAAGCAAATCAAGGTAAATTATTGGGTTTACTTTTAATAAGTATGTTTGCCATGATTACCACATTTTTTTTACTGAAAAATCACAAAATTTCCTTGCGACCTTTTCGGAGGCGGATTGAAACAAAAGTATCAGCAGGTGATTTATATGTGGTGAGTAGATGTGAGGAAATTCCATGTGGTTGTTAAACTCATAGAAGTTGCTTTTTTGTGGCTCGCGGCCTATCCTTCTGATTCTATTCGGTTGTTCCATTTCAATACTTCAACTAAACTTGCTTTGAAATCAGCAAAATTCAGCTCTTTAATGTTCAAAATTTTCTTCTTAGGTATCAAAAATTCAGTTTTCTTTTTGAATCGATAGTAAGGTTATATATTCCTCCATAATCCTCAAAATACCTTTAATTTAACTTTAATTTAAACCGGTCTCGTAATTTTACTAGCAATCTGAGAAATATGTGGTTCATATAATAGATATAAACTGACATTTCAGTGTTTTTGAAAACAAACAATTTATGAACGTATTTAAATTAGATAACTGGCAGGCAAAGTTTTGTTTATTACACAGAATACGCCACAGTAAACTTTCTTAGCTGATATACCTGTATTGATTAAATTAAATAAACAGGCAATAAAATATTTGCTGACTGAAATTCTGAAATTAAAACAAATGTTAAATTTCGTTGCCAGATTGTCAAGGTTACATTAGACAAACATCTAATATTTATATTGAATAATATATCCCCACAAAATTGGTGAAATGAAATTCGTTGACATATACTCGTATCTATTGCGGTGTTTTCGTTACTGAATAAAGAGATTTTCTAGTTTTGCTGTTATAAATAACCAAAAAAGATAGGCTTATTTACTATGGAAAAAAATTGGTTAGTAAATTGGGCAACAAAATTAAACGATGTTCTATAGAAAATAAAATAAAATTAATGTTTATAATACCATATTTAGTTATCTTTAGATTTAACCGCACGAACAGAATCCAACTATTATTATGAGATGTCTTCAAACGTGATTTGATAAAACTCTAAATCGGAGAAGAGTAGGCATCATCGGATGTCGAAGGGGCACAAAAGTTCAAGATCAACTCGAAATTCGGTTGATGAGTGGTTAGGAGAACTAGGCCATCTAGTAAGTGTCCGAACAGTTTACCGGCGTATGAGGTGATTTGGACTACAGCATTATCGACCCCAGTTTGTACTGAGCATCGACGGCAATGACCACAATGTGCAGAGAACGACAACATTGGAATGTGGAATGACATCAGAGCGACTTCTCTGATGAATCTTGATCCTGCTTGGGTGGACATGTTGGCCGACGAAGAGTTAGACGACATCAAAGAGAAAGACGTCAACCTCAAGTTGATGTTGAGCGTTGAATATGTCCCTTTACCCTTTGTTTGAGGCAATATGACAGCGCAACGATATTTTGAGAAAGTGGTAGGGCCTTATGTACTTCCTTACCTTAATCGGCTCATAGATTCCATATTTCAACAAGATAATGTTCGGCCTCATGTTGCTCGAGTTAGTTTAAACGTTTTTGAAAAGACCCATGTGAATCTGTTGCCATGGCCTTCCAGATACCCCGATGTTTCGCCCGTAGAATATTTTTTTAGATATGATGGGTAGAAGGCTCAGAAATATACCCCAGTCACTACAGACTTTGGAGGTTCTAAGACATGAAATACAGGTAGCTTGGGATAGTATTCCTCAAGAACAACCTGGAATCTGGTACTGTTCCGTGTAATTGCTGTTCTTCCGTAACTCCTATATTTGAATGTCACGATAAAATTTTCAGGTTATTTCACCTGTCAGATTCTGACTTTCTGTGTGTTAGTTTCCTGAAAATCCTAGATGTCGGTCTTACATTTCGCGTCTACAAATTTACTGTTATGTATTAAATACATAAATAATTGTTCGAGAGGACATTCTATTGTGGGAAGCGCAACTGATGAAGGTTCTTGACCAGAAACAATATATCATATATATTGTCTTGCGTACAAAAGTATGACACCTCAAAGGGAGTAAACACTAACTAGTGTCGATAGTAATATTGAAAGAAAATATTAATACCAATATAGTGGGAGAAAATCCAAAAAAATATATGAATTTAGAGGGAGCTGATAACCCAGACTGCTTACTAGTTTAGCGGAGGGTGAAAGTCATCAGATTATCGATGAATCAAAGAACCCATATAGGTATTCGAATATCGGAAAAATAAACCGTTTATATACGTGTATATGTACATGTGTAAATGTATAAAAGCCGCCAATGACTGATGTTAACCCACTGGATCATTTACCGTTAATTGCATATCCATTTTAACAGAATTTTATTTCCTAAGAGTTCACTTACATAGGAAACGGTTCAGCACTGCACCCTTAAATGTTATACCATATAATACGGCGATATCATGAAAACAAAACTCATATAACATTTGTTTTAAATAGTTCTACACCCATGACTTGCTATGTTATTTCGACGAGACGTCGTTCTCAAAAGTGAAATCCATTATGAGACACAACCTTACAATGAAATATCCAATATAAGCAAAACAGAGGATGTTGGGGTAATACCCCCATTAAAAAAGTTAAAATTATTTATTTAGTGTTATTGAAGGCTGCATTTTATAAAGTCATAAATTTTGATCCTGTATCAGATAATTTGTTTTCTCATTCTACCTACCCTTATTTCTAAAATTTAAAATAGACGTTACCGAAAATCAGAACCAGATTTTTACCTCATTGGAACGCGAATTATACGCGTGTATAACAAAATAGAAAACTGTTGATTAAAGTAGATAAATTTCTTTCGGATCTACTTTTACTATATGTTAAATCATATTCAGAGATAATAACCTTAAACCCTACTGTTTTCACCGTTTTAAACAGTTTAGTTATAAATCTTATTAATCAATTGGCCGACAAAAATTATTATTCATCAGGGCACTTTAGAATTCAAGCCAAATAAATAGTTTAAATTGACATTGAAAAACTGTCACTAATTTTTGTTTTTTCTATGACAATTAATTTAACTGTTATATATCTCTAATTTAATGTGATCAATAGAAAATATTTGTAAATATAACGTTTGGCAAATTCTTCACCTTACGTATGTTTATAATAGGGACTAACTAATTCTGTATAAAAAGGCAGATGATGCAGTAATGATACCATTTTTGTATCGCATTAGTCTCTTAATTTATAATTAAACTTCTAGAACAAGCTTCCCATCAGACTCGCGATCAAAAGAACGTCTTGTCTCATTGACTGAAATTTATTTAACGAATAACTTTTTCCTAAATGACTTAAGAAATTGGGGTTCCCTTTTAAGAATGTCGCTAATAATGTGCAAAATGAAATTTGTTAAGAAATAAATTAATTTGTAAATTACAGATCAAATTGTAATAAACGCAATACTTTAATCCGCTGTTTAAAAAATGTTATGCAGAGGCAAATATAATGAAAAGCTCTGAAGTCTTTGAGCAATCTAAATAACGTTTCGTTGATACTTCACTAGATCGCATTTAGAACAACAACATTAAGGATTCACAGTTGTCGTTTCATGGTGATATCATAAGAATTACGGAATAATGTCTTAACTATTACCACTTTCTGAGAGAAGTTCTTTTACGCGGCTTTGAGTAGAGTGAAAATGCAGAAAATATTCTGTTACTGTAATGTAACGAAAAAGTGTTATGTCCCCTCCAGGCAACCCTTTCTATTATATACGGTTGTGTGTGTGTGTGTGTGCATGTTAGTATCGGGATTCGAGCAGCAAATATTTTGCGCGGTTGAAATAAAGGGGAGTATTATTACACTTGTATAGGTGGGTTTAAAAAAGCTTAAAATGAAATGTTATATCGGATGGACCATAAGTAGTTACAGATACTAGTTGGTAGAAAAATAAGCTGCAGTGAAAACATAGTTTAGAGAGTGATACAAAAAATGTATTGTGTCGCATATAAGTAATTGCTTTTAAAGGTTGTGGAAATAAGGGTGGATCAAAACTGTTATATAAGCATAAGCAGTTAGGATATTCGAATTAAAAGGCATAGAAAAATTATAGTTATATAGGTATGTTCAAAAAAGTTTAGAACTAGTTAGAGAGCTTGAAAACAGGGCAGAGTAAACTTATGATAATACAGGGTGGTTAAAATGGAGGGAAAATATAGAATGGAAAAAATATACTTAGAAGAATAATGTTTGCCAGTAAACTGAAGGACAGAAAAAAAATTGTGCATAAGAGAGCAAACCAAAATAGAGAGCAAAACTAAAATGGAAATGGGCAGGACACAGCCCGAAAAACAGACGACAGATGGACCAAGCGTATTGTGGAATGGAGACTAAGACTACGACGTAGAGCTATCGGTAGTCCTAACACCAGGTGGAGAGATGACATCCAACGAAAAGCGGGAACCAACAGGATGAGAGAACCACAGAACAGAGATTGGTGACAAGAAAAGGGGAAGGTGGATAGAAATAGCCATATCATGGTAATGACAGTGATTGACTACGATTTCAGGTATAGCCATATCATGGTAATGACAGTGATTGACTACGATTTCAGGTATGGAACTGAAATATTCCACAATACAGATGAAAATATTGAAACCTAGACCTAGATATGACCAGTAGATCATTAAGGGCCCAGTGCGATTTCCTTCGACAAGATTTCAGGGGTCATCTGGGCAGAAATAAAACACTCGTAAAGTACAACAACTAATTTACTGGATGAAATAATATGAAGGTTCCAGAGCTTCATGTCAGTCATGTGATACTTGTGCTGTCAGTAGGTGACCAAAAACCCTGACAGCGTGAAAGATGAAGTAATACAACATAGATATTTTTTTTCAAGGACATTCTCATCACCATTGACTACTTAAGTAAAAGACCTTAAGTGTTTGCCACCACCAATCAAAAGAAGACCACTGTAGCAATGGGTTTAAGAATACTTGCGAACTATTGGACACAAACATACAATAAACATCACTCTGCACCCACAGTTTGATGAAATGGTAGAATGGTTCAACAGGAGTTCGGATCTGCACTTCTCCAAACTTATTCAAACAAAACAACGTGACTGGGATGAAAATATACCACTGTTTCTTTTGATCTACCGATTCGATGTACATAATAGTAAGTCATTGAGACTAGATAATATACTTTGTGGGAAAGTGTTAGGGGTACCATGCGACTATCAAGTTTAATTATTAAGCTTAAAGATTGCGGCAAAACATCTTGACCAGCTTGCAAGAACCCAGAAGCTTCCTACCAGTGATAGGGTGACTCAGGAAGCAACTAAAGTTTACGCCTGCATTGGACGGTCCTCGTAAGATTATAAAATGAATCAATGATGTGGTTTGCAGAATGCGATGGAAGCCAACACCCACAATGAAGTTTGTGCATCTACACCGACTGGCCAAATACCAAGCTGCAGGGGATCAGGAGGCCTGAAACATCTGTACCGAGAGGTTATACGCTGCAGGCAATAATTTAGAAACAATGAGTTGAAATTCGTCGTTTGAAGAGTGTCTCGATTTAATTGTTCCAATATATTAGTTGGAATGCTGATTCTAATGCGTTATGCTCATGAGAACGCGGTGATTTGTTGACTTTCCGAGGTTAACGTGAAAAAAATAAATAAAACTGCAGTTTATAAATAGTTTATTTAGTTACTGAAACTAAGTATTAGTGCAACATTTTGATTTATTTCAATCATTTCATATTTATTTAAAACTTTAGAATATAAATACTTTTTAACACAGTTCTTCAATTTTCGTTTCCCCTATCTTTCACTCAGAACGTGACTTAATGAGTCATATATAAAATTAAAGCTAATTTTTTTTCTGTAGCTGATGAAATATAAGATTGTTTATTTAAAATCCTGGTGCAATATGAGTGATTTAAACCCTTTAATTTCTTTTCAAATATCAACAATCTTGAATCATTTGCGCTTTAACAATTTTTGATTCCAAACATGAGGCCAGTAAACTTCTGGAGTACTTCTATCTTGTTTTCATAAAAAAAATGTTATTTGGGTCAGTTAACGACGTCAAAAGTTGTTAAATTCTTCGGTTCTAGATAAATATATTGTATTCGAAGACGCAAGATGTAAGACCGACATCTAGGATTTTCAGGAACAATATATATTATATTTATATATAATGTATATTGTCTTGCGTACAAAGGAATGACACCTCGAAGAGAGTATTCAATATCTCTGACAGGTGAAGTAACCTGAAAATTTTATCGTGACAGTCTGTCCTAGGAGTAAAGGGAGAACAGTAATTACACGGAACGGCTCCAGATTCGGAACCTCTGTGTGCTAATTCTCTCAAAAATCCTAGATGTCGGTCTTACATCTCGCGTCTTCAAATTTAACAAAATGTATCAAATACATAAAGAAGTGTTCGAGAGAACATTCAATTGTGGGAAGCGCAACTGATGAAAGTTATATTTATATATAATATATATTGTCTTGCGTACAAAGGAATGACACCTCGAAGAGAGTATTAAATATATCGTAGCAGGTTCTCCTTTGTTAAAGAACGCAGTCGCATAGTCGCAACTTGTAAATCCATAAAATGCTGGTAGCGCGAGACTTTCAACGATAAATCCCTACAAATTAAGAAAATTGGTATTTTTTATGTTTTTTTGATGTGCAGTATATGTCATCTAATTTTGTATATTGGGAAATTGCCTAATAAAATTAAGATGGACTTTGATTAGTTACTGTATTTCGAATAATTCAGATAAAAATGGACAAAAACAACAACGGTTGTATTTTGAAAAGTTGAGTGTGGTACTGAACCTACATCCAAGTTTTTAAATTTCTTATTTCCGTTGAATATAAAACGTTCGTATCACTATTATTACTTTCAATTTAGAAAGTAGAATAAGACTAATTTCAATTTGTTATAGAAATCGGATCTCATTCGAAAAAGTCAGCCGGTAATAATTTTATATTACTATCTACGACTCGACTGTAAACAAATCGTATATAACTTGTCAAACTTGTAGTGACGTACAGCTGATATAGAGCTGGCGTCAAATCGCCCTCATACTCAATCTTGCTCTTACGTACCTTATACAGTCGGCAACCACTATTTATAATTACTTTTAAGCAGGCAATCCTGTTTCATCGCATAGAGACAAAAGTGTGTGGAAGTATTTAAAAAAATAATTAAAAATGTTGAGAAAGAAACAAGCATAAGCGTATTTCCCTATTGGTAATCATCTATTAAAACTATTAAAACTGTATTGTGATACTCACGAAACGAACAAAATGTAACGTTTTGTCTAATTATTATCAATGCAAATCGTACATTATTAATTCCATTTGAAAAAAATATCGAAATTCCGTCTATTCGTTGTGTTTAGTTTATTTGTTCGGACTAGAATTTTATAGTTTATACGGAATTTTTTTACAAATTCTGGTTCACTGCTTTGCTTACTCTACTGCCTTCGGTTAAAAATATTCGACTATTGACGGGGGCGGTATTAATATTATGAATATATTTTCCCCATATGGTTAATTGATGTTATAATAATCATGCTAGAAAAAATGTTCCACAGTAAGTCCGTTGGGACATATATGCAAAGTGACTAACTACCAGTGTAAAAAAAGAACTCCAGAAACCGGATTTACGATGGAAAGAATATATTAAAATACTTATTAATTTTTGGCCATGTATAAATAATGTCTTCTCTCAGATGTTATTAATTAAAATGTTGTTCAAGCCAAAACAAATAATAAAACATTAAAAAAGCTCTTAACTAAAAACATACAGTGAAAGTCTTATGTAAAGAAAATAATTTCATTTATAGGTCTATTATTAACATACATAATTCTGGGCACCAGGTGCTCCAAGGGCAGCTGCCTAAAAGACACATAAGACAGTAAGTAGAATAACAAAATAATGCTCATTTCCGCAATTATTTACCAAGTCATAATTATTTTATCAATCTCCATTTGGAACCGCTATTAATTTTTTTTTCATGCACTAACGTACTAGTTTTCTAATTTCTTTGAACACATGTGGTAAAAAACTTATCTCGATCCAACTTACAACACAAAAAATAGACATTGAAGCTTATTTATTGAGAAACCAATTTTAAAACATATATTTTTCTTTTTCCAATACAGTATGAAAAGTGAGAGTGCTTTTTAACAGACTTCCAAAAAGGAAAAGGTTATCAATTCGACGCGTTTTTTTATTGTATGTATGTTACTTGTTTTCTTCTCCTGCTGTGTACCGATTTGTGTATATATCCGGATTGGTGAAACTTGAAATTTGGGAAAAGGATTATATTGGTAAAGTGATGAAATTTGTGAATGAACACATGCGTGCATGGAAATCGACCAATATCCCTAACATATTGGTCGATTTTCCAAAACCCCTTATGGATGTGTATAGTTTTAAAAATGTAATCTATTAAGGAATATTTAATATATATATATATATATATATATATATATATATATATATATATATAACCGACTTCCACCTATAACTAAAAAGTTGAAAATAATTATAACAAAATACAACTCTTGAAAATGAATAACTCATTTATTCTCCGAACATAAGGCCCTTTTTTATGGGGAAACCTTAAACAAAAAGTACTGAACAACCAACGACACCTGACGAAATAAAAATGAGTTTTCGCAACTATCTATCAAGAAATCTTGATGTTCAGAATACTGTTCGCCGACAAACTCATATTTGCGTTTAACAAAAAGGTCACCATTTTGTATATTTACTTTAATGTTGTGTTGCTATATATTATTTATTTACTGAACTTGGTACGACCTATGTAGCTTTGTGTGTGATTGGTCATTTAAGTATCGATTGATATGGTTTGGTTTCTGTAGACGGTATGTGAGAATCTGTCATTGCTGGTTTTTGTTATGAGGACATCAAGAAACGGGAGCGAAGAATCGGACTCGATTCACACCATCACCCTGCCCCACTGAGTTCTGTATAGATAAAGTACCCAACAAGGATCGAGGAGTTTACGGTCGTACCAAAAGACGCGTCAACCATCAAGTATATGAACATTCTTTATCAGTTCTCAAAAAAGATCCGACTTCAGGTCTCGCGCATCATCATATCTAAACAGGACACTTTATCAACTTCGAGGACAGTAGGACTATCATATCTCTTAATTCCCTTAGGGCATCCACTATTCGCGAAGCTATGGAAATAGAGAAAAGACCCCTCTGCCTAAACCGACGCGAAGACAGCTCCCGCCTTCCTACAGCATAGACCTCCGTAATTGCCAGATTAAACAAACCAGACACGCCCACCAACACCCAACTAATCACAACACAGTCCCTTCATCACGTGACATCCCTTTCTAACACACCGATAACTATAAATAAGCGAAGCAGAGCAGATTAACATTCAGTTCAGTTACCTATTGAGTCTTGGAGAGTAGGCAGATTTGCTCCCCGAGTTCGATCTAGACTCTAAAACTTTTTCTCACTTTTGTCTCTTGATAATGGCTCCAAAACAGTCGAAACGTCGAGCATGTAATAATTTCAGACGAGGTTCTCATCCGGAACCTAGCCCAGTTCATATTCCATTATGTGGTAGTTCAATAACTACCAAAAAGGCTGCTTTCCCGTAATATTTTCTACATTGTGTGCAAATAATCAGCCGTTATGTAAATAATTCGTTTATATATATTTGTATATAAACCTCTATTTCAACCACCTTGTATATGCAACTACTTAACGGCCACCTAGTTTAACATTTGTTTTACCTCCCTGTATAACTATAAATCCATCAATGCCCAATATATTTCACCAAAACTGCAACTGCTTATGGGCCATCCTATATAACAATTTTGTTCAACATTTTTTTGAATCACCTTATATGTATATTAACTACCGTGTATACGCTACTGTGTGTAACTATAACTTTACTACGTTCCATATTTCATGTACTCCATATATGCAATTGGTATATAACAATATGTTTCTACCATTTATTACCCACCCTGTACAGTTATAATTCTACCCCACCCTATATTTCAACTATCCGGTAAATGGGACAGCTTATAGATCATAACAATTCTTTATAATATTTTTTAAACCCACCTGTATAGCTGTAATTATACTCGGCTTCATATTTCAGCCATCCTATATATGCAACTCCTTATGGATATAAAATATTTCTTTAACCACTCTATAAACTATAATACCACTCGATCTCATATTCCAACCACCCTTTATAAACAACTTCTTCTAACATTTTTTTCAACCCATTTCATAACTATAAGAACTCAAGAATATAATTCAAAAATCCTAACTGCTTACATAACACATTTTTTTCTAAAAAGATTTTATCCATCCTGTATAAATATTCTACACTTATTTCAACCATATTGAATATACATCTACTTATGAACCAAGCAATATATCATTTTGTTGTCCACCCCATATAAATATAATTCTACTCCGCCCGTTTATGAACCACCTGGTATATGTAACTATTTATGGCCCACTCAATATAACTTATTTGAACCACCCCGTTTAACTAATTTCACTCCCCTTTATTTCAACCACACTGTGAATATGGTATGCTTATGGTACACCTAATATATCTTTTTTTTAGATTTTTTAAATCCACGTTATTCTACTTAGCACTAAGTTTCCTATGTATAGAACACCCTTTAAAATCGATACATGTTACATTGGCATATTCCGAATTTTGATTCAAGTATATTGTAATATTTAGTGCTTGCGGTGGAGTAAATAGAGTAAGTAATTGTGTTATCCACAAAGTAGAAGTTTTTTCTTTATATCTACCGTTTCTGTCAATTTAGGGATATAAAGATTTTAAATCAAACTATAGTCTTTGC